>SJYV01009137.1:663616-706112 GCA_006410875.1 Neotragus pygmaeus | reverse complement strand
GGGCTCCAAAATCACTGCAGATGGTGATTGCAGTCATGTAATTAAAAGACGCTTACTCCTTGGAAGAAAAGTTATGATCAACTTAGATAGCATATTCAAAAGCAGAGACATTACTTTGCCAACGAAGGTCCCTCTAGTCAAGGCTATGGTTTTTCCTGTGGTCATGTATGGATGTGAGAGTTGGACTGTGAAGAAAGCTGAGCGCCGAAGAATTGATGCTTTTGAACCGTGGTGTTGGAGAAGACTCTTGAGAGTTCCTTGGACTGCAAAGAGATCCAACCAGTCTTTTCTCAAGGAGATCAATCCTGGGATTTCTTTGGAAGGAATGATGCTAAAGCTGAAACTCCAGTACTTTGGCCACCTCATGCAAAGAGTTGACTCACTGGAAAAGACTTTGATGCTGGGAGGGATTGGGGGCAGGAGGAGAAGGGGGCGACTGAGGATAAGATGGCTGGATGGCACCACTGACTCGATGGACGTGAGTCTGAGTGAACTCTGGGAGTTGGTGATGGACACGGAGCCCTGGCGTGCTGAGATTCATGGGGTCACAAAGAGTCAGGCACAACTGAGTGACTGAACTGAAACTCAGCAAATTTCTTTTGCCATAAACATTCCCCTCACAAACAGGTATCAGATAATAATCCTTCCCATGGCCTCAAGCTGTGGCCTACATGCTCATCCTGGGACATTTTTTGTAAAATCTTTGAACAAATTTCAATGGTTATTTTATAGATTATTTTCTGGGCACAGCTGCAGAAGGCTTTGTGCTTTCTCATGCTTCTCTCAAGCACCTTAACATTCTTTCCAGAAAACTCAACCGAAGAAAGGAAAGAACAAGCCAGAATCACAAGGCCTAACTCCTTCATCCTGGGGCCGTGCCTGCAAGATGAGGAGAGGGGATTGGGGCCGTGCCTCTATTTGTCAGTAATGCCTAACGTGGCTCCTGACACAGTATATAATATGATCTCCCTTTCCAGAAAAGCAAATGCTCACAGGGGAAATAGCTGGCAGTTTTTTGGTCTGGGCATGGTGTTTTCTTTTCCAGTTATTTACACATGTAGGTAAAAGAATGTGAAGGAAAAGTGAAGCCATGTTGTCATGTTCAGGCTGCCCTATAGGTGCAGCAAAGCAAACACCTGTCCTGCCATGAGAACTTGCTACTGTCTGAGCTTTTTTTTTTTTTTTTTTTTGGCATTTGGGATCAGGTATCTGAGCAGGGTGATGCTTTGAAAGTTATTCCTAAATAAAAAGCAAACAAAAACAAATCAAAACTCCATGAGGGGACTTCCCTGGTGGTCCAGTGGTAAAGATCTGCCTGTCAACGCAGGAATAAAGGTTTGATCCCTGGTCTGGGAAATGCCACATGCCAGGGGGCAACTAAGCCCGGGTGTCACAACTACTGAGCTCGCAGTCTAGAGCCCGGGCAGTGCATCTGCTGGAGCCCACGTGCCTGAGCCTGTGCTCCACAACAGGAGAAGCCACTGCAATGAGGAGCCTGAGCACCGGAGCTAGAGAGTAACGCCCACTCATGGCAACTAGAGAAAAGCACACGCAGCAAAGGACCCAGTGCAGCAAAAATAAACGAACAAATAAGTGTTTAAAAATTGCCCGAGGTGAGATATATCCAAGGAACACCTGAATGTCTAGTTTGTTATCCATGATAGTTTCTGCTTCTGAATCAGAATAGATGCCTATCATATCATATGTGGTTTAGTGACATGTCTCAGTATAAGGAAAATACTAAAATATAGTCCCATAAAGCTAAACAGGAAACTTGCCCTCTTGTAAAAAGAAAACAAATCTTTCATTGAATACAGAAGCATAGGCTTTTCTATGTTCCTGTCCTTAACTTCCTCCCATAATTTCATTTTTTTCCACCTAGATTCCTGAGACTCATATCAGTTTTGGTAAGCTGCTGCCTGGAGCCATCAGTCTCTGTTCTGACTTGAGAATGCCCTCCAGAGCACATCCACTGGTTTTAATTTGTCCACGGTGCTCAACTCCCAAGCAGAATGACTGTCACCTTGTATGTTTAATACTATACGTAGTGGTTTATTTGGCTGCTATTCCTTATATTTTACATAATAGGTCATGAAAGTCACAGAGTTCTAAAGTTGGCAGGGCAAGAGGTCTGTGTAGTAGAGTGGCTGGGGCTGGAAGCTGACTGCACTGTTGCCTAGGGGCTGGTGAGAGCAGAAAAGGCTGGAAAGAGTTCAGAAGTCAATGGAGATTTTCTTTCTTGGTTGGATTATGTCTCTAAAAGGCAACCCACTCCAGTGTTCTTGCCTGGAGAATCTGATGGCTGGAGAAGCCTGGCAGACTACAGTCCATAGGGTCACAAAGATTCGGGCACTACTGATGTAACCTAGCACACAGCACACAAACAAGCCTCACTGAACTTGGAAATGTTCTAGAAGACCAGGGTTTCCCCATATCTCCTCCCCAGGTGGAAGACAGGAATGCTCGTATGAGTGGCTATGAAGGACCAGGTTTCCCAGTGGATTCTGCCCTACCAATGGACAGTCCTGGTTTCCTCAAGGCCAGTCTCCTTGATAATTACTGTATAATATATTGTCTTCATGTAGTTATTCATTTTAGTATAAACTCTTCCCCAAGGATCGCTTGGTTATTAGCCCCAGTGATTGGAAAGAGAATATTGCAATGGCAGGATTTCTCTTTGCAATATCTATCAAGTAGCAAACAGTACTGCTTGACCAGGGAGTTTTCTTGTTATTTGATCACATTTCTGGTGTGAAGATGATTCTGGGGATGTTATTCAAAATATTAACAATAATAATAGCAGAGGCACAGCAATCAAGGTGAAGGTCTGACCAAACAGAGTAGGTAGCCCTTTGCCCCCTTAAAACCCCTGTGGGTTGTTTTCAGGATGGGAAGATAGATATGCTCACTACCTGCACTTATCCTAAAATTCTAAACCCCATCTGAGTATAATCATCCTACACTAGAGGCCTCTGATCAGTAATTGTAGTTTGTCATGTTAAAAAATATCTAATTGCCTTTATCCTTAAGATTGCTCTACATTAAAAATTCAGCTGACATAGATAACTGAGTGCTTTCATTCCCAATTCTCACCTTGTTACCCAAATATTCTAATTAAAGATTGTTTCTTGGAACGATATACCATTTGCACATCCTTCATACTAACTTCCCTTTGTCAGTATGTAGGTACTGGCTCAGCCTAGAACAGGACCTCAGTTGGGTGCTCCCTAAAGCTTGTGAGCAGCCCCCACCTCCCACTCTGAGATTGAGATATATTAAGAATTTCCCTTTTACATAAACTTTAGCACTTACAGACTCATTCCCTTACCATTCCTTGTCCCTCCTCCCTTCCATCCTGTCATCTGTCTACTGCAGATCACAGTCTGGTCACAGTGTCCTGTTTGTAATTATAGTTTTATACCCCCTGAAGCCATTTGTTTGTTCATTTATTTATTGTCAGTGAGTATAACAGAACTGAATTACATCGTAAGATTAAGAGATATTTAATTTTTTCACTGGGTGAAAAACACCATGCTAAATATTATAAGAGAATGTCAGAATGCTTCAANGATGAATATAGTAAAGTTGCAGGATATGTTCATTTATTTATTGTCAGTGAGTATAACAGAACTGAATTACATCGTAAGATTAAGAGATATTTAATTTTTTCACTGGGTGAAAAACACCATGCTAAATATTATAAGAGAATGTCAGAATGCTTCAAAAATAAACAATAAAAAAGAAAAAAGAAAAAGGGAAGAAGCAAAAAAAAAAGACAAAATCCTATCAATAGTGTGACAAGGACATCAAGTTTACATATATTTAGTTTCTAAAATTCATTCTTGCTTCATAAATGGCATGAAATTCCTGCTCAGAAAAAAAAAAAGAAAAAAACAACAGACAAAAATGACACACTGTCCCTCTTCCTTTCTGTTTATATCTCGCTTCCTCTCTCTGCTGCCCTTGACCTGAGCCTTATCTCTTGTGTGTTTTATTTGTATACTGTTTATTATCACTCAGGATGACTAATTTCTGCCTAACCTCATAAATGAATCTGGAACGAGTTGTGGGGCAGAAGGAAGTAGTCAAGTTGGTGTGGACTTGCCCAAGGCCCTCCTTCCCAGAACACCAAGGTAGAAGATAGCTAGACCCTTTCCACCCATTCATTTACTTCCAGGTGGCAGTTGCATACTACTGTTGCTTCAAAGTTGTCCTAGTGCTGACTTCATGTCTATGAAACCTCTTTGGATGGGGTAAGGGGAGCACCAGCTCTTCCTAGACCCCATTTTCCACCTTGTCCCTGGACAGCTTACAGTGGTCCTGGCTGCATTTCAGTGGAAACAGATGTTTCCTCTTTCTCAAATGTTTAGTGTTCTTTGCATGTTATCTCACTCTCTGGGAAGGCTTCCCTGGACATCTCAGAGCAGCCAACATATAGCATTATAATACAGCATTACAACTGAGATCTCCCATTGGACACAAGCTCTTTGAATCAGGTTTATCTTTATTTTATTATCTTTAAAATCTACTTTTCCAGCACCTATTCTAGAACTTAGCTCATCATAACTTCTGAGTAAATATTGCGTTGAATATATGAACAAATTAATTACCTAGGATATTTGAGTAGGAGCATTTCCTACCAGTTTAGAAAAAGTCTGGATCCTTGCTCCTCTTTGTACCTTGATTATGGGAATTTATTTTCCTTGTCTGGAAGATGCTTGGGAGTAGGGATGGGGCAGGGACTAGATTCCTGTTGTCTATTAGCTATATAGGACTAACTAGTATCCAAGAAATAACGAAAGGAATTTTGAGGGACAGATAATGCAATTTCAATTTGTGTGTTCATTGATGGAACTCTGGAACTCTCCCTTGTGGAGCAGGGTCAAAAGAATGAAGGAGAAAGAGTAAATTCTTTTTATTCCATTTTGCTACAAAAGTAGCAGAATAAAATATAAATCACTCAATGGTTAAGACATTTTCTCTAAGCAATTTAAACCTTATTCTTTACAGTTTTATAAGCAGCTGTGGAAATTCAAGTCATGAAGGTTAGAAAGAAAATGAGAGTCAAGTGAACTGGAATTAATACCATTTGGGGCATGAAAAAGTGTATTAATAACACATTTTATATCTTCAAGCCACAGTTTCCTCATCAAAAGAAAAAGACAGCTACTGTTTTTTCTACTTTATGAAGATATTGTAAGACACATGCAAATAATCTAGGTTAAAATGACTTGAAAAAAATTTTTGAAGCAATATAGAAATATGCAATATGATATGGCATGAGGTTATCATCTTCTATTCCAAGTCTAACTGGTTAACCTTCTTTCAGCTGAATATGAAGGTGTGAACTTTGACTTTTCTATAGGAGAAAAGGAAGTATAAAATTTCCTGTGAAGAAAAATGTAACTAATTGTTGTTGTTCAGCCCCTAAGACATGTCTGACTCCCTGCAACCCCATGGACTGCAACACACCAGCCTTCCCTGTCCTTCACTATCTCCCTGAGTTTGCTCAAACTCATGTCCATTGAGCTGATGAAGCCATCCATCTATCTCATCCTCTGTCACCCACTTCTCCTCCTTCCCTCAATCTTTCCCAGCATCGGGGTCTTTTCCAATGAGTCAGCGCTTCTCATCAGGTAGTCAAAGTATCAGAGTTTCACCTGCAACATCAGTCCTTCTAATGAATATTCGGGGTTGATTTCCTTTAGGATTGACTGGTTTGATCTTGCTGTCCAAGGGATTCACAAGAGTCTTTTCCAGCACCACAGTTTGAAAGTGTCCATTCTTTGGCTCAGTCTTCTTTATGGTCTAACTCTCACGTCCATATATGACTACTGGAGAAATCATAGCTTTGACTAGACAGACCTTTGTTGGCAAAGTGTTGTCTCTGCTTTTTAATATGCTGTCGAGGTTTGTCATTGCTTTTCTTCCAAGAGCAAGCATCTTTTAATTTCATGGCTGCAGTGACCATTCAGTGATTTTGGAGCCCAAGAAAATGAAATCCATCATTCTTTCCATTTTTTCCCCATCTATTTGCCATGAAGTGATGGGACCAGATGCCATGATCTTTGAAATATTGAGTTTTAAACCAGCTTTTTCACTCTCCTATTTCACCCTCATCAAGAGGCTCTTTAGTTCTTCTTCATTTTCTACCATTAAAATGGTATCATCTGCATATCTGAAGTCATTGATGTTTCTCCCAACAATCTTGATTTCAGTTTGTGCATCATCCAGCCCAGTATTTCATATGATGTACTCTGCCTATAAGTTAAATAGGCACGGTGACAATACACAGCCTTGACATACTCTTGAAAAGAACAGCTGAGTGTTTTAAGGAAATGTGGCTATCATGTCTGATTTGTACTGCTTTCTGGTAATGCTGCTAGAGAAGGCAATGGCAACCCACTCTAGTACTCTTGCCTGGAAAATCACATGGATGGAGGAGCCTGATATGCTGCGGTCCATGGGGTCGCTAGGAGTCGGACACAACTGCGTGACTTCACTTTCACTTTTCAGTTTCATGTGTTGGAGAAGGAAATGGCAACCCACTCCAGTGTTCTTGCCTGGAGAATCCCAGGGACAGGGGAGCCTGGTGGGCTGCCATCTGTGGGGTCACACAGAGTCGGACATGACTGAATTTGATGCAGCAGCAGCAGCAGCTGGTAATGCTGCACTGACAGTTATCTCTGAAAATCTCAGGATATTGAACAAATTCATCCTCATGACTCCTTCAGGGAGAAAGAGGCAATGATACCCACAGCCACTCCACCGCCTCACCCCCACCCTTTCCCCACTGGCTAATGGAGGACAGGATGCTCAGCTCAGTGCTCTCAGATGACCCAAATGGGTGAGATGAAGCGGGTAGAGAGGTCCAGGAGGAAGGCGATATATGCACACATACAGCTGATTCACTTCATTATATAGCAGAAAGTAACACATTATTTTGCTTCCCTGGTGGCTCAGACGGTAAAGCGTCTGCCTGCAATGCGGGAGACCTGGGTTCGATTCCTGGGTTGGGAAGATCCCCTGGAGAAGGAAATGGCAATCCACTCCAGCACTCTTGCCTGGAAAATCCCATGGACGGAGGAGCCTGATAGGCTACAGTCCATGGGGTCGCAAAGAGTCAGACACGACTGAGCAACTTCACTTCAACACAACATTTTAAAGCAATTTGCAATGGCACCCCATTCCAGTACTCTTGCCTGGAAAATCCCATGGATGGGGGAGCCTGGAAGGCTGCAGTCCATGGGGTCGGTGAGGGTCAGACACGTCTGAGCGACTTCACTTTCACTTTTCACTTTCATGCATTGGAGAAGAACATGGCAACCCACTCCAGTGTTCTTGCCTGGAGAATCCCAGGGGCAGGGGAGCCTGGTGGGCTGCCATCTATGGGGTCGCACAGAGTCGGACATGACTGAAGCGACTTAGCAGCAGCAGCAGCATACTCCAATTTAAAGAAAAAGCAAAAAGGAAAGCGGTCAGACACTGAAACATAGTTGCAGTATTTTTACCTAAGTTGTTGGCCCCTGCATGTGAGATCTTTCTGAACTCCCTAAGATAATCATTTCCTTACTAAAAGAAATGGAAAAATCAAATCAATGTTATCACATCAAATATTTCACTGCCTCCTGGACTCAAGCTATCACCCTCTTTACAGTGGGTTCCTTCATTTAGCAATCATGGATTTCCACTTTCAAAGTACTGTGCTGGTCTGTTATTCCCAAATTATATTGATGCCTTGGAGAAATTCAACAATATGGTTTAGAAACCAGAAATGATAAGAAATAATACTTCATAATACTTACCACCAAATACTGTACTTGAAAAAATAATGAATACTTTTATGGTTCTTACCAGAAGACCCTGTAGTAAAAATGATATGAATTTAATTTACTCTCACTGTAATCCTATGGGGAACATTCTGGAAATATCTCACTTAACAAATATGGTAACTGAGCAAAGAAGGATCAAGTAACTTGCCCAAGGCCACATATCTAACAAAGTAAAACATGATCCCAAGTGACCCAGCTCTACTGAAAGCAGTTTAGCTCTGGCAGTTTGAATAAATAAGTACGATCCTTATTTCTTAGTGATTGCTTAGACTGTCAACAAAGATTGGTTTTGCATGTCACTGATAGGAAAATCAAAGATGACTCTCTATAACAATATAACCCAATCTATGCCTCTTCTTTGAACACTGTTAAACTAAGTATGAGTATCAGAGTTGATTATACTTTTGCCATTTCATATAGGTAAATTTTGCTCTCTACAGATTATAAACAAGTAGAGAAGACTGACTACACTTTAAACTTCCATTTTACATGCACACACACGTACACACACACATACATACTTTAAAATAATTGTCTATTTACAATTCCTGTGTGTATAGTCCAGGGCCCATGGTGGGTACTCAGAAGCAGTATTGACTAGTTCAGTCACATTTTGTCCTTTGCTTTTGATGTATTTATTTTCTGTTTCCTTGCTCTGAGAGTATTTACAGGATGTAAAGTTGTAAGGAATTGTTTCCACTGGACTCTGTATTCATCCCTTTGATCAGTGTTCTCTTCCAGCTAAAGTGAGAACTCATCAGCTGCCTTTAGGAACTACACTAACCAGGAAAGAAGCTGAAAGCCATCTTTAGGAGGGTAGCAGCAGAGTAGTCTGGAAAAGCCATGATGGCATATGTTTCTCAGATATAAGGGAATAAAAAACTGCAAGATAAATACCCCATGCCTCAATAGTACTCTGCCAGACTATTGTTTGATAGTTATCAGGACTAGTGTCTGAGTTTCATGGATCTCCCTTTACCTGAACCATTAGTGTGGTTGGCATATGGCTCATGGAAACCTGACTACTCCAGATACTAATTTTAAATATGGAAAGGAGTAATTCACATGGGATCTGGGATTAGAATGGCTCCTTAAACAGCATTTTCCCTCCAGCACAGCATCCCTATGTCTAAATTTAGGTGCACTGGCAAAGAAAAAGATACTGTAACGTAACACGGCAAGTCTGAAGATGTTCTGTTTAATAAACCAGGAGAAATTTCCCTTGATTTACTAGGTTTTATAAAGAAAAAAGAAGATATTTTTTATAAAAGAAAAAAAAAAAGAATTGCATGAGGTTGAAGACTAAAATGGGCCTTTCGCCTTTGGGCCTTTCTTTTTCCTTACTAGTGGAGAAGAAAAAAGTAATTTTTTAAATCTCTGTATAAATAAATTTTACCCTAGCCATATTGGTTGCTTAAAAAAAAACACACACATGGAAGTATGGAAAGTTTAGCCTTAATTTCTCAAATTAGTCTTGTAATAGATGGTAAAAATAGAATACAATTTGGAGATGAAATGTAAAATCTTGTAAAGAACTTTTAATTTATCATTTTAAGATTGCTGATCCACTTATTAAACAGACATATTTGTGCTACAGAATACAACACAATACAGCTAGAGAATACACAAATATGTGTTAAACTCCACTTATTTTACATGTATATCCCAAAGTACCAATTAAATGTTAACCTAAGAAGAATTAGGTTGAGAGGTAGATGCAGTGAAAAATACTTTGCTTGCCTGTGTTGATACTTTATACTTATAATTTCCATATTTGGAAGTCATTTGATTTAGCTGAGGAGTGTTATTTGGGAGGGAGTAACACCAGCTGCTTTTTGAAGGCTCACCTACTATGTCAACACAGACATGATCAAAAGGGATGGTGATGACCCACACTGCATAGATGAATGGAAATGGAGGAGTAGGGTTCAATCCTCACAACTTCAAACTAAGCCAAACTGAGCCAGAAATCTCTCAGGCACATCCAACAAAGCATTTGTGAGCCAGTGCTGTCCCCTAGGGCAGAGTTGTGTGAGCTTATGCACACTAAATGTAGTGTCTAGGGAACTATAATCATATGATTACTTTGGTAATTGGAACAAGCTTTATTTCACTGCTGAAGATACCCTGGCCCTAGATCAAGAGAGCTTGTCAATGGATTATGAGGGAGAATGGAATGCGGTGGAAGTATTCAGCTAACATTTTAAAACTAACTCTAAATTAAAAGCACTTGTGATGTGCCTTAATACTGGTATTTGTTCTTGGATTAATTTTTTATTGCAGTTCTAACCAAGTAGCCCAAGTAAGTGCTGTAAACATGTATCTCTACCAAACAGAGTTCCATGCATATGCTGTATGTTAGATTTTATTGTGTCTGTTCATTTTTCATTGCATCCATTCATTCTCAGGAACCAAATTAACACTGAATGGATATCTATTCTTCCGTTAACTATGCTACACACTATGTTATCATTCCAGAAGCAGATCAAATAAAGGTTTAAGTGGATACTCTTCTCTTTTCTGATATTTTTTTTCATCATGAGCACTAAGTGGATACTTCTTAAGATACTAAAATTAGTATCATCTTGATTATTACCATGATGATGATCAATCTTTGTTCATCTTTTTGTATATAGAAATGGGAGATTTGGGGTTCTAGGCCTGAGTAGCTTAATAGTAGAGAGAAGGCAGATATATAGATAACATTACTTGGTAGCTCCCCCAAATATTTTTATTTAAATTTCTTATTTATTTGTCTAGAAAAGCTATAAATATTAAGCAAAGTGGTTTGGTTCTTAGACTCCTAATTGTGAAATATGTTTTAAGCAATATTTTAAATAAAAGAAAAGATATCAGAGCACAAGGTCAGTGAATTATGACCCTCTGGCCAAATCCAGGTGACAGTTTGTTTTTGTCAATAAAGTTTAATTGGAACACAGCCATACGCACTTTCTCATGCATTGTATGACTGCTTTCAAAGTAAAACAGCAAGGTTGAATATTTGCAACAGAAACCTTGGGTTTGCAAAGCCTAAAATATTTACCATCTGAACTTTTACAGAAAAAATTTGTGAACTCCTATTTATAGGAAAAGGAAGAGTGCATGCCAGTCAAGAGTAGTTCTATGTATGTCAAACATGACTGCATTCAGACAGTCCAGGAACATATTGTAGAGGGTTTGAGGTTAATTCCTAGGAACATTGATTTGAGTAATAGTTGGTATCTGCAGTAACCTTTTGAGGTGGAAAACAAAGCCCCAGTGATTCTTGACTTCTGGTTAGAACCAGTCAGAGAATCCAAAAGTTAAGAGGTAATAAGCAATTTCAGATGGAACTTGCTGAATACAAATAACAATTATAAATCTAGTATTTGTTCATTTTTAGTTACTATTTATAAATAATATATAGATCTGTTTTATGTTTTACTTTTGTTTATGTTTTTATGTTTTTAAAAACATAATTATGTTTTAACTTTTGGCATTTATATTTTTACTTTTGGAAATTATGTTTTACTTTTGGTATTTTCAATTCCATGTGTCAGTAGCATTATCAGATAGAAGGGAAACTTAGACCTGGAAAGTAGCATTTCGTGCATTTAGAAGGGTCTAGTCTTAGTAGAGCTTATTATTAAAAAAAGTATTATTCTCTTATTTCTAACTTGCTGATTTTTTTTCCTAAGAATGGATAATGAATTTATCAAATGTTTTTCCTATGTCTACTGAAATGATTGAATGATTCTCTACTATCTNATAAAAGTCATATGATTATCTTAATAGATGCAGAGAAGGCCTTTGACAAAATTCAACATCCATTTATGATGCTTCAATACTTTGGCCACTTAATGGGACGAGCTGACTCATTGGAAAAACCCTGATGCTGGGAAAGATTGAAGGCAAAAGGAGAAGGGGGTGGCACAGGATGAAATGGTCAGATAGCAACTCCAAATCAATGGACATGAATTTGAGCAAACTCTAGGGGATAGTGGAAGACAGAGGAGCCTGACATGTTGTAGTCCATGGGTCACAAAGAGTGTCACACAGCTTGGTCACTGAACAAAAACAAGATATTGATACTAAGAGCTGCCTGTGGACATGGATCTCTAGAGGAGGAAGCCATCATCTTTGGCATGAAATATTCTCATAAATATTTTTAAAGGACAATGAGTAGCACAGAGTTAAAATTAGCAAAGAATATACAGA
This sequence comes from Neotragus pygmaeus, assembly GCA_006410875.1. Classification (NCBI taxonomy): domain Eukaryota; kingdom Metazoa; phylum Chordata; class Mammalia; order Artiodactyla; family Bovidae; genus Neotragus; species Neotragus pygmaeus. Next base: position 694,083 of record SJYV01009137.1, on the reverse strand, counting down.
AACAAGGTGCCCTGAGAGAAGTTAAGAGAAAATCTATCTCAACACTGTAATTAGAAATATCAGACAATTTAAAACAATTACTTTGTTCTAAATAAAACAAAGAAATAAAAGGCAAGTCTTAACTACCTTTGCAGGTAATGAAAATGTACTAAAACATTGGTATAAAAGTATACCAAAGAACTACATATATTGATAATTAGTTATTAGTATCTAAAAATTGATTTAATAACATGATGGATGAGTTTAGCCGATTAAGCAGAACCGAAAAAAAAAAATGGTGACTAAATTAGCCCAGAGAATTTATTCATAATGCAATGCGGAAACCTCAAATGGAGCATTTGGAATAGAGATTGAGAGACATGGAAGACAGAATAAAAATGATCTTCAAGAAAAGTACAAAGAAAAAAATACAGGGGTTATTTGAAGACCTTACGATGAGAATTTTCCAAAACTTTCCTAGATGAAAGACATCAAACATAAATCAAGAGATTTAAGAAGCCCAATATATCCAAACTAAACATAGAAAGGAACCTATACCTAGAAACATTTTACTGAAGCTGTAGAACATCAAAAACAAAAAAGATTTTGAAAGTAGCTGGAGGGAAAAAAAAAAGGCATTCATTTCATTTCATTTCACTCATTTCAAAGTGTGAGATGTTGAACTTACTTCTCTACAGTAATAATGGCCTCCTGAAGACAGTGGAATTATATCCTAATGTGTTGGAAAAAAATAACTGCCAACATGTAATCCAATATATACAAGGAAAATGTCTTTTAAGAATGAAATTTTAAAAATATTTTTAGAAAATAAAGATCAGAAAGTTCACTAAAGATAATTCTATATGATATACTTCAGGCAAAAGGAAAGTGATCATAGATTTGGAAGGTCTATAATGAAAGAAGGAATTAAGGGCAAATAAGGCTTTCCTGGTAGCTCAGTTGGTAAAGAAGCCTGCTACAGTGCAGGAGACCCCAGTTGGATTCCTGGGCCGGGAATATCCCCTGGAGAAGGGATGGGCTACCCACTCAAGTATTCCTGGGCTTCCCTTGTGGCTCAGTTGGTAAAGAATCCATCTGCATTTAGGAGATCTACGTTCGATCCTTGGGTTGGGAAGATGCCTGGAGAAGGGAAAGGCTACCCACTGCAATATTCTGGCCTGGAGAATTCCAAGGACTGTATAGTCCAGGGGTTGCAAGGAGTTGGATAGACTGAGCGACTTTCACTTATCCTACTATAAGCTAGCGTATATATGGGTAATTTTAAAGATAGTACAGGTTTAAAGTTATGATAATATTCAATAGATGTAAAATCAAGACTCAGTAACATATGTCAGAATTGGATTTAAAGGAGCAACATGTTCTAAGATTCTTATTTTAAGAGGGTGGTAAAGATATTGATATTTTTAGATAACTTAAGTATGTATGTTGCATGCTTTAAGACAATCAACAAAATGATAGAAACTGTTAAAGTCCCAATGAATATCAGGAAAAGGGTTACAATAATGATATCGTCCATTAATATAAAAAAGACAAAGAAAGGACACACAAAAAAGAGAAATTATGACATGAAAAGGAACATTTATACCCAAATATGTTAATATACTAAATGAATAAATGAAGTGTTCTGGGTAAAATAAAAATATTGTCAGACTTTTTGGAAAAAAAAAAAAGAAAGAATATAACTATGTGCTGTTTAAAAGAAGTGCTTGATTTTTGCTGCCTGGACGTTGAGTGAGCGACTGAAGGTCCCAGACACTATCGCCCTACAATTCTGTCTATCATGCAAAGCCTGCCTGACCCACTGCTGTTATGGGTGAGGGGAGAATCTGGTGTACCAGGCAGAGCTGGCCCAGCCAGCTGAGTGATAGGATGAAACGGTGGAATCCATGAAGAAAAAAGGCAGGATTAGATGTGGAGTTGACAGCTGAATAAAGAAATCTCTCATCTGTTGCATGTGAAAATGCTACTGGAGCTAAGAGAGCTTTCTGGAGAATAATCAGCAGCACTGAACAGAAAGAAGAAAACAAGGGATGTGAAGGCAAACTCAAAATGATTAGGGAATATTGGCAAATGGTTGGGGCTAAACTAATCTGTTGTGACATTCTGGATGTACTGAACAAACCCCTCATTCCAGCAGCTAACGCTAAGTCCAAGATTTCCTATTATTAAATGAAAGGGGACTACCACAGGTATCTGGCTGAATTTGCCTCTGGAAAAGAGAAGAAGGAGGCTACGGAGAACAATTTAGTGGCTTTAAAGCTCCTAGTGATATTGCAGTGACAGAACTTCCACCAACACATCCCATTTGCTTAGGTCTTGCTCTCAATTTCCCTGTATTCTACTATAAAATTTTTAATTCCCTCAAACTGTGCCTGCAGGTTGGCAAAAGCAGCTTTTGATGATGCAGTTGCATAACTGGATATGCTGAATGAATAAAACTATAAAAACTACATTTACCATGCAATTATTATTAAAGACAGAGAAGGCGATGGCACCCCACTCCAGTACTCTTGCCTGGAAAATCCCATGGACGGAGGAGCCTGGTAGGCTGCAGTCCATGGGGTTGCAAAGTCGTACACAACTGAGCAACTTCACTTTCATTTTTCACTTTCATGCATTGCAGAAGGAAATGGTAACCTGTTCCAGTGTTCTTGCCTGGAGAGTCCCAGAGGTGGGGGAGCCTGTTGGGCTGTTGTCTATGGGGTCACACAGAGTCAGACACAACTGAAGTGACTTAGCAGTAGCAGTATTATGTAATAATCTGGCACTGTGGACTTCAAACATCAAGGTGATGGTGAAGAGCAGAATAAAGAAGTGCTGCAGGATGTGTAAGACGAAAATCAGTGAGACATAAAAGACAACAAGAGAAATCACCTCTGAACACTCCACACTCCCCATCCCACCCTTCTAGGAAATCCAATGGTCACTGAGAACCACCAAATCTGACTTTTTACCTTCAGTCTCAGAATTTAGGCTCCTGCCCTATTTGGTTTGTTGTTGTTTTTATTTTTTTCGTTTTGTTTTGTTTGTATTTGGTTTTTTTTTAATTTATTTATTTTAATTGGACGTTGGTTACTTTACAATATTGTATTGGTTTTGCCATACATCAACATGAATCCACCACAGGTATACACGTGTTNTTTTTTTCGTTTTGTTTTGTTTGTATTTGGTTTTTTTTTAATTTATTTATTTTAATTGGACGTTGGTTACTTTACAATATTGTATTGGTTTTGCCATACATCAACATGAATCCACCACAGGTATACACGTGTTCCCCATCCTGAACCCCCTCCCTCCTCCCTCCCTATACCATTCCTCTGGGTCGTCTCAGTACACCAGCCCCAAGCATCCAGTACTATGCTTCAAACCTGGACTGGCGATTTGTTTCATATATGATATTATAAATGATTTTCAAAAGTTCTTACAGGCAAGAGTGAATTTCTGTGGATTTCACTGGTCCCAAGCATTAGGTTCTTTAAAACACTAACAAGACTGCGTAGGGGCCTTTCAGCATTACTGTATTGTCTCCTGCCAGATATGGCAACAGTGCCATTAGGAATGAAAGTTACATTTGAAAACAATTAGACTTGCAGGCAATACAAGCATGTAAGAGACAGGTAAATCACACTGTAGAGATGTGTGTGATATCATTTTTCCTTTGATACCACACACATCTCTACAGTGTGATTCAAGTTGAACTTTATGCCAATGTTTAAAATTAATTGGATGTTAGCTGGAGGTGATTAAAGGTTGTTTGGGGGGATTGTTGTAATGGTTTTGCTCTTTTAAAAAAAAGGGTTTCAAGCTCTGCTGAAATATTGCTAAAGTATGGTTCTAGTAACAGTTCAACAATCCATGGCTGCTCATCCTTGCCTAATTTTACTCTCACTTCGAAGCACAATTATTAAAGTTGGTATGGAAAAGCCTGCATCCATGTTCAATTCTTTCTTTCTTCTCCTACCCTCTTCACCCTGCATTCACCGCCCCACCTCCTTTGCTAACTCAACCTCTTGTTCAAGATGTGTATCTTATAGGGAATTTGTAATACTAGATATATATCTGACTGGAGCCACAACTACAGAATTTGTATTGTTCTTACTGATACATGGCATGGATTAACATTAAACTTGAAACAAACCTGAATTTAAATGCCAAACATTATCGCACCTATATCCTTTATCTTTCTAAGATAAAATCTCTACTCTAAACATACAATAAGTAAAAATATAAGAGATGCTTGTACAATATAAGGTTACTGAAAGTGCAAAATAGATTTAAGGGACCAGATCTGATAGAGTGCTTGATGAACTATGGATGGAAGTTCATGACATTCCAAGGGGACAGAAATCAAGATCATCCTCAAGAAAAAGAAATGCAAAAAACCCCCCAAAATGGCTGTCTGAAAAGGCCTTACAAATACATCTGAAGAGAAGAGGAACCAAAAGCAATGGAGAAATGGAAAGATATACTCATTTGAATACAGAGTTCCAAAGAAAAGCAAGGAAATGTAAGAAAGCCTTCCTCAGTAATAAATGCTAAGAAATAGAAGAAAAAAATAGAATGGAAAAGACTAGAGCTCTCTTTAAGAAAATTAGAGATGCAAACGGAATATTTCATGCAAAGATGGGCTTGATAAAGGACAGAAATGGTATGGACCTAACAGAAGCAGAAGNTATATATGTGTCAGTATGCTGTATTGGTGTTTTTCTTTCTGGCTTACTTCACTCTGTATAATAGGCTCCAGTTTCATCCATCTCATTAGAACTGATTCAAATTTATTCTTTTTAATGGCAGAGTAATACTCCATTGTGTATATATGCCACAGCTTGCTTATCCATTCATCTGTTGATGGACATCTAGGTTGTTTCCATGTCCTGGCTATTATAAACAGTGCTGCGATGAACATTGGGGTACTACTATCTATTAATGTGGTAAGTTATATTGATTAACTTCTATATGTGAAATCAATATTGCTTTCCTGGACTAAGTCCTACTTGTTCCTGCTATGTTAAGCTTTTATACATTACTATATTCTGTTTTTACATTTTAATTTTATATATTTCTATATTCTGTTTAAAATTTTTGAATCTATTTTCACAAAAGATATTGCTCCATAGTTTTTATTTTCTTATAATATCTTTTTTTTGGCTAATGAATTGATAAGCATTCCCTTCTCCTCTACTTTCAGCAAGAGTTTCTGTGGGATTGGTTGTATTTTGTTCTTAAATAATTTGCGGAATTTTCCAATATGACACTCTTCCTACTAGTTTTCTCCATGAGAAGATTTTGAATTACAGATTTAATTTATTTCACTTGGTTCTTTCATCTCAGCTTTGCTAATATATATCTACCAAAAAAATTTTCCATTTCATCCAAGTGGTTGAATTTTTTGGCATTGAATTATATGTAATATTGTTTTGCTATCCTAATATCTATAGTATCTGTACTGATGTACTTTATTTTGGTCCTAATATTGGTAATTTGTATCTTCTCTCTTTTTCTTGAAACTAACAGTTTTGAATTTAACTGATTTTTCCCCCAGAAAGTTAGTTCCATTTCATTAATTGTCCTTAAATTAATTAATTTATTTTAATTGGAGGCTAATTACAATATTGTGGTGGTTTTTGCCACATATCAACATGAATCAGCCACAGGTGCACATTTGTGCCTATCTTTATTCTTTCTTTCTTCTACTCACTTTGAGTTTAATTTTCTCCTTTTATTTTTTAATTTTTAGTAGATTCACAGTGTTGTGTTAAATTCAGGTGGACAACAGTTCAGTTCAGTTCAGTTCAGTCCAGTTCTGTCGCTCACTTGTGTCTGACTCTTTGCAACCCCATGGACTGCAGAGCTTGGTCAAATTCATGTCCACTGAGTCAGTGATGCCATCCAACAATCTCATTCTCTGTCCTCTACCATATTGTTTTTGTTTTCTAATTGTTTAATTTGTTTTCTATTTATTTTTCTCTTTTCTTACTTTTTACATAGTGATTGAATATTTGAAATGGAATATGCCATTTTATTTTCACTATTGGCTTAGTAGCTATACTACTTTGTTCAATACATTACATTCTCTTTCATTATATTTATAAAAATTTATAAATTAGAAAAAATATTTAGTTATTTGAAATTTCTGACACTCTTTATGTTTTTCACTTTCAAATTTATATTATTTACCTCATGCCTGATGATATTCCTTCAGTGTTTCTTATGATACAGGTCTGCTAATGATGACATTTCTTTTTTTTTTTAACTTTTTGTCTAAAAATACTTTAAATAATGCACCTGCTAAATGTAGGATTCTAGATAGATTTTTATTTCTTTCAGTCTTTTGAAAGATATTTGTCCACTGTTTTCTCACCTGTACTTTTCTGATTAGAAACTAATGATCATTTGAATCATTTGTTCCATCATCCCATATAATCTGTCATTATACTCACTGATTTCAAGGTTTTACATTTATCTTCAGTTTTCAGCAGCTTGATTATGACATACTTAGGATAAATATTTCTTTATATTTATCGATTTGCATTTTCCTGATTTTTTTAATCTATAAATTTACATCTTTACCAAATTTGAGAACATTTGGACATTATTTTTTTCAATATTGCTTCTACCTCATTATTTCTCTCCTTTCCTCCTGGGACTACAGTACATGGAAGTTAGCTAGTTAGCTCTTAACATTGTCAAACAGGTCCCAGACACAGACACACACATACACACACACACACACACTTCCCCTCTCTGTTCTTTAGAGAGCAATTATTCAATTCATTTTAAGTTAACTTGTGTTTTTTCTCATTCATCTCATTCTACTGTTAAATCAACCAACACAGTGAACTTCTAAATTTCAGATATTTTATTTCTAGCATTTTCTTTTGGTTCTTTTTTATAACTTCCATTTCTCTCCTAAACTTCTTTTTTCACTGATTATAGTATTTTTTCTTTTTCTTAGCATAATTATTATAGTTGCTTTACAGTACCTGTCTAATAATTCTACCTTGGGGGCTATCTCTTTTGATCTTCTTTTCCCTTGAAAAGAATTTATGGTTTCCTGTTATCCCATATGTTGAGTAACTTTGAAGTGGGTCCTTGGGATTGTTGATATATGTTGTGGAAATTCTGGATTCTACTATATTAGTTCAAGAACAGTTTATTATTATTACTATTTTTGTTTTTGCAGGCAGTTACCTTGTTTGGGACTCAGACTGCAAATTAAGCCTTTTGGATAGTTCAATACTTTTCTTCTTATTTAAGATAATTAAAGTAGGCTTCATGCATTCATGGTTCATGGGTCACCCAGAGATTTTGGCAAAATGTAGGCATAGAGTTTGTCACTCTCTCTCTATGTTCTCTTTTTTTGGATGCAACCTCACTTGCTAGCAGACTATTCAGGCCTGAAAGATGGTGTGTTTTCTACTGAGTTTTAGCCACTTCACTTGGTGCCAAGTATAGCTTGCTTTCAAGCTAAATGCTGTATAAAAAAAATTTTTTTTTGTGAAAGTTCCAGAGTATGCCTGCTGTTTTGCACAATCCAGTTCTTTCAAGTAATTTCTTTTGCAGTTTCTCCAGAGTATACGGTTATTATCTGCAGAAAAGTCAGCCTAATAAGAACATATTTGTTGATGCCAAAGCAAAACTGCCCCTATGCATGTCAGGGCTAGTACTCAGTAACCCACATTGGGACCCCTATGCAGACCTTTCTTCATACTGCCTACTTTCAGAAACTGTCCCCAAATTTTCAGCTGCTTCAGCTTTCATAGTTTTGATCTTCACCTCCTCAATGCAAGGAGGCCAACTGAATTCTCACTGCATTCTCACATCTTGTTTTTATGTTTCAGTAACTGGCCCCAGGCAGAAAGGCAATATAAATGTAAAGCCCAACTACATTTCTTATTCTCTTAGAAATACCAATTCTGCATTTTCTGTTTTCCCATGTGAGAAAGCAGTTTTTTTCACATATTTTGCCCAGTTATTTACAGCAAGAAGTTAAACTAAATTTTTGATATTTCATCATGACTAAGAGAAGTTCTAAGTTCTGTGTTTTTTGAATGTTTGGAAAATAAATAAAAGAGACAATAAAATCATTCTAAAACCTAAGCAACAATGGACAGTTGCTGTTAATATATAGGCATATTTCCTTGGAGTTTGTGCAGTTTATTTCTTGACTTTTTAAAGATTATGACACTATAAGCATATGTGTGTATATATATTATATGTATATATAAACAATGTAACTATAAATAATACAACTATTGTGTATAATATAATTTAAATATGTACATTTGTATAATATATATAAAGTTTCAAACAGTTAATAAAGGATCATTTACAGATCCTATTTAGAAGACAGTAGGTCCAGGGTATGGTAACATCTAATATTTGCTCCTAGGTGGTTTATTGGTCTCTTTTAATTAAGCAAAATTACTCAAGTCATTTAGTATGACTTTTGACCATGCAAAAAATATTTACTCAACATACTTGGCAAATTTTTATTCTGTGTAGCTCTGTTTTATGGAGATGGGTAAGGAAAATTTCTCTTGGCAAAATGTCTCATGCAAATAGTTTAGATACTTTTTATAAGTGCTAAATAAAAATAGTGAAAATATTGTATTTTATTATTACCAAAAAGTAACAGGAGATTCCAGGGGAACTCTGGGATAAACTATTTGATAGTAGACACAGTACCTGGACTTGTCAAAGGAGAGGAATCAAAGGGAAAGTTAGGAGATAATGCTGGAGCATGAACTTTCCCCCAGGGCTACAGAATCTAGCCAGCAATACAGAAGCCAACTTAAGTAGACTGGGGTTCAAAATGTATTGCAGGAGAGCTTTCTGTTTGTCCCTCAATTACTCGTTTATCTTCTGGATTTTTGAATTTCATTCCTTCCTGCTTTTGATAATGTATTTTAATTTTCTTTCTCCTTTCATTTCATTTTCTCTGTCTTTCAAAAATATCATCTTGCTTAGTTATGGCCTCAAAATTTTTTTCTCTTATGACTTTCTGCATCTCTTAAAGGAAAATGTCTTCTTATAATTTAAAGAGAAAACCATGAAATTTAATAAAAATTTTGTTCTGCTTCGGTAGTATGTTTTTTTCAGAGGTTTATTCTTCTGTTCAGCATCCTGAGAAAGTTATCCTTTCACTTGTGTTGTTTTCCCATGAATCACATGTTATCATCCTTCTGTTTACCTCTCCTTAAACAAGAAAAGGGGTTCCCTCCATAGCTTAGTTGGTAAAAAAAAATCCACCTGCAATGCAGGAGTCCCTGGTTCGATTTCCTGGGTCAGGAAGATTTGCTGGAGAAGGAATAGGCTACCCACTCCAGTATTCTTGGGCTTCCCTCATAACTCAGTTGGTAAAGAATCCACCTGCAATGCAGGAGTCTCGAGTTCAATTCTTGTGTCAAGAAATTCACTGGAGAAGGGATAGCTTGCTGCTGCTGCTGCTGCTAAGTCACTTCAGTTCAGTTCAGTTCAGTTCAGTNACATCAAGGCTATATATTGTCACCCTGCTTATTTAACTTATATGCAGAGTACATCATGTGAAATGCTCGCTGCATAAAGCACAAGCTGGAATCAAGATTGCCAGGAGAAATATCAATAATCTCAGATATGCAGATGACACCATCCTTATGGCAGAAAGTGAAGAGGAACAAACAGCCTCTTGATGAAAGTGAAAGAGGAGAGTGAAAAAGTTGGCTTAAAACTCAACATTCAAAAAAACTAGGATCGTGGCATCTGGTCTATCACTTCATGGAAAATAGTTGGGGAAACAATGCAAACAATGACAGACTTTATATTTGTGAGCTCCAAAACACTGCAGATGATGACTGAAGCCAGGAAATTAAAAGACGCTTGTTCCTTGGAAGAAAAGCTGAGAAACCTGGACTGCATATTAAAAAGCAGAGACATGACTTTGGTGACAAAGGTCTGTCTAGTCACTTCAGTTCAGTTCAGTCGCTCAGTCGTGTCCAACTCTTTGCAACCCCATGAGCCACAGCATGCCAGGCCTCCCTGTCCATCACCAACTCCTGGAGTCCGCCAAAACCCATGTCCATCGAGTTGATGATACCATCCAACCATCTCATCCTCTGTCGTCCCCTTTTCCTCCTGCCCTCAATCTTTCCCAGCATCANGGCCTGGCGTGCTGCGATTCATGGGGCTGCAAAGAGTCGGACATGACTGAGCGACTGAACTGAACTGAACCAAATGTTCTCATTAAGATGTTAATTTTTTTCACAAGTAATAACTATTCTTGTTAACAAACACAAAAAAAATCCACTGAGTGTCTAATTTATGTGAAATCTCTCTACCCCAGTGTCTTAAGAGCCTAGACCACTTCATGGATGATTATAATTTATGGCCATGAGGTTTTAGTTCCTTGCCTTACACACTTAGAGAATTTTATCCCAAAGTTGCCAACCAAATCACATATTCATATATTGTCTTAGCAACTGTCTTACAGCCAAGAAGTACTCTGTTGATTCTGTTCCTAACAGCTGGATTCACCACATGAAGTGAGCAAAGGAAATAGTTCATGCCTAAAATATGTATACAAAAATATTACATTTATTAATTTTTTAAGAAATATGTGTAAACTAGACATCAGTTTAAATCACCAGTGGGAATTTCTTTTTATGCTGAGCCAGTCTGAGAAAAAATTGATCACCAGCAGTCTCTTGTCTGCCTTCTTGTATACCTTCCACATCTCAGACACCTCATGCCACTCCATTTCCTAGAAGCGTGATTTATGGAAACTTCCCAGAGCCTAATTCCCTGCATTGATCCTTTTATCAAGACTTTACATCTGATGTCAAAACATATTCCCCTGTATCTCACCTGCTCAAAGCTCTGGTGTTAGTTGTTCAATTGTGTCTGATTCTTTGGGACCCCATGGACTATAGATGGCCAGGCTCCTCTGTACGTGGAATTCTCCAGGCAAAAATACTGAAATGGTTAGCCATTCCCTTCTCCAGGCGATCTCCCAAACCCAGAGATGGAAATTGGATCTCCTGAATTGCAGACAGCTTCTTCACCACCTGAGCCAGCAGAGAAGCCCCAAAGCTCTGGGAGTAAAGTAAAAACTGTTCTTGAATTCGTGTATTATTTTCTCATGTACTTCTCCTGCAAGCTTACATTTAACCAAAGTTTTACGGCAGTACAACCCCTCTATCTTGGAGAAGGAAATGGCAACCCACTCTAGTGTTCTTCCTGGAGAATCCTNCTGTTCTTGAATTCGTGTATTATTTTCTCATGTACTTCTCCTGCAAGCTTACATTTAACCAAAGTTTTACGGCAGTACAACCCCTCTATCTTGGAGAAGGAAATGGCAACCCACTCTAGTGTTCTTCCTGGAGAATCCTAGGGACGGGGGAGCCTGGTGGGCTGCCGTCTGTGGGGTCGCACGGAGTTGGACACGACTGAAGTGACTTAGCAGCAACCCCTCTATCCAAAACAGCGTATTCAATACCAGTGAGTTCTGACACGCTGGAATGGGTAGGGTACATTTGTGATATCAGGTGCTCTGAAATCTGACTACACAAGGGAAACTCCTACCTGAGGGATATTACATTGTGTTAGTCAGGGTTCCCTAGAGAAACAAGACCAACGGAGTAAATATTTACAGCAAGATTTATTATAGGAAGTTGGCTCATGTGATGATGAAGACTGAGTAGTCCCCAGATCTGGATATAGCAAGCTGGAGACTCTGAAGAGTTGGGGGTATAGTTCCAGCCTGAGAGCCTGCAGGTGCAAGATCCTAGAAGAGCTGTGTTTTCATTTTGTGTGAAGGCAGGAAAAGACCAATGTCCCAGCTCAAGTAGTCACACAGGAGGAGATCCCTCTTACTCAGCCTTTTTGTTCAATTCCCATCTTCAGTTGATTAGATTAAGCCTTTGCATATTAAGGAGGATAATCTGCTTTACTCAGTCTACTTAGGTAGAAACAGCCGCACAAACACACCCAGAATAATGTTTGATCAAATATCTGGGCACCCTGTGGGCTCAGTCAAGTTGACACATACAATTAACCACATGTTCAAAGGATTAGTTTTAATCTGTGAGACTTTAAAGAACAGAACTGGGAACAATGTGCAGACTTCATGGGAGACCCATTTAGGCTCATTATAGGAAGAATTTATGACTGTTACAATCCTATGAAAAAAGATTGTATTGTAAGAGAATAAGTTTCTATATCTTCAAGCTAAAGCTGATCTGTTAAAGAATGCTTACAAGAGGTTCCTTCTTTGAATGAAGTTTGGACGGCATTCCCATCCAAGATGCTTCTACTCCAGAGAACTATGATACACTCAATATTTAGGAGGCTGGTGTTGTTTTCATTTGATCTCAGCCTACCCTCTTTTCTCCTTGTCACAGCCAGAAGAATCTCTTAAAAATGCTTGTCTGATTGTGGAGGTGATTCATTAAGGACGATCTTCTGGGAGAAGTTGATGAGGGAGTTGGGAGGAGGGAAGTCAACTCCATCTCAGCTTGTCTCCATGGTAGACTAAAACAGAAATTACATCCCAGAGTTGATTCCATAAGCTAGCCTGAAACCCAATATCTCCTAGGCATCCCTAGCTCTCTGCACCTATGAGCGGAGCCGCTCCAGTCACCCAGGAACAGTTCTCTGAAGCAAAGCAGCAGAGGTAAGCCTTTGAGAGCACAGTACAGGGGAGCTGTAATAAAAGGATTCCGAAGGGATATAGACAGGTAATCAACATTACTCTCTTTTCATTTTACTCTGGAATGATCTATGGCCTCAAATGTCAGTTGTGCTGAGGTTGAGAAACACTGCACATCACATGAATGGAGCCATCAACAAAACAATCAGCCACTCAAAGTCTTATATTAAATACAATTCCCATATTTCATTTTACAAAAACAGTTCTTCCCTGACATTATAGCCTGGCTCTTTTTATGAAGATTCCATTTGTTTATTCTAGAAATATGTATCAGTTAGGGTCCCTGAGCTATAAGGAACTTCTATGTTGCTAAATTTTTTGGGTTTTGTTTTTTTTCCAAATAATCTGATAGGTGAAAAAACTTGGGAGGTGGAGAAATGGGATTCCATTCAGTTCTGTGTTTTTCTGGAACAAAGCAATAAGAGTGAGATTAACGTCTTGCTGACTATTTAACTGCCAACATTGCCACCTGCTATCTTAAGGCAGCAAACAGCCTTGCTGGCACCCTTGTGCTTGGTGAGAAAACCAAGGAATGATGAATAGCCAGTCTGCAAAATCAAACACAGTGCACAGCAGTGGCTGGCACAAGATGAAGTGCTTGCTAAGGAAATAGAATGGCAAGTTGAAGCTCCCAGACCATTGATCAAATTTGTTTGTAGTCAACAATCAGTATTTTTCTTTTGGCTGCTAGAGTCTTACTACCCTTCCTGGTTCAAAAGGAAGCCAAGTACCCTTCATCTGTTTATACAGACCATGTGTAACTACAAACAGAACTGTACAAAGTCATTCGTTTGGAGTCCAGGCATGCATGTACTTCCCCTGTCTATAAGCCAAGAAGTGAATGTGTTCACAGTTTTTTATTGCCCTGTGGGATCTTGCTATAGATTTACTAATGGTATGACCTAACCTACATTTCCAACCTGCAGATGGAAGAAAGTTTAGCACCAGTAGTTCTGTTACTGTTAATAGAAACTGGGACTTTTCTGACCCTATCCATGAATGTAGAAAGCCCTCTTCATAGACTCGTCAATTTCATTTTATAGACTTAATGGAGAAATTGATTAGCCCACAAAGTGAGTAGCCATACTTTGTCAGGTATGTTTAAGTAGACGGAAAAACTCAGCATTCCTTTGTTACATAGAAAAAGGCTAGTATCAGTAAGGGATAATATGTCTCCATTGTAACTCCTTTCATGAAAGTGTCAAAATCAATGCTAAATATTCAGAAAGGTTTGAGTCCACTTAATATGACAGGTATTGCATCATTTTCACAATGCTATCTGGCCTTCTAGATGATTTATCAGTTCTTCTGTGCCAAATCTGCACATTTACACAATTCTTTTATTGCAGTTATCGTATTGTTTCATTATTACTTCTATTTATTGAAAAAATTTTTTTAATTTTTAGACCCTTGAAGGCAGTGACATCTGTCTATTCATTTACTTAGCTGTAGCCTATTGCATAGTATGTATATAACACATGCTCAGTAAGTGTATATTAATGATGAGTGAATTAATAAATGAAAGCTATAAGGCACAAGTTCCTTTACTACCTGTGATAGATAGAATCCTAAGATTAACTCAGTGTGTCAGCCTTGTTTAATCCCTTCCCTTAAGTGTGGATGGGATCTATGAATAAGAAGAGATCTCACTGCTATGATTATGTTATGTCATATAGCAAAAGAGATTGCTGAAGATGTAATTAAGATGAGTAATCTTAACTATAGATTTAAATTTTAATTACTGAACATTTTAGTAATTTAAGTACATTTGGACTTCCCTGGTGGCTCAGAAGGTAAAGCATCTGCCTACAATGCGGGAGACCTGGGTTCAATCCCTGGGTTGGGAAGATATCTTGGAGAAGGAAATGGCAACCCACTCCAGGATTCTTGCCTGGAAAATCCCATGGATGGAGGAGCCTGGTAGGCTACAGTTCATGGGGTCGCAAAGAGTCAGACTGAGAGACTTCACTCACTCGCTCAAGTATATCTACTTAAGTACATTTAAGCAACTGATTGAGTTAAAACAGAGAAGACCTGACTAGGCCTGACATAATCACATGAGCCCTATGTATTTGAATCTAGAGGTCAGAGCTGAAATCAGAAGCTGGAAGGAGCAGAGACCTCCTTTTGTTGGCCTTGAATGAGCAACTGCCCTATTATAGAGAGGGCCATGTGTCCGGCATGGTGAACATGATCCAGAAGCTGAGGTCAATCTTCCTTCACATCAACCAAGAACACAAGGAGTTCAGTCTTAAGATAGCAAGAAACTGAATTTTGCCTGAGGGCTGGGAATTTGCATGTTTTGTTCATTGATATATCCTGGGAGCCAGGGACAGTGCCTGGCACACAGTAGACTTTTCATAAATATTTGCCCAAAGAATCAGTGGTTTTTCAACTGGATTAAATTGCTTGTTATGCTATTACTGTACTAATTGCAGTTGTAAGGAATAGGGAAAGTGTAAAGTAGACTAATTTCCTTGAGGAATTTACATTCTGTACAGTCCATGGGGTCACAAAGAGTCAGACTTGACTGAGCAACGTTCACTTTTACATTATCCTTATAAAATAGAGTTTAAAAACACACAGGAGAGGAGAATCTGAACAACATTGCTGCCCCTTCCCCACTAGACTATTGAGTGCTCTAGAGGGAATATCATGAGCATTTTGATCAGAAAACACTTGAGTTTTTACCCAGATTCAGTGACTTATTGGTGGGCATTACATGATCAATCCCAGTTCCTCATCTGTTGATTGGGATTAACCATAACTACATCATAGAGTTGTTGCAAGATTTAGAAACCACACACACACACACAGACACACAGACACACAGACACACACACACACGTGGGGTATTCAGTAAATAGTCATGTTATTTTGGACTGATTTAATGACCTCTGATACTTTATTCTTCATATTTTCTTATCCCCTTAAATAAAATCAGTTTCTAATGTGAACAGGCACTGTTGATTCCTTTTGGAAATATTTATATGTTTTGTTTTAGATCCATACCAAGAATAATAGGTGCCCATAACAGTTAAGTTAGAGGTCACTCAATGTGGAACACACAACTTAATAGGCACTGTGTGGAGTAACAGGGGACATATTGGACTAGGGATGTGAAAATGTAGATTCCAGGCTCAGCAGTATGCCCTTTTCAAATGATCCTCCACTTTCCTCTGAAAAAAAATCTTGAATGGCTCCAAAATAAAATCAAAAATCCTACACTGTGACAAAAGGGGCTTCTGTCCTTGGCCCTGAGGTTTAGAAGACATTTCTCTGGCCCTCCTTTTTCTATGCCTTTCCCCATGAGGCAATGAGTTTGTGGACCTAAAGAGATATGTCCACCTGGAATCTATGTCTATCTTTGAGATCATACTCAGGTATCTGGAATCCAGGTCTCAGTACTTCTGCTTCAAATGGACATGAGTCCCTTTGCAAGGACTCCACAGTCCTTTACCCTGCATTGGTCCTACATGAGACCACTTCCAACTCCACGAAAGTCACTTCCCCACATGCTTTTCTCCTGTGGAGTTTGTTGAATTTTCTCTGCTTGAATACCTTCCCAGCTTTCATATTTCCTGATCTGCCAATCAGAATGAATTGCCTCAGCTACATATGTTTTGTATCTCTGTGCTGTGGTTTGGCTACTGAGATTATAAACTTATGGTAATCAAGCTCTTCTTGTTCCTCTTGGTGTTCTCTACAGTTAGATATTTCAGGGCTTTGCACCCAGGAAACATCTGGAAAATTAAGGAATGGAAATATTCTGAGCCTTAGTTTCTCACTTCCAAAAAGCAGAGTCTCACATAGATTGTTTCTAAGGTAATTTCCTGGTCTAGCATTTTCAGTGCTGTATATGAAAATCTTATAAGATTCTAGTGACCAGAAAACAATATTTAAATGCCTAGTATCATAGACTTCTAGAAACCATTTAGACTCAGAAAGTGGGAGTCGGTATAGGAATTCCACCTACAGTGTCCTGGAAAGACAATCACGCAGCCTGACTTGAAGATATCCAAGAATAACAAGCTCACCATATTACAAATCAGCATTTTAATCTGTTTCTTCTTGAAATGAGAAGGATCAGAAAACCTCTCCTTGTATGGAGTTTAATTCAAGTATTCATATATTTACACCAAACATTTCTGGTTTTGTGTTGCTATTATAACCCAGCACCCAGACATCTTCCCTTTTCTATGATCCTCAGTTGAGCACATCCAATACCTAACTTCACTTCCAGATGTTCCAAATGTTGTATGACCGGCACTGAAGACAATGCAGTTAGCTGTGCCCCTGTCTAGATGTTTTTTCATCTGTGAAAACATCCCAGTGTAACAGTGTCACTATGTTGTTTTTCTTTGCAAGGGCAACACACTATGGGCTCATACTAAATTTATAGTCAAGTAAACCCTCTATTTTGTTCACAGAAATTGCTGCTAAGCCAGGTGTCTCTTATCCTGTGAGATGATCTTGGAGGCTAACAATATCTTATTGGGCTCAAACCAATATTTCAACCTGTCATAATATTTTTAAAATTTGATTCCATCATCCATCATATTAACTGTGTCTCCAAGCTTTGTGTTGGCCGTAGATATGATAAGCAGACTCTCTTGTCTTCATTTAAATTATTAGTAAAAGTGTTGATTGAACACAAAGACCCTAAATATAAAAATATTGCAGCATACCACCAGAACACTGTTTCCCCAAATTATATTCAACAAGGTTCTAGCATCTATGTGATGCTAAAAGAAAAAAATGAAAAAAAAATCTTCCATAATCAGTTAAATTTGAGATAACACATACTATATGCCCTTTTTGGGGGGAGGTCCCAGTGCATATTGTACACTGTAAAGTGCAATATTAGAAGTCCTGTTTAACTTGAATTAACCCAACATTTTCCAAGCTTATTTGTGTGAGGAGACCTCATTGGTAGTTGTTGTTTTGGTTGGTTGGTTGATTTTAACATCCTGCTATGCTCCTGGTTCATGGAAAATACTGAAGACACACTCCTTTGTGACCCCAATAACAGGCTTTAGAATTTTACCATGAGCAATCCAAATTAGTAGGTATGCAGTTGTAGAAATTTATTTTATCCTTTGTGAGCTTTAGGATGAGGATTTTTTCCCCCTCTATACCAGTCAACCTGATTCCTTAAAGATTGCATAGTTGCAAGTTGTTTTAACACTCCCAGCTACATAGATCCGGAGAAGGCAATGGCAACCCACTATAATACTCTTGCTTGGAAAATCCCATGGGCAGAGGAGACTGGTGGGCTGCAGTGCATGGGGTCGCTAAGAGTCAGATATGACTGAGTGACTTCACTTTCACTTTTTGCTTTCATGTGTTGGAGAAGGAAATGGCAACCCACCCTAGTGTTCTTGCTTGGAGAATCCCAGGGACAGAGGAGCCTAGTGGGCTGCTGTCTGTGGGGTCGCACAGAGTCGGACACAACTGAAGCGACTTAGCAGCAGCAGCAGCAGCAGCATAGATCACCCCAGTAATGTATTTTTCTTAGTCTATCTTGTGCTTCATTTTACTTCTTCATGTTTCTTCTTTTTTCAACTTGAAAGTAATTTATCTTGATACAAAATTTGAGAGCAAAACATTAAGTTTAGACTTTTACTAATGTTACTCTGTCTCACCCAAATGGATTTGACTGTTCATGCTCTCAATTTGAGAAGAGCAAATTATAATTTTTTAGAGGATATTTAAACTCTATATTCTATTTTTTGTACTCCACAGCCAATTTGGGACTTTGACTCACAGTTTTAATGGGTTTATGACACTTTTGTTTTCCTTTTGGTTTTACACTGTTTATTCTATCTTTTGTACATGTCTTTTTATTTTATTTTATTTTGTTGGTTTCTGCCATACAACAATGGGAATGAAACATAAGTATAAATATGTCCCCTCTTTCTTGTGTACATGTCTTTTTAAAATATAATCTCATCCCAGACAGTACCTAAGTTTCCATTTTTTGTTTAAAAAATATAATCAATGACTGTATTATCAGATTGTCATTTTTATTCTTCCATCTCTCTGAAGCAATCTTTCCTTTTAGAATCTCTGGCCATGCGGTCATACCTAATTTGTCTTATACTTTTTGAGATGTGCCTTCCTGAAGTCCTGGGTAGGTGTCTGGCTGTCTCCCAGCATTCCTTTCCACAGCTTTATTGTCAATTCCAAGGACATTGTTCACATTCTCCAAAGTTCTTATCTCTCCCATTGGCTCAGTTTGTCTTTCTTGCAGGAGATTAAGTTCAAAGCAGTAGTTCCTCTTGCTTACTCCTGGACTGACTGAGAGTGAAAATTATTGTCAAAGCAATATTAAGTTAGTTAGGTAAGACTGATTTCCTCATTAAATATATAATAGATGCCTATCATGCACCAGGCAAAGGTCTTGATGGAGGGAATATGGCAGAGAAGAGGACAGAAAGAGGAGGCCCGAGACATGGTAAACAAACAAAAAACATATATCAAAACATCTCGGCTAATTCTAGGCTGGGCTCTCTTGTGGGTCAGTGGTAAAGAACCCGCCTGCCGTTACAGGAGATGTGGGTTCAATCCCTGGATTGGGGAGATCTACTGGAGAAGGAAATGACAATGCATTCCAGTATTCTTACCTGAGAAATCCAATGGACAGATGGTGGGCTACAGTTCATGGTGTTACAAAAGAGCTGACACGGCTTCAGTTCAGTTCCCTTGCTCAGTCATGTCCGACTCTTTGCAACCCCATTGACTGCAGCACACCAGGCTTCCCTGTCCATCACCAGCTCCTGGAGCCTGCTCAAACTCATGTCTATCGCGTTGGTGATGCCATCCAACCATCTCATCCTCTGTTGTCCCCTTCTCCTCCTGCCTTCAATCTTTCCCTGCATCAGGGTCTTTTCAAATGAGTCAGTTCTTTGCATCAAATGGCCAAAGTATTGGAGTTTCAACTTCAGTAACAGTTCTCCCAATAAATATTCAGGACTGATTTCCTTTAGATGAGCTGGTTGGATCTCCTTGCACCCCAAGGGGCTCTCATGAGTCTTCTCCAGCACCACAGTTCAAAAGCATCCATTTTTGGGAGTTCAGTTTTCTTTATAGTCCAACTCTTACATCCATACATGACTACTCGAAAAACCACAGCTTTGACTAGATGGACCTTTGCTGGTAATGTAATGTCTCTGCTTTTTAATGTGCTGTCTAGGTTGGTCATAGCTTTTCTTCCAAGGAGCAAGCGTCTTTTAATTTCATGGCTGCAGTCACCATCTGCAGTGATTTTGGAGCTCCCCCAAATAAAGTCTTTCACTGTTTCCATTGCTTCCGCATCTATTTATCATGAAGTGATGGAACCAGATGCTGTGATCTTAGTTTTCTGAATGTTGAGTTTTAAGCCAACTTTTTCACTCTCATCTTTCACTTTCATCAAGAAGCACTTTAGTTCTTCTTCACTTTCTGCCATAAGGGTTTTATCACCTGCATATCTGAGGTTATTGATATTACTCCTGGCAATCTTGATTCCAGCTGTGCTTCATCCAGCCCAGCATTTCTCATGATAGACTCTGCATATAAGTTAAATAAGCAGGGTGACAATGTACAGCCTTGACATACTCCTTTTCCTATTTGGAACCAGTCTGTTGTTCCATGTCCAGTTCTAACTGTTGCTTCCTGACTTGCATATAGGCTTCTCAGGAGGCAGGTCAGGTGGTCTGGTATTCCCATCTCATTCAGAATTTTCCACAGTTTATTGTGATCCACACAGTCAAAGGTTTTGGTGTAGTCAATAAAGCAAAAGTAGATGTTTTTCTGGAACTCTCTAGTTTTTTTGATTATCCAGTGGATGTTGGCAGTTTGATCTCTGGTTCCTCTGCCTTTTCTAAACCCAGCTTAAACATCTGGAAATTCACAGTTCACTTACTATTGAAGCCTGGCTTGGAGAATTTTGAGCATTACTTTACTAGCATGTGAGATGAATGCCATTGTGCAGTAGTTTGAACATTCTTTGGCATTGCCTTTCTTTGGGAGTGGAAAGAAAACTGACTTTTTCCAGTCCTGTGGCCACTGCTGAGTTTTCCAGATTTGCTGGCATATTGAGTACAGCACTTTCACAGNCAGTAGTTTGAACATTCTTTGGCATTGCCTTTCTTTGGGAGTGGAAAGAAAACTGACTTTTTCCAGTCCTGTGGCCACTGCTGAGTTTTCCAGATTTGCTGGCATATTGAGTACAGCACTTTCACAGCATCATCTTTCAGGATTTGAAATCGTTCAAGTGGAATTCCATCATCTCCACTAGCTTTGTTTGTAGTGATGCTTCATACATGGCTTAATGACTAAAAAATAAATGCTAGGCTATATAGATAAAATATCATAATACAATACAAAGTTATGGGTCAGGAGTGGTGTACCAAGTTAAGTTAGATGCTTACCAAAGGCCTCACTAGGGAATTAATATATGAGCTGAGATCTGAATGCCAAGAAGGGTCCAGGCATAAAATATCTCTGAAACATTAGTCCACACAGAGGGACAGCAAAACCACTAGTTCTAAAGTGTGTATTTCTAGGAAGAAGATGGCCAAAGACTGAGCATAAGGAATAGGGCATGGAGTGAGGAAACAAGATACAAGAAATCAGCAGGAAATGGAGAGACTAGTAGAGATCAGATCATGTTCCCTTGAAGATGAGGAAAATCCTGTGACGTTTCAGTCATGGTGGTAAGGTGATCTAGTTTACACTAAAAAAAAAAAAAAAAAAAAAAAAAACCTCTGAGTCCAGGCTGAAGAGCAGATGTGGATATGACTGAGTAAGATGGAATTAAAGAGCCCACCAGGGTCAACTGGAGACTCTGAAAACAGGAAACTGNTTTACAAAAAAAAAAAAAAAAAAAAAAAAAAAAACCTCTGAGTCCAGGCTGAAGAGCAGATGTGGATATGACTGAGTAAGATGGAATTAAAGAGCCCACCAGGGTCAACTGGAGACTCTGAAAACAGGAAACTGAGGTCCCCTCGGCGCCGTACCTCAGTGGTCATTTTTGTGATCTTAGGCAAGAGTGTGATATATGTCTCCCCGATTGACTGAACAATGTCTGGCAAGTTCCCCAAACTAGATCAATTTTCATATCTCTCACTTTTTTCCTCATTAACATTCTGTTCTTCATGTCTCTGTCATCTGAGTCAAGGCTTTTCACAGAGTCTATGCTTTCTTGACCTTTGATACTATCCCATCTCAGGATTATTTCTTCTTTGAACCAGATGCTAATAGTCTGGATGCTCCATTTGTATTATACATGATACCCTGGAACTATGTTCAGAGGCCCTGAACATTGGCTAAAACATTTTTCAACCATGAGTCATGTACTGTATTCTACTCATATCTTATAGTCCGAAGAGGTTCTCTTGAGTGTCTCAAAATTATTAAGATGTTTCCCTTTTAATAGTTGTATTTTGGATATGAGAAAGAAAAGAAACTCTTATTTAGAGAAGTCTGGGGAAGAAATAACATATCTGGGTCCCTTATTG
Source organism: Neotragus pygmaeus (assembly GCA_006410875.1). Classification (NCBI taxonomy): domain Eukaryota; kingdom Metazoa; phylum Chordata; class Mammalia; order Artiodactyla; family Bovidae; genus Neotragus; species Neotragus pygmaeus. Next base: position 671,895 of record SJYV01009137.1, on the reverse strand, counting down.
AAATTAGCCAAGTAATTTGGTATGGCAAAACATTCAAGTGAGTCATACAACTTCAATAAAGGAAACTCTGGTCACTAGGCAATAAACACTTGTTTCAGACCAGACACTGCTTGGAACCAGCCAAAACCCATCAGGTTTTCTATGAACACATTTGTTAAGCCCCAGATTTTTAGGCTCATCCTCTCTTTCTTCATTGCTCTTCTGACTGTCCATAGGATAATACTGAACCTGCATGAGAATCATAGTCTCTTTATGCTAATTTGACTCTAGAAATCTGCTGAAACACAATTGGGGGTCAAGTTCATTTGCTTCTCTCTGCTGTCTCTGGCACCAGAATCATAGTATCAGTGAGTCTTGCCTGCTAACTGTTTGCTTTAATTTCTCACTAGAAATCACCATTTTTATGGCTAAATAAAGGTAATGGTAATTTTTGAAACTGCCTGGGACAGTCTTACTGAATGGAATTTCACAGCTATAATGGGGAAGAGAACAAAGTGTTCCCTGCTGTTGCCAATAGCATTTAAAGAAAGGAATTTACATGTCTGAAAAATAAACAATCCTGACAGTCATCTCTATGGTGTATCAATAAAAGAATTAACAGCACTGTGTCACCACACACACACACATTTCTAAAGTACAAAACAGAGGAATTAACTTGTGGGATATAGCCCAAAAGTTTTCTGTGATTTACATCAATCCAGTAACATTATAGTTAAAGAAATAAGAATGTTGATACACTGATAAACTTTCTTTCTTAGGTGTTCTTTGATCCCGACTCAAATACAATACAAAAATAATAGCACTGAGACTTGGGTTCCATTTCTTGTTCTGCTACCAGAAAGCTGTAAGAGTTTCGACAGGCCACAGTTTTCTCACTTAGAAGGAAATCCTGCCGTAATAAATGGACCTTGTGAGCATTATGCTAAGTAAATGTCAGATAGAGAAAGACAAACGCTGTATGATCTCATTTATACGTGATTGTCAAGGAGTGGGAGAAATGGGGAGATCCTGATCAAAGGGTACACTGTTTCAGTTATAAGAGGAGTAAGTTCAGGAGGGCTAATGTACAGCAGGGTGACTGTATAATTAACAACATTGTATTGTATACTTAAAAATTGCTAACAGAGCAGATCTTAAGTGTTCTCTCTGCACACATACACACGATGATAACCACATGAGGAGTTGAATGTGTTAACTAACCTTATTTTGATAATCATTTCACAATATACACATGTCAAATCATCGCATTATATACCTTAAATGTATACATTATTTGTCAATCATATTTTAATAAAGCTGAATAAAAGTAAAAATAGAACAGATGTGTTGCATTAGAAAGTAAGCCCAAATATCACTTTCATTCTAAATTTACATTTCCTTTTATCAAGATTTTTCATTAGGGCAAAAATATAATAAAAGTCATTTTGTGTATATTTTCTCCTTTTTTTCCCCTCCTGGCACAATAAAGGTCCCACAGTGTAACATGAAGTCCTTGGAATCTACTGAACTTCTTTCTTTAAAATTAGAATTCTGTCTCCACTTCCATGTTTAGCGCTATTTTTTTGTTTGACCAGAAAGTACTCTTCTCACTCCAGCATTCCAGCATGTCATACATCAAAAGATTTGAATATGTGTATGTGTGTGTGTGTTTGTGTGTGTGTGGAAGGGGACAGGGGATTAGGAACATCTGGAAGAAGGAGCAAAAGACAGAGGCTTACTTGTAGCTCAAGCAGGAAAATTTAGATTTAGATATTCCTTTGTGTCTAAACTTAGAGCTCTCATGAACCATCTCTAAACTAGGAAAAGAAGGGATGCTAGTTTTGAGTTTAGATTTAGGGAATGAAATACAAGCTACCACTCAGGGATGCAGATTTTCCATCACACAATCATCACATATTCAGAAGGAGGTCAGCTTCTGAGAGTAGATCTATAAGGTTTACCAGTGAGAAGAAAAGAGCAAATGAGTGGTGGAGAAAAGCTTTGTTCATACCTAAATTTGCAGGATTTACCGGTTTATTTTGGGAACTTCCCTGGTAGCTTAGTTAATAAAAAATCTTTCTGCAACGCAGGAGACCTGGGTTCGATCCCTGGGTCAAGAAGATCCCCTGGAAAAGGGAATGGCTACCCACTCAAGTATTTTTGCCTGGAGAATTCCATGGACAGAGGAGCCTGGCAGGCTACAGTCCATGGGTTGTCAAAGAGTCGGACATGACTGTGTGACTAACGCTAACTAGTCAGTGTATTTGCAATATCCAACTTTAATCAACCACAGTCATCTTTGTCACGTGCTTATCTGATCATATACATTTCAGTGTAGCATAACTTTCATTGAATTCATATTGTTTTAAGGAAATCACGGTTTCCCTCACATAGCTAGAAACCAATACCTTATTTAAAAGGTGAAGTGTGGATAAAATAATTTGTGAGTATTGTGGATGGTTGAGAAACAGATTACTTGGATGAAGACAGTCTATGAATATGAGGGGCTTGATCTTTGGAAGGGAAATCTTTTCAGTTTTATATAGCAGAGAAATAATCAAGTGGAAGAGATCTATTTTGGAATAGCTTGGAGAACTTTCCCTTTATTGTGGTCCTTAATGAGGTAAACTCTGGATAAAAGGAACATTTGGTTGGCCTAATTTCATTTAGAAAATATTAAAGTCAAGTTGACCTAAAAAGGATTATTAAATTTGGAAGTGACAGAGTATTGTTTACTATACTATTCTTTCAACTCTTCACATGTTAAAATTTTAGTGCTTGTGGTAGATGTCTGTCCAAGACATTCTGTGACCAACAAGAGGAAAAGTGAAAGAGGACAAGATGTGAAATAGAAGTCAGCCTCAAGTGACCTTCTAGTTAGATAAGCAGTGGGTCCATGAGGTTGTAATATCTGTCATGGTGACCACGGTGAAAGTGTTCAAATATGACAGAGTCAGGTTTGTGGGAGAAGAAACATTTTGAGAACTCTAGAGATGTAATAATAGATGGAGAGGAAGACTGCTTTAAAGCAGGCCTGAAGGGAAAACAGGAAGACTTTGGAATTACACTTGCATTCAAGCCCTGCCCCCACTGTTATCTGTCTGCGCTCGTTAACTGTTTAACTGCGTCTCAGTCTCTTCTGCTGTAAATGTTGATATTTACATACACTACCTCACAAGACTTGAAGGGGAAGATTAAGTGACATAATATTTGTAAAGCACCTGATGCATAAATTCTGATCAGATTTTATCTTCCTCTGGAAGTATAACTCGGCTGACTGGCACTGACTTCTGAAAAACAAAGATCCTGTGTTTGAGGCTTCCTCTCTAAGACTAGACTAGTTTCAATGAGAAACATTGATTTTCCTCCTGACTTTACAACTTCCATGTGTTCTCGTCATCATTACGCGTGTATGCATGGGGTATACCATTTATAGTTTTCTGAGGTTTTCTTCAGGTGAGTTGAAATGCCACAGAATTAAAAAACAGCTGTGGTATACTTGCAAAACGTAGCAACACTCATTCTCTTTCATGTGGGACTGACTTTGCTTTTGTTTACATGAGGGAATAAGTTAGAAAATTTTAAAAGGGATTATTTTGGGATTAGTTTCTGCACAATGAATCTTTGGGTACATGGACATCTGTGGTGTAAAAGCTCCTGGCTTTGTTTCAGGGAAAAAAAAAAAATTGTTTACAGGGTGGCATTTGGAATGCTATTTAAAAAACTTTTATTCATCAGCTATACAATTATACACAGATTCTGAATGGAGAAACAAAAAAACAGGCATGTGGTGCTCATCTTTTTCATACATTTATAATAAAGTAATCTTTTAATAGTTAAATCTAGAAGTAAAGTGTTGTCTGTGTTTCTTGATTTCATGCTTTTCTCTTTTGAACATCATTTCCTTGACTCATAGACTGTTTATTATTACTGTTACTCTAACTTCCTTTATATATCTCTCATTTTTAAATTATAAAAGCAGATATCTAATACCTTCCTTAAACCAGGAATTTTTACATTTAACCATTTGTTTAACAGATAATTTATTGGGCCAATTATGAGGGCCTGGCACCCTCTCAAGTCCTTTGAATACATTGGTGAGCAAAATCAGTAGGGACCCTAACTTTAAGGAGTTTAAAAATGTTGATAGTAATAGAAATTATTGAAATAATTACCAGACCTAATTACATGTGTAATAAGTTATATAAATAATAATTACACTATGCTTTATGCAAAGATGGGCACAATAAAGGGAAGAAATGGTATGGCCCTAATAGAAGCAGAAGATATTAAGAAGAGATGGCAATAATACAAAGAAGAACTATAGAAAAAAGATCTTTACAACCCAGATAATCATGATGGTATGATCACTCACCTAGAGCCAGACATCCTGGAANGTGAGAGTTGGACTATAAAGAAAACTGAGTGCTGAAAAATTGATGCTTTTGAACTGTGGTATTGGAGAAGACTCTTGTGAGTCCCTTGGAGTGCAAGGAGATCCAACCAGTCCATCCTAAAGGAAATCAGTCCTGGGTGTTCATTGGTAGGACTGATGTTGAAGCTGAATCTCCAATACTTTGGCCACCTAATGTGAAATACTGACTCATTAGAAAAAACCTTGATGCTGTGAAAGATTGAAGGAGGGAAGAGAAAGGGGCAACAAAGGATGAGATGGTTTGATGGCATCACCAATGCAATGGACATGAGTTTGAGTAAACTCTGGGAGTTGGTGATGGACATGGAGGCCCGGCGTGCTGCGGTTCATGGGGTTGCAGAGTAAGACATTCAGACTGATTGACTAAACTGAACTCAACTGAAATTTGAGACCATAGCAAAGGGAAGTGATCTAGCCAGATGCTGAGAGATGGATCTGAAAGATGAATACAAATTAGTTAGCTAAAGAGAGAACCAAAGAACATTCTAGACAGACGCATTAACATAGACATTAGAGCATCTACAGGGAATAGAATGCTCAGCACAAGGAGGGATTTGCTAAGGATTTGCTCTTTATCCAGAAAGCTAAAGGAAATCAACCCTGAATACTCATTAGAAGGACTGAAACTGAATCTCCAATACTCTGGCCACTAAGGTGAATAGTCGACTCATTCGAAAAGACACTGATGCTGGGAAAGGTAGAGGGCAGGAGGATAAGGGGACGACAGAGGATGAAATGGTTGTATGGCATCATCGATTCAATAGACATGAGTTTGAGCAAACTTTGAGAGATAGTGAAGGACATGGAAGTTTGCTGTGCTACAGTCCATGGGATTGCAAAGAGTTAGGCATGACTGAGCAATCGAACAACAACAGAAAGCTAAAGGAAGCTTTGAAGAATTCTTAAAAGGGAGTACAATTAAGAAATTTGGATTTTTAAAAGTCACTGTGTCCAAGGTGACAAAAATGGAGAGGAAGAAAGTAAGGTGTGAAATTTTGAATCTCAGATTCTATGTTCTATACTTTAAGACCACATATGTTCTCTATAATTATCTAGTTAATACTGTTATTCGGAATGTATTTTAAATATAATTTTGAGGTGCTACTTCATGCAGAGTTAAAAGCACATATAAACCTTGTATGTCTACTATTTAAATTTTAACCAAATTTTTATATCATCTGAAATCCATTAGTCGATCCAGACCTTGCATTAATAATAGTTTCATAAAACCTACTAACATTTATGATAACCTTTCTAGTTTATATTTTATTTGTTCCTCACAAACATAGGTAAAATAAGAATATTAATACCAGATCTATTTACCTATGTTTTTTCTATTAATGTACAATATTAAGTATTTTCAGCTGTGCAACATAGAGATTCACAATTTTTAAAGGTTAATCTCTATTTATAATTACTATAAAATATTAGCTATATTCTCTGTGCCATACAATATATTCTTAACATATATATTTATACATAGTGGTTTGTATCTCTTAATCCCTCCCCGCTACATTCTCCCCACTAGTAACTATTTGTTTATTTTCTATATCTGTGTCTGGTTTTTTTTTTTTTTTGGTTGTTGTTATATTCACTGTTAATCTACTATTTAGATTTTAAATATGTGATATTATACAGTATTTGTCTTTCTCTGACTTACTTTACTAAGCATAGTACCTTCCAGTCCATCCATGTCATTGCAAATGGCAATATTTTATTCTTTTCTGGGGTTGAGTAGTACCCAGTTGTGTGTGTATACTGCCTTTTCTTTATCCATTCATTTATTTATGGACATTAGATTGCTTCCATATCTTGGCTATTGTAAATTGATGCTGCCGTTAACATTGGGCTGCATGCATCTTTTCGAATTAGTACTTTTGTTTGCTCTGGATATAAAGCCAGGAGTGAAATTGCTGGGTTATAATGTGGTTCTACTTTTAGTTTCTTTTTTTAGAGATCTCCATACTATTTTCCACCAATTTGTATTTCTATCAACAGTATATGAGGATTTCCTTTTCTCTGTATCTCTACAAACGTTTGTTTCCGTGTCCTTTTTGATAATAGCCATTTGGACAGTTGTGAAGTGATACCTCACTGAGGCTTTCATTTGCATTTCTAGAATGATTAAACTTTGAGTATCTTTTTACATGCCTGTAGACCATCAAATGGATTCTTTGGAAAAGATTCTATTCAGATTGTCTGCTATTTTTCAATCTGGTTGCTTGTTTCTTTGATATTGAATAGTATGAAATATTTATACATTTTGAATATTAAGCCTTATTAGTCAAATCAGTTCCAAATATTTTCACCTATTGAATAGGTTGTCTTTTCATTTTGTGGGTGATTTTCTTTGCTGTTCAAAAGATTTTAAGTTTAATTAAGCATCATTTCTTTACTTTTTCTTTTTTGCTTATTTAGAAGACAGCTTCAAAAATATATTGCTATGATTTATGTCAGAGTATTTCATCTTGGTTTTCTTTTAGGAGTTTTATGGGTTTGGGTTATATATTAAGCTGTTTAATACATTTTTAGTTTATTTTTGTATATAGCATTAAAATATGCTAATCTCATTCTTTTATATGTAACTGTCCATTTTTTCCAGCATTATTTAATGAGGAGACTGTCTTTTCTCAGTCATATTCACCTGCTTTGTTGTAGATTAATTGACCATAGGTGTCTGGGTTTACTTCTGGGCTCTCTATTCTGTTCCATCAACTATGTATTTTTTGTTTGTTTCTTTGTTTTTTGCTTTGATGCTGGCATCATGCTGTTTTTATTACTATGGTTTTATAGTATAATCTGAAGTCTGGGAGGATTTTTGATCAGCTTTGTTCTTTTTTTCTCAAGCTTGCTTTGGCAATTCAGGGTATTTTGTTGTTCTATGTAAATTTAGGGTTATTTGTTCTAGTTCCATGAAAAATACTCTTGATATTTTGATAAGGATTGGGAAAGGAGCACATCAAGTCTGTATACTGTCACCCTGCTAATTTAAATTACATGCAAAGAACATCATGCAAAATGCCAGGCTGGATGAATCACAAGCTGGAATCAAGATTGCCAGGAGAAATATCAAGATCAATAACCTCAGATATGCAGAAACACTGCAGAAAGCGAAGAGAAACTGAAGAGCCTCTTGATGACAGTGAAAGAGGAGTGAAAAAGCTGGCTAAAAACTCAGCATTCAAAAAAAGAAGATCATGGCATCCAGTCACATCAGTTCAGTTCAGTTCAGCTGCTCAGTCATGTCCGACTCTTTGCAACCCCATGGATTGCAGCACGCCAGGGCTCCCTGTCCATCGCCAACTCCTGGAGTTCACCCAAACTCATGTGCATCGAGTCGGTGATTCCATCCACACATGTCATCCTCTGTCGTCCCCTTCTCCTCCTGTCCCCAATCCCTCCCAGCATCAGAGTCTTTTCCAATGAGTCAACTCTTTGCATGAGGTGGCCAAAATACTGGAATTTCAGCTTCAGCATCAATCCTTCCAAAGAACACCCAGGACTGATCTCCTTCAGAATGGACTGGTTGGATCTCCTTGCAGTCCAAGGGACTCTCAAGAGTCTTCTCCAATAAATGCTGGAAAAGGTGTGGAGAAAAGGGAACCTTCTTACACTGTTGGTGGGAATGCAAACTAGTACAGCCACTATGGAGAACAGTGTGGAGATTCCCTAAAAAACTGGAAATAGAACTGCCTTATGAGCCAGCAATCCCACTGATGGGCATACATACCAAGGAAACCAGAACTGAAAGAGACACATGTACCCCAATGTTCATCGCAGCACTGTTTGTAATAGCCAGGACATGGAAGCAACCTAGATGTCCATCAGCAGATGAATGGATAAGAAAGCTGTGGTACATATACAC
>SJYV01009137.1:615023-650644 GCA_006410875.1 Neotragus pygmaeus | reverse complement strand
AGCCTTTGACTGTGCAGATCACAACAAACTGGGGAAAATTCTTCAAGAGATGGGAATACCAAAGCACCTTACTTGCCTTTTGAGAAATCTGTATGCAGGTCAGGAAGCAACAGTAGAACCAGACATGGAACAACAGACTGGTTCCAAATTGGGAAAGGAGTACATCAGGGTTGTATATTGTCACTCTGCTTATTTAACTTACATGCAGAGTACATCATGTGAAATTCCTGGCTGGATGAAGCACAAGCTGGCATCAAGATTGCTGGGAGAAATATCAATAACCTCAGATATGCAGATGAGGTTTTGGCAGAAGGCACAGAGGAACTAAAGAGTCTCTTGATGAAAGTGAAAGATGAGAGTGAAAAAGTTGGCTTAAAACTCAACATTCATAAAACTAAGATCATGGCATCTCGTCCCATCACTTCATGGCAAATTGATAGGGAAACAATGGAAACCGTGAGACTATTTTCTTGGGCTCCAAAATCACTGCAGATGGTGATGATAGCTATGAAATTAAAAGACACTTGCTCCTTGGAAGAAAAGCTATGACAAACCTAGACAGCATATTAAAAAGCAGAGATATTCCCTTGCCCACAAAGATCTGTCTAGTCAAAGTTATGGTTTTTCCAGTGGTCATGTATGGATGTGAGAGTTGGACTATAAAGAAAACTGAGCGCTGAAGCATTGATGCTTTTGAACTGTGGTGTTGAAGAAGACTCTTGAGAGTCCCTTGGACTGAAAGGAGATCCAATCAGTCAGTCATAAAGGAAATCAGTCCTGAATATTCATTGGAAAAACTGATATTTAAGCTGAAACTCCAATATTTTGGCCACCTGATGTGAAGAGCCAACTCATTGGAAAAGACCCTGATGCTGGGAAAGATTGCAGGCAGGAGGAGAAGGGGATGACAAAGGATTAGATGCTTGCGTGGCATCACTGCTTCAGTGGACATGAGTTTGAACAAGTTCCAGGAGTTAGTAATGGACAGGGAAGCCTGGCATCCTGCAGTCCATGGTGTCACAAAGAGTTGGACATAAGTGAGCAACTGGACTGAGGTGTTGAACACTGTGCAGTATTTGCTGTAAGTGTATGCACTAGAGTTTTCAGATACCTCTGTCTTTTTTTTATTTTCTCCTTGTTTTTAATCTACTTTGGGCTTAAGTCCTCTTCTTCAGAGAATCTTTGTCTTGCAGTTCTCTTATCTGTGTTTCCCAGTTATATCAGTTCATTTCAGTTGCTCAGTTATACACTGAGCCCTATTTGTAGGGTAATAGTGTGTGGCAGTTGAAGTATTTTTTTTTAATTGTATTTATTTATACTTGGCTGTGCAGTCTTTGTTGTGCAGGCTTTTCTATAGTTTCAGCGAGTAGGTTGCTCCTCTCCCATTGTAGCGCACAGGCTTCACTTGCTGTGGAGTACAGGCTCTACAGCATGTGGGCCTCATTAGTTGTAGCTCCCAGACTATAGAGTGCAAGCTCAATAGTTGTGGCATGTGGGATCTTCCCTGATCAGGGGTCAAGTTCATGTATCCTACATTGGCAGGTGGACTCTTCACCACTGAGCCACCAGGGAAGCTCAATATTCTTTAATCTTATGATTAGATCTTAGGTTTTCAGCATATCTTTATCCTTCATTGTGGTGGCTCCAACCTTTATGATGTTTCTTTACTTTCTCTCTCCCTAAGTGAAACAGCAAGGCTAGAGGAGGCTGGAGTGGGATCAGTGCTATAACTTCAGATCGAGTAAAATTCTGATAAAATCTTTCCCTTGAATGTAGACCTTTGTTACTGAAACCCTTTGGATATATTTCATAATGATCATTCTCCTATTTTTGCCAAATCTATGAGAATATTTTTCTTGGCTCTTCATCAAGAGAACCTAGTGGCTTTTCTGGAGGTAAGTTCAGTCAGTTCAGTTCAGTTGCTCAGTTGTGTCCGACTCTTCACGACCCCATGAATCGCAGCACGCCAGGCCTCCCTGTCCATCACCAANAGATATCCTCAGCTAGTCCTCTTCTGAATGCATATTTTCCTCACAGTCTATCTTTACAAAGAACCAACTTTAGGTGCAGGAAAGAATTTGCTTTCTTTACTCTAAATGATAGGTTGAAAAATTATTCAATAGGGATTGATTAAATTCATCTTTGGCAACAGTTCAGCATTCTCCTGCACTATTTCCCACTGGCTGCATTTCTTCTTACAAGCTTCTCAAGACTGTAGACTTTGATTTAGCCTCATACTTTAGGTATGATCTGAAATTATTAGTCATATCTTCTTTTTCTCTCCAACAGAGGAATTTATTTTGTTTATTCCTGTGACTCATCTCAATTAGGTGTTGGGTTGAAAGGAAACAGTTCAAATTGACTCTGACATATAAAGGACTGACCGCTTTCCAAGGTCCATTTGATCTAGAGGAGTAGGTGGTTAAAGCTAAATGCATCTCTGATAGGGTTTTAAGGGGCCATTTGCCCAATGAAAATGGGATCATTAAAATTCCATCCAAAGTTGAGGCCAAGATTGGGACAGAGATCAAAACTGGTGTTGGAATTAGGTTTAATCCTAGTTCTGGTCTCTTCTTTCCCCTAGAGTGGACAGCACTAACGTACTTAGAAAAAAAGATGCTATATTGATGAATTGAGGTTATAGGCCAGACACGGTTTGAGAAAGAAAATGACAATGGCTAGACAGTGAAAGTGTGAAAGGGTTAGTCTCTCAGTCATGTTGGCTCTTTGCAACCTCATGGGCTGTAGCCCACCAGACATCTCTGTTCATGGGATTCTCCAGGCAAGAATACCGGAATGTTCCTTCTCCAGGGGATCTTCCTGAACCAGAGATCGAACCTAGGCCTCCCACATTGCAGACAGATTCTTTACCTTCTGAGCCAATGGCTAGAGCACTAAATATACTCCTAGTATCAGGTGCTGAATATAAGTAACTGGTTAACAGAAGGCTTCAGGTGATCTAGATGCTGAGTTCTTGTCTTCTGACTTGGGAAAATAAAGAAAATCAATACTAAGAATTATTTTGATTTATTAAGATTTGATGAAGTTCTACCAAATATATTGATGGAAATCTGCTAGTTGTTGAAGAGTTCTTCCTGGTCTTCACAGAGATTGTTGTGAATTCAAATGCAGAGTCTGTGATTCCATTGCAATAGCAGTGCATGTCTTTATTAAACCCCACATATTACACATCCTATTGGATTCAAAACATTTAGAATTCCTTGTGTCAGTACCATGAATCGATCATACAAGAAAAGTTTGTATTAAGGAAGAGGAGAGGGCAATACTTGCATGGTTAGAAACAATGCAATAATATCAAAAAGCAAAACAAAAAGAAGTAGGAATCATCTTAAAACTGCTTAAAACAATTCTTTTGAGAAGACCCTAGAATTCCTTTGTCCTTTTATGTCATTGTAGGGAGTCCATATTTTTTTCCATGCATTTGGAGAACCAAATTAATTATACTCCTTCATTATAAAACTGGTAAGACTTGACCAAATAAAACTGCCAGTAAGTTGCTAAGTCACTTCAGTCGTGTCCGACTCTGTGCGACCCCAGAGATGGCAGCCCACCAGGCTCCCCCATTCCTGAGATTCTCCAGGCAAGAACACTGGAGTGGGTTGCCATTTCCTTCTCCAATGCATGAAAGTGAAAAGTGAAAGTGAAGTCGCTCAGTCGTGTCTGACTCAGCGACCCCATGGACTGCAGCCTTCCAGGCTCCTCCATCCATGGGATTTTCCAGGCAAGACTACTGGAGTGGGGTGCTATTGCCTTCTCCAAATCCCATTAATATTAACAAAACAAGGAAATTAACATAACCATCAAGATTAGCAATGAAGAAATTAAAACTTTGAGTTATTGGGATTGGGAGAGAATTATAAAGATTTTAAGTATTTTAGAACCTATGGTCACTTCAAATTCAGAGTCAGCAAAGACTAACTGCTGAAGGAAAGCTAAATCTAATATTAATATTTTCTAAGGTTTAAAATAAATAAGTAAAAAGAAACAGTAATATATTGTTTATATTGTATAATGAAACTTTCCCTCCAAATAAATTTTTCTTTATATAATGCACATTCGAGTTGAAAATAAATTTGTTCTTTTTAAGTAAAGAAAATTCTTTCCTACATATTTAAAACCAAAACATTCTCAACTAATAATGAAACAAACTGATTAAGCTACAAAATCATAGTTTTTAAAAGCTCATCTGAGAGTTGAGAATGCAAATATATAAGTATAAATTTTATATATGTATATATAAAAATGTTATTTCATATTTACTCCCACTAATTTCTTCTTCATTGCTTTTTGATGTTTCTTATAAATTTGAATTCCCTTATGGTATCACTTTCTTTAGCCTAAATATTTTATTTTGTAGAATAGATCTGTTGGAGAAAATTTTTTCAGCTTTTAACTTTTGTCTCTAAAAGTTTCTTTAATTTGCCTTCATTTATGAAAGATATTTTCATTGAAGATAGAATTCTAATTTGCAGGATTTTTTTTCTTTTTACACTTTCAGAGTACATATTTTTCAACAATAAGTTAAGCCATCCATCTTGTTTCTTTGTAAGTGAAATGTCAGAGTTTTTTTCTGACTGTTGTTATGAATTTTACTTAATCCTTGCTGTTCAGAATTTTAACTATGATTTCCTTAAGTATGATTTACTTTACCCTGTGTTTGCTGAGATTCTAGGATATGTAAGTTACTATTTTTTTTGTCAATTTGGAAAATGATAGTCATAATCTTGTATAATATTTCTTATATACCATTTGCTTTCTCTCTTCCTTCTAGGATATGTTAATAGATATTAAACTGCTTGATTTTTATTCCCAAAGATTTTAAATGTTCTGTTCCATTTTTCTCTCTTTTTTCCTCTGTGTTTTGATTTGAATAATTTATATTTTTACTCACTTTGGTGATAAAAGTATAATATTTATTCTTAAAATACATAAAAAGACTAAAATAAAGGAAAACTATGTACTGTGTTTATGGTTGGGAACCAATAATACCAAAAAAGTGCAGTTCACCCCAAATTAATCTATAAATATAAAGCAATTCTTATTAAAGAAATCAAATCAAATTTCCTGTGACTTGACAAATTGAAAACTAAAATTCAAATAAAAATGCAGTGAGCCAACAAAATCAAAAGAGTTTAGAGAAGAATATAGTGGTAGAACACTCCCCATTAGATATAAAGATATGTTAAAGAGCTATAGCAATTTAATAATAAAAGCAGTGTGATATTAATGCCTGAATGGAAAAATCAATGAATGGGACAAAAAAATAGAGTGCCAAAGTAGACACAAATATTTAGATCTGGTCAATGACTAAGTTTATTTTTCAAATTATTAGATAGAAGTTGGGTAGGAGAATAAATGTTGCTTGGATGATTATCTATAAGAAAAAAATGAAAGGTTCTTAGTTTATACTATTCTCTTTGAAAAAATCTATGTAAATTTAAGATGCAATGTAAAAAGTAACATTTTAAAATTTCTAGAATATTGAAATATATCTTAAGAAAACAGTTTTTTAAAAGATGCAAAATGCATAAATCATAAAAGAAAATCCTGCTAAATCCAAGTTCAGTAAAATTAAAACTCCTATTAGACAAAGATCCCATAAACAAATCTAAAAGGAAAACTACAAGCAAATAACACTTATTGAAGTGTTTTAGCTGACTATTTATATATAGAATCTACAAGAAAACACTACAAATGGATAAAGAAAAGATGATTCCATAGAAAGCTGGTACAGTATATGAATATAATATTCACAGAACAGGAAACTCAAATTAAGAAACAGATTTTTTAAACTTACTAAAGAATGGTTAGAAGACTTTGGAAAGAGCTTATGTAAAGTGTGAAGATTGGTGATTCATGGGAAAGCAGAGGAAGGAAATGTTCCGGGGCAATCAGGATGGCATAGGATCTCAGAGTTCAGATGGAAGAAATGCTTCAGAAGTACACGTGAAAGGAAAAGATGCAACCACATTCAGGTGGATTTGTAGGCTGGATGGTCACGAAGTTAGTTGATTCTTTTCAGGTGGATTTCTCTCTCTCTCCAAGAAGTAAATGCTAACATAATCAGCTAAAAATCAATAGTCAATGCGAGAGGCTGAAGTATTTTCTATTGAGAATAGAAAATAAGTTTGAAGTAATTTTTGGAGAAAGTCAGAAGGCAAGTTGAGCAGAGGAAAAATAAGGTTTATGATTCCAAATTTATAGTGAGACCTATCTTTGGAAGAAAAGTTATGACCAACCTAGACAGCATATTAAAAAGCAGAGACATTACTTTCCGAACTAAGATCCATCTAGTCAAAGCTATGGTTCTTCCAGTAGTCATGTATGGATGTGAAAGTTGGACTATAAAGAAAGCTGAGCACCAAAGAATTGATGCTTTTGAGCTGTGGTGTTGGAGAATACTCTTGAGAGTCCCTTGGACTACAAGGAGATCCAACCAGTTCATCCTAAAGGAAATCAGTCCTGAATATTCATTGGAAGGACTAATGTTGAAGCTGAAACTCCAATACTTTGGCCACCTGGTGCAAATAACTGAGTCCCTTGAAAAGACCCTGATGCTGGGAAAGATTGAAGGCGGGAGGAGTAGGGGTAAACAGAGGATTCGATGGTTGGATGGCATCACTGATTCAATGGGCATGGGTCTGAAGAAGCTCTGGGAGTTGGTGATGGACAGGGAGGCCTGGCATGCTGTGGTCCATGGGTCGCAAAGAGTCGGAAATAACTGAGTGACTGAACTGAAATGAATCTTCCAAAGCAGATAATTGAGTTTATATAGGATTAGAATTTTCTGTGAAAAGAAAGGCAAAAAAAAAAAAAAATTTGATGGTTTTAACAGGATCATCACTGAAATTCTAGAACATGCAATCTGACCTGAAGAGGGAGATAAAAGGTGGAAGGGTCAGTGAATTGACAAGCCGTAAGAGTAGAATGATGTCCACATATGTGTAAAGCAAAAAGATTAGAGGTTGTAAGTGAGCAATTTGTGAAGTGGCATGTTCTAGAATGCAACACATGGAGAAAGCTATTGCTTAGAGATATCTGGGATTTGGTAAGTTATCCAAAAGAACCTTCATTTTGGAAAAGAAAGCCATGAACCTGAGGTCGAATTCTTAAAGTGTACGGGGAAATGACTAGGAGACAGGTACAATGCAGTGACAGGAAAATGGAGAGGGTTGTACAACATCTAAAATACTCTCTCCTAAAATAAAAAATCCTGATATAAACATGCAGCAGTCACTTCATGGGTCTTCAGGAATACATATATGATTGAAAACTGTATTCTGAAATATCATATGTACAGAATCAATAAAACCAACAGAGAATTTAAACTAAAATATACAAGTTTCATTTAGAGGTGGCCTATAGGTGGCCTCAGCACTATGGAGAATGGAAGCAAGAATTACTTGACAGGTCCAATATCCGGCTGGAGTCGTCTACTGGCTTGAGGCAGGCAAGAATTTTCAGTGTTTTTTGTCCAGAAGAACTTGGCTTGAGATAAATTTTGGCTGTGCTCAAAGTTGAGTAACTAGGACATGAAAGCAGGGCTGCTCAGAAGACAGCCAGTTGCCCAGCCTCCTGCCTTAGGCTATGTATGTCCCAGTCAGAGTCCTACTCAAGAATTCATGTCATCAGAAGTAAGTGGTTTGTTCTTATTGAAGAAGACATCGTTTGGAAGGATATGCCAAATAGTGTTCAAAGAAATGAGTCAAGGTATAAAATCCTCAGCATTGATTTAGCACATAGGACAAAGGAAGCATTTGTGAGGTGGCAGAGCATCTGTGAAGGGAATTCTTTCTGCAGTCCGGGGGCCCTTCTGGCATGGGCAAGGAGATCACTCAGCAACACTGGGATTTGAATGACCGTATAGTTTTTGCCAGGAAATATTTACCCCATAGTCTAACACTGTCTGTTCCTAAATTAGGACAGGCAAGTTACCATAATTTTATGGCATTAATAGGTCTCTTTTGGGGAATAGTGTTCTAGAGATGTACTGTTTAACAGCTTACCACTGAACATGTTCCCCAAGGAGATTATACAAATGAAAAACTGAGCTTGATTCTTTGAAGGTCACAAAGAAGAGGGCTCCAAGTTCAATTCCATCTCAACATTTTATCCCAGACTGGTTTTAATAACTGTTTCCCTGAACAGCTATGGAGCCATCTTTTAGCCTCAAAAGACTTTAAGCCAAAAGTCGTGATTTTAAGCCAAAAGCAGGGGTTATGCGGTGTTGGTGTGTGTGGGAGCATGTACATGTATTCATACAAGTTCTGTAGACGTGAACTTTAAGAATTTTAATTTCAAGAAGATGTACTTTGTCAAACCAGCCATATTTTAGTGTCAACAATCTCTGACTACTTGAAAGCCATCAGATAGACTACCTTATGTTTACAACAAACCCAGAGTGTTCTGCTTGTGTCCTCACTTGTGAAATGGGGAGGCTGATATCTGGTAGTGTTTGGTAATGTGCTCGAAGTTACATAGGTAAATAGTCACAGAGCTAAGATGAAACTCCAGGCTCTTGATGTTCAGCTTAGCATTTATTAGTAATACCAACTAATCTATGCTTAGCTCAGTGTGTTCCTCTTCTTAGCTTTTGCATCTTCCGTGGGATTCCTTTATTCCATTTAGTGTCCTTACACAAGTGTCTTCAAATTCCTATTATGAAACACTGAAAGCGTAAAAAACTGGAGAGTATTTTAAGGAAAACACATGTACCCAGCTAGCTCTAACAAATGTAAACATATTGTGTATCTTCCCTTTCCCCTAACTTCCCAGAGATTACCATTACACCAGATCTTGAATTTATTATGCCAATTCATTGCTATAATCTCTGTCATCTGTCTATGTCAATCATCTCTCCTTATCCATGCACATCCATACATACACATACTCAAGCAAATATAATTCTGCATCTTTATTTTGCTCGATATTATGTTTTTACAATTTATCTTAACCCTATGAAGAATTCCATTGTGGAAATGCACTGATATTTATTTTCCTATTAATAAACAATTTTTAAAAACTTTCATAATATACACAATGTCCCAATGAACATATTTTTGAATATCTCTTTGAGTTCATTTGCAATAATTTTTTAAGCCCTCTGATGTAAAATTGCTAGTTCAAGGAGCACATGTATATGTGGTTCCTCCAAAGATGTCCTTGAAACCTGTTTATATGTCAGACTTTGTATGGCGAAAGGGTCTTCACAAATGTAATTAAGTATCTTTAGAAGGGAAGGCTTACTTAATTGGCTTACTCAGGAGGGCCCAATCTAATTATAGGAATCCTTGAAATCAGAAGAGGAGGCAGAACTGAAAGTCATAAGCTACTGCTGCTAAGTCACTTCAGTCGTGTCCGACTCTGTGCTACCCTATAGACGGCAGCCCATCAGGCTCCCCGGTCCCTGGGATTCTCTAGGCAAGAACACTGGAGTGGGTTGCCATTGCCTTCTCCAATGCATGAAAATGAAAAGTAAAAGTGAAGTCGCTCAGTCGTGTCTGACTCTTCGCGACCCCATGGACTGCAGCCTACCAGGCTCCTCCATCCATGGGATTTTCCAGGCAAGAGTACTGGAGTGGGGTGCCATTGCCTTCTCTGGAGTCATAAGCTACCACCTGAAAAAAATTCTACCAGCTGTTGCTGGTTTTGAAGATGGTGAAGAGAGGCATGCGCCCAGTAGTACAAGTCCAGAGTCACTGGATAAAGGCAACAAAAATGGGTTCTCTCCTAAAGCCTCCAGCTGGGAACACAACCCAGAAAAGACATCTTGATTTTAGCCCAGTGAAACCAAGGACAGACTTCTGACCTCCAGAACTGTAAGCTAACAAATTTTTATTGTTTTAAGCCATGAAGTCTATAGTTGTTTGTTACACAGCAATAGAAAACTAATATGGTGTATTAAACTTTATGAATGGTAAATTTCCTTCCAAAATGGCTACCCCATTTCTGTGTTCACTATATATGTATGAGAATCTATGTGACTTCTTAACCTTTATAAGTCTAGAGTATCTCCAGACTTTAAAATTGGTTTGCTGAACTTGAAAGGTGAATAGTTTTAATTTGCATTTGGTTTTAACCTTCATTTTCCTAATCATTTGTGGGGTTGAACCTTTTAATTTATACGTTGTTGGCCATTTGCACACACCTTTTCTTGAATACCTCACACACATTGGCATTTAGTCATAATGAAAGTGAAAGCGAAGGAGCTCAGTCGTGTCCGACTCTTTGCAACCCCGTGGACTGTAGCCTACCAGGCTCCCTCCGTGTGATTCTCCAGGCAAGAATACTGGAGTGGCTTGCTATTTCCTTCTCCAGAGGATCTTCCCGATCCACGGATCAAACCCAGGTCTCCCGCATTGCAGGCAGACGCTTTAACCTCTGAGCCACCAGGGAAGCCCAATTCATATTGGGTTGTTATATTTTTCTTATTTGTAAATATTTATATGTTCTGAGTATGAAATCTTCATTGGTGAAACCCCATGCAAATATAAAATCCCATTCTGTGGCTTCCTTTAACTTTGTGGTATTTTATGAAATAGAAAGTTTTCATTGTAATGTTGGCAGATATATCACAGTTTTTACTTAATGAGTTTTGCGTCTTAGGCATATACATCTTGCCAACCTCAGGATAATAAACATATTCTATATTTTCTTTTAAAAGTTTTAAAGTCTTGCTTTTAATATTTAGGGTTTTAAAATATTTGAAATTGTATTTTACTTAGATACTGAGTTGTCCTAAAGCTATGTGTGAAAAATTCACTCTTTTCGTACTGATTTTAATATCCCTTCTCTCTCATACATCAATATATTTATGAGTTTCTGGGCTCTCTTTTCTGACCCTTTGTCTGTTTATTTATTTCACTTCCTGTTCTACACTATTTTAATTACCCCAGCAACAAAATATCTTGATATTCTCCATTTAAAAGTTATTTTTCTTCTAAACTTCTTACTTTANTTTCTGGGCTCTCTTTTCTGACCCTTTGTCTGTTTATTTATTTCACTTCCTGTTCTACACTATTTTAATTACCCCAGCAACAAAATATCTTGATATTCTCCATTTAAAAGTTATTTTTCTTCTAAACTTCTTACTTTATCTTGGACTTTTATTCATTTATTTGAATTCCAGGAAAGCTTGGCAAGTTCCATTAAATAGGCAAATATATTATTTCTGGGATTATAGTCACAATTGGATGAAAATATAAAGTGAATTCGAGAGCGCTGATATCTTTTAGATATTAGTCTTTTATCTGTTATCATAGCCTAATTTTCTATTAGTGCTTTAAAGGATTGTTCATATTTATAGTTTTCTCTGTCAAAAGTTTGCTATACAGATTTTGCTAGATTTATTAAAAGGTGCTTTACTCTCTTTGATTATTAATAACTACCTAGCTTCCATTGTTTTACTCATTAATGATTATTCATATGTAAGGGCTCTATTGATTCTTATATATTGAGCTCGTGTCTAACAAACTTGCCAATTGTTTGTAAATTTTCTTTAATTTTATAAACAGTATTGTCTCAACAAAGATAATTTTGCTAGTTTTTGTACTCCTTATGCCTTATTTTCTTTACTTACCTTATAGTTTGTGTTGTAATTCTAGTGTTAGAAGCTGTTTCATAGGCATCCTTGAGTTGTTGCTGAGTTTAATTGGAACACATCTGAAATTTCACATTTCAGTGTGCTGTTAACTATAGATAAAAGTTCAGCGATTCTTCTTATATTCCTAATTAGCTGAAAATTGTCACCAGTGACTCTTGAAATTGACTGCATTTTTTGAATCTATCTATAGGACTTTGTTCTTTCATTGTTCATGTCTGCTTTGGATGTAAAGATACATTCGCTTCAGAAAACTGGCTGAGTAGTTTCCCCTCATTAACTATTCCCTGAAACATTTTTCTATAGTTTAAATTGTTAGTTCCAAGCAGCTTTGGTGGTTTTTAGGCAAGATAAGATTGTATAACTCGCTAAATTTATTTAATGTTTATCATTTCTTCCTCAGGCAGTTTTACTAACTTATATTTGTCTGGAAAGTTGTCAGTTTCATTTAAGCCTACCAGTTATTGGCTTAAATTTATTTATAATGTTTTTATATTATAAAAAGCTCCATAAAAATATAATAATTTCAACATTTACTATTTTCATTCCATTTTTCTATTATTCTTTTTGATGTTCTCTCTTTTACTGATGGAGTCAGTGTGCTTTCTTTCTTTAAAAGAAATAGCTTTTTTGTTGATTTTATTTATTTATTTAAAATACATTTATATGTATAAATTTTCCTCGAATTACTGCTGTACCAGCTTCTAGCAGGTTTTGAATGTAACACTTTTATTTTTACTTAGTTATAAATATTCTCTAATTTTTATTGTGGTCTTTTTTCATACTTTGCATCTGAGAACATTCAGAACAACTTTCTGAAAATAAGTTTATTTAAAAAAATATTTAATACTTTGTGGTAAGAAGATATGGTTTTATAATATAAATTATTGAAAATAGTTGATATTACACGTGATCTAGGCATTTGTGCTCAGTTGTATCCAACTCTGCGACCCCATGAACTATAGCTCACCAGGATCCTCTGTCATGGAATTTGCCAGGCAAGAATACTGGATTGGTTTGCCACTTTCTACCCCATACATGTGATCTAGTATGTGGTTAATTTTATAATGTTCAAGTAATTTCAAAAATGTATATTTTTAACTTTTTGGAGGTAGTGTTCAATACACATTCTCTTTTAGAAAAACAATATTCATTGAAGTCCTCTAGCATTATTATGTTTTGTTTGAATATCAATTTTTCACTTTATTATTATAGGAATCAATCCTTAAAATTCTCTCCATCAGTAAAAAGTTATGTATAGATTTTAATATGCACTCGGTACTGTATGTGTCCTCTAAATATAATAATTTATTTTATTCTTAAATCAACTGTATAAAGTGAAGGCATCATTTTTAGAGAAGAGGAAATCAAGGGAAAAAGAAGTTAAGAAGTTCACAAAGCTAGCAGTTGGTAGAGCTGAGATTTAAGTGCAGTCTGTCTCCATTGTTCACGTGGGTCTGACACTACTAGTGTGGCCAGTTTTTGCTTTATATATTTTAAGACTATATTATTAGGCATTAGAAACTTATGCATGTTATGATTTGTTATACAGCTATTGCTTCTATTGTGTATTTTCTCCATCCATGCTTTTGCCTTTAATTCTATTATGTATGATATTATTTCTATAACAGTTTCCTATTGGTTAGCATTTGACTACTTTTTTTTTTAACTACACTGTGCAATTTTTTCTTCTGGTTTGGACACCATACAGTTTCCTTTTTATGTTGTTACCCTAATTCTTTTTGCATATATATTTTAATATCACTTCTCCTAATAAATGTGACTATTTTACCTTCCTTCATAACAGACCCTTAATCTCCTTGAGTATCAATTAAAATCCCAATATGTTTTTATTTCTGCAAATCATTGTTTTATCTTCTTAAAAGTGAAACAAAAGATAATTAGATATTTTGAAGCAATTATATTTATCAATATATTTAGTAGAATCCATGTTAACATTTGGCTTTACTACATCTCTCCTGTAAGTTTACTTTTCTCCTTGATGAAGAATCTTTTTAAGCATTATTTTTAATTAAGGATTTGTCTGTGGTAAACTTTGAAAGTCCTTGTTTATTTCAACATGTCTTTGTTTTGTTCTCCCTACTGAAAAAAAGTCAAGTTGATCACTTAGTTCTGAAGTTAGTTATTATCCCTCTGCATTTTGAAGATATTGCTCCAAATTTTACTGATCTCCTATTTCTAGTGATAAAAACAAAGTCAGTCTAATATCTTTTCTCCATGGTCACTTTTAAGATTTTCTCTTTGCCCTTGATACTTTGAAACTGTGTTAAAATATACCTATGTATGCACAGGTATGTAATTTTTTAAAAACCTGCTTGGTATTCGTATACACCCAAAGAAACATTAGAGAAAGAAAAAGGGATGGATAATAATTTCTGGTAAAAGTCTGCAACCTGATTTCAAACTATAAGAGGAACTCTTTCCTGAGTAACAATTTAAAAATTTTCTCTTTGAAACATGAATTTTCTTGGGTAGCGTTGGTATGCAGTGGATTGAGGCGGGTTTTGGTTCCTAGCCAGAGAATGAGGTTGGGACACAGCAGTGAGAGCTGAATCCTAGCCACTAGACCAGAGGTCAGTGAGAAGGCCCTGGCCCTTTGGGTTTTCAGAAAAGAATTCCATAAAAATTGAACTGGCTTCCCTGATAGCTCAGTCGGTAAAGAATCTGCCTTCAATGCAGGAGACCAGAGTTCTATCCCTGGGTCAGGAAGATCCCCTGGAGAAGGATTTGGCGACCCACCCCAGTATTCTTGTCTGGGAAATTCCATGGATGGAGGAGCCTGGCAGGCTACAGTCCATGGGGTCACAAGAATTGGACATGACTTAGCAACTAAACCACCATAAACATTGAAAGTAGTGAAACAAGTAAAATATTAATTAGGAGGAAAAAAAGTACAGCACATGTTGATAGACACACAGCTTTGGAATCATTTACAGCCAAGATGGATTCCAATAAAAAGCACTATAGGTAGACTTGACACCATCCCTCTTTTGACCTCCAAGGAGCTTTCTAGTCAGGAAGGTCTCCCTGGCTTGAGAATGAGAAGTATGCAGTCTCTTATCTTCTATCTGGGCAGAGCCTGGCCTCTTCTCTCCATTGTCCTGGAGTCTGTCCACAGGGAATGAAGTCAAATTGCTTACCCTAGAGGGGCCCATCTGCCTTCTGCCTCAGAAGCACTACCTAAAGTACCATGTGAAAGAGAATTTCTGTATTTTCTCTCCTGTTTTTTTAATTTCTGTTAGGAGGAAAATAGAAGTATTATTGAAACACTGAGTCTTTCCCTGTGGGGATCCTTTTAAAAAAGCAAGTCTGGAAAATTTCAAATTTTCCCCAAGAATTGAGTGAAGGCCAAATTAAATATAAATTCGTTTTATTCTCTTTCTTGATTGCTCCATTTGTATTTTTTGAGATCACAAAGGCTTTCCTTATACATAAACAAATTCTACTTTGCAAAGCCCCAATTTCAATCTCTAAGTGCTCTAAGGAGCTTCACATTGTGGATTAAGAGAGACCAGGTGGCCCAGAGAGACCATAAAAGGATTTAAGTTTAGGAGTCAAAATATTTCCCCTTGGGAGCCTCTACATGGTACCTGGAGAAAACAAAAACAAACAAACAACAACAAAAACCCCTCTGGTTTGGCTCAGCCCCTCCAGAGAGTCTTAGGTCTTTTAGAAATCTACATGTATTAATCCTCATATATTACCTTAGAATGCAGCTTCAGGCATGAATGTAATGATATGGCAATATTATTGTGGGGCCTTATGCTACTGGGTCTGTAGTTGAAAACAGACATCTGCTCTAATTNAGAAGAACTAAAGAGTCTCTTGATGAAAGTGAAAGATGAGAGTGAAAAAGTTGCCTTAAAACCCAACATTCAGAAAACTAAGATCATGGCATCCAGTCCGATCACTTCATGGCAAATAGATGGGGAAGCAATGGAAACAGTGAAAGACTTTATTATTTTGAGTTCCAAACCAAAATGACTGCAGATGGTGACTGGAGCCATGAAATTAAAAGACACTTGCTCCTTGGAAGAAAAACTATGACCAACTTAGATAGCATATTAAAAAGCAGAGACACTACTTTACCAACAAGGTCTGTCTAGTCAAAGCTATGGTTTTTCCAGTAGTCATGTATGGATGTAAGAAATGGACTATAAAGAAAGCTGAGCTCCGAAGAATTGATGCTTTTGAACTGTGGTGTTGGAGAAGACTCTTGAGAGTCCCTTGGACTGCAGGGAGATCCAACCAGTTCATCCTAAAGGAAATCAGTCCTAAATATTTATTGGAAGGACTGATGCTGAAGCTGAAACTTCAGTACTTTGGCCACCTGATGCAAAGAAAAGACCCCAATGTTGGGAAAGATTGAAGGCGTGAGGAGAAGGGAATGACAGAGGATGAGATCGTTGGATAACATCACCAACTTGATGGACATGAGTCTGAGTAAACTCTGGGAGTTGGTAATGGACAGGGAGGCCTGGCGTGCTGCAGTCCATGGGGTTGCAAAGAGTTGGACACAACTGAGCTACTGAACTGAACTTTCAACCTTGCTTCCCACTAACTCTCCCATTTTTTCTCCAGTCTCACCACCAAACTGGTTTCCTTTTATCCCTAGTACTGATTTCGTCTCTTCCAAACAGAATATTTACATAAATGATTTCTTGGCTGGCATGATTCTTCCTCCCATCTTGACTAGTTAACTACTCAACTACGCATTTCAGTTCAAGTTATCTTTCTTGGGGAAGCTTTTCACAACACCCCTGGCTGGGTCAAATCCCTGAGTCAAGGTTTTCATGTGCTTCTCCTTGATACTATTTACCATGACTGTAATTTTAATTCTCTTTATGTGATCATTTGATACATATCTGTCGTCCCTAATACTGCAATGTCTATGTGATCAAGAACTGTCTTGGGTAGAACTTTTATATTCCAAAGGCCCAGCACAGAGCCTGGGCATGGTGGTCAGTATGTATCTGTTGAATAAGTATGATTCTAAGAAGTAGATAGCCTGCTTTTTTTTTCTTTTAATGAACTTTAATTGTGCTCTTAGTACTTAGCACACAGAAGCACTTAGATCTCCGGATTTGGGGGATCGAGCTAAATAAGGTGAAGAGCTTATCAATTTTGTGAAGAGAAGGGCTCTTCTACTGAGTAACTATGACCTCAGACTAAAGATAGGAGTAATCAGTGTTCCCATCACCATAATTTCCCCCACAGATTCTAGTTGAAAAAGATTTGTGTTCCACCAAACTCACCACATGTATTAAGTAATAATTCATTTGTTTCCTTAAAAGACCCCAAAATAGCCAACTGGAGCCGTTAGTGAAAGATCAGTGTTACTATACTATGTTGAGATTCTTGCAAGCCACAACAATGGTGTGAAAATATCCAATTCATGTGTCATTGTTGTTGTTCAGTTAGTTGTGTCCAGCTGTTTGCAACTCCATGGACTGCAGCACACCAGGCTTCCCTGTCCTTCACTATCTCCCAGAGTTTGTTCAGACTCATGTCCACTGAGTCAAGATGCCCTCCAACCATCTCATCCTCTGCCGCCCCCTTCTCCTCCTGCCCTCAGTCTTGCCCAGCATCAGGGTCTTTTCCAATGAGTCAGCACTTTGAAACAGGTGGCCAAAGTATTGGAGATTCAGCTTCAATCCTTCCAATGAATATTCAGGGTTGATTTCCTTTAGGATTGACTGATTTGATCCCTTGCTGTCCAAAGGAACTCTCAGGAGTCTTCTCCAGCACCACAGTTTGAAAGCAATTCATATGAGACTTCAAATTTTATTATAAATAACTCTGAGCTTTTATTTTTGCAACGAAAGGACTTCTAGAAATCTAGGGCCTTCAGGTTGGAAACCACTGCATGAGATCCAAAAAGAACAAGACTATAGGGAGAACTTCCTCTCTGTTCTGCTATTACTTGTATGGGTGTGACCTGAAATATTTGTTGATAAAGGGTACAGTCAGCCAAGACGTCAGTGTGAGTCTGTAGACTGCCATAATATTCTAGGCAGAAGCACCCAGCTGAGGATGAAGCAGACAGTGGTCCATGCTTCACTAAGACATTTTTCTAAACCTCAACATGGCCAAGCTTACTCTTTCCTTAGTTATAAACTGGTATTGTAATCTGAAGGTTACATTTAGTAATAATTCCAGACATGCATGGCTGGTTTCTTAAAGCCAAATAAGTATTTAGATAATAGAAGGAACAAAAGGTCAGACGCAGGCCTGCCAAAGCTTGACAGGGATACATGTTTTCAGGAAAAGAAACAGTTATTTCCTTTCTCCTGCTTTGAGACAATATCTTCAAAATCTTTACTTACTATAAAATAATAGCATATCATCTGCATGGAACATGAGGAAATAATTAAAACCTGACCCCAACTTATTTTACAGCAGTTGGATTGACACAAATGAAATTTTATATATTAAGTGCTGTGAGCTTCTAGGAGGAAGGTTTTACTACAAAAGCTAAAGAATGTTCACTCTGGGTGTTTCTATGAGTGAACATTACATTTAAAATAATTTTTGCTTATTAATTTATGTTAGAATAGTCACAATAAATCCATTATATTTTAACATGAAAAAAAATAAAATCCGTATAGTCTCTTTTTGTGAAATGTGAAGAAAATTCTAGTTGGAAATGGAGCAGATTCAAAGTGATCAGGGAACTGTTGCTACAGGTACTCTCTAAAGTGCTGGTGTGACAGGTAGGCATAAAAATCTTATGCTGACTACAGTGAAAACTGAGAGTGTGGCTAAGAGGTTCATTTAAGGTGAGTCAACAGTAGAATTCCTCTGCTCAGATACTTTTTAAATTAAGTGAAAAATAGTGCTATTATACTTGTCTCCAAAACGACCTTTAATACTACTTTCTGCACCATTCAAGCTACACCCGTCACTAAGTTGCTCTTTAAAACCACTAAACTGTAGTCCTGTCTAAAGGTTAATGATGCAAATTCATAACATAACCTTCATAAACAGTTTCAGAAAAAGATGGATAAGTCTTCATGAGCAAGCAGAAAGAATAGTTATAATAGTATTGTAAGTGCATGGAGCACAAATAACAAAAGATACCCCTTCATTTTATAGTAAGACCAATTGAGGAAGAGCCATGTTAGGAGTCAGAATTGACTTTTCCTTTAATCTCATATTTAGACATCAGAGATGGTGCCAGCACTTTTTATGATGAGGTTTGTCTGCTGATAGTTTGAGATCGAGTGTGTTGAAATAGCCCTTTCTTATTCTTTGGGGAATAAAAAATGGATACAGTGAGAGTGGGTGGGAACCGCTCCCCCACCCCACTTCACATCACAACAAGCCTGGACTTCCAGCACAGGATCCAATGCAGGGTCTACTTCTGGCCAATGCATTGATGAGCCAGTGGTGAAAGGAGAAGCCCAAGGGAGGCTGTGGCTTCTGGGATCTGTGTCAACTCTCTCCAGCCAGCGTCTCCAATGGTTCAGGGGCACTTGGGTGCCATTGCTCTGGAATGCAAAATGAAGAGTTACCAGTCTAGTTGCAGCTGTTTGGAAATATTTTTGGTTGGACTTTCTGAATATCAATGACAAAAAATAATCAGACAGAAGGCCCTCATTAAACCATGTGCCACTTTGCAAACATTGTGAGGCTTTAATGGCCAAAATATAACATCTGTTTCTTTTTGTTCTGTTCCTACGAATCCCCAGAAAAATGTTCATGCCCAAGAAGCTATGTGAACCCCTGTTCTTCCTAATTGGCATAGAACCCCATTATATTGTAGGAGTGAGGGCAGAATGGGGAACTAAGGAACGGCAAGGTGACCTCCCTGACAATTTCATGAGAAGTCAAAATGTATGCAAATGCAAATGACCAGAGAAAAAAAGGAAAGGAAAACCAGGTTCTATGTTTACGATCAGCTGGAATATATTTCACAGGGCTTAGGCAGGGGTCCTGCCCACATACAACCCTTCAGGGTGTAGACAGAAGCAAGGGTTAGTTTAGGAAGGAAACAGAAGCTTACCTGTTCCCCAGCGATTTACATGAATGAGTAACCCAAAACAAACTAGCAAAAAAAAAAAAAAAAGGCCAAAAGCCACATTCACATTTGTCTGGGAATTCATGTTGGAGAATGGCCTTTTGGAACTATAACAATGAAATGCTAACATTTTGATGATTTTAATCATCATTCATAAATCTTGCACAGTTTTGCCAAAGTAAATATATTTGCTTTGGGTTAAAATGTACCAATTTTGTACTTTGAAATACTGTTTTCCTTTTTTGCCCCAAAAGACAGATAATCAAAACGCAGGAATTTGAACACAACATAGAGTACCCTGGGCTTTGGGAACAAAACTATTTGATATTTAAAATGATGGATCTTATTTTACCTCCTAGATTTAACAAAGGTTAACATATTGCCAAATTTGTTTCTTTAATAATAGAAAGAAAATGTGCAGCTAAGGATGATGCTCCCCTCCTGTATCACACCCCTCCCTCTTTACCTACAGAAAACCTCGAGGTCACAGAATCTAGCACACTGCTGAAGGGCCCAGACTGAACCACAGAACTCCAGTTGCGCTATGGGACAGCCCAGTAACCATCATGTAGAGTGCCTGTCTTTGTTTTTGACTGTTCATTATAGGCGTTTACATCTTTATGCAATATCTAGTATGATTTAGAGCATTAAAAAGATTCACAAAGATATAAAACTGTGCATCTCCTTCTACATCTTACATTTTTAAAAACTGATGATTGCCTGTCTATTAGCTGTTTCCTCCCTATTCCTCCATAAACAAAGCCCCAGTTTTGTTGAGGCTTCCATTCTTTAGGAAAAGAGAACCTTTCACCATGTCAAGAATAGATACTAATTAGTATAAGCTGTCATGGTAATCTTTTCCTTCCCAGTGAATGGATTATGCCAGGCAATGTGACATAATTCTAGTGAATGAAGTAAGCAGAATATGGGTGGGAAGTGTCTAGGAAAGATTGCTTGTTCTTGAAAGCGCAGAAGTGAATGTCTTCATCTTGTGCTGGATGCTACCATGCCTGAGTGTGACCTGCGCAACCATCTACCTACTTTGAGGAAGCTGGCTTGATGATACATCCATATAAGGATAATGGCAGAGCAGAAACGGGGGTAAAACAGAAGCTGTATTAACCAGTCTTCAGGCTGTTTTTTTTTTTTTTTAATATGAATCTTTTTATATAAGCAAATGCATTTCTCTTTAATAAGCCACATTGATTATGTTTTTATTGCTTTCAGGAAAAAGCATCTTTTTCTTTCAATGTTGGGAAGTACAGATTTTCTTTAATATTTTAAACCCCTGAATGGTTCCAATGTATGCATATTTATATATACTATTTTTGCTATTACTAAAAATGTGGCAACAAACATCCTAGCTCAGGTCCTTTGGTGAGCTACTGTATAAGTGGAATTGTTGGGTCATGTCCATAGACGATGTACATCTTCACGTGTATTACATTATATTTCCAAATTGTTCTCCAAAGAACATGAAACAGTTCATGCCTCTGCAGCAGTATATAGGAGCGTATCTGTCCCAACATGATTGCCATTTTGAGCTTTTGAGTTTTGCCGTTTTCAGATTTTCAATTTTTACCTTTATGACAGTGGTATCTGTTGCTTTTATTTGCATTTTTATGTTTACAAATGAGGTTGAGAAGCTTTCAGTGTATTTGTTAGCCATTTAGTTTTCTCTTTTTAAAATTAATAGTTTAAGTCATTTATGTACTTTTTCATTGGATTGTTTGTTTTTCGTTGGTGTTTAGAATTTTTTTAATAGTCTTGACATCCATGCTTTAGCAGTTATATATACTATAATTATCTTTTCCCAGATTAATAATTGGCTTTTATTTGTGGTATGCTTTGTGACACAGGCATTTTATACTCAAATGTAATCAAATATATCACTTTTTAAATTTATGGCTTGTAAATTTTATGTTGTCTTTAAAAATTCTTTTCTAACTGAGATCACAATGATATAACCCTACATTTTCTTAAAAACTGCTGAGTTTTGCTTTTTGCATTTAGATTTTTAATGTATCTAGTCATCTTCATTTTGTCCCTGTTTTTAATGAAGTGGAGACTTCTAAGGTTTCTTCTGGTCTAAATCAATTGTGTCACTTAAGGTATAATAAAAAAAAAAGAAAAAGAAAAAGTTATTTCAAGAAAGGGAATTTAATATGGAGAATTGGTTGCTGCTGCTAAGTCGCTTCAGTCATGTCCGGCTCTGTGCGACCCCATAGGTGGCAGCCCAGCAGGCTCCCCAGTCCCTGAGTTCTCCAGGCAAGAACACTGGAGTGGGTTGCCATTTCCTTATAAATGCTTGAAAATGAAAAGTGAAAGTGAAGTTGCTCAGTTGTATCCGACTCTTAGCGACCCATGGACCACAGCCTACCAAGCTCCTCCGTCCATGGGATTTTCCAGACGAGTACTGCAGTGGGGGTGCCATTGCCTTCTCTGAGAGGATTGGTTACGCAGATGAAAAGAGTGAAAGAAGAAAAGAATTTATTTTTTTTTAACCCAGAAATAACTTAAGGAAGCAAAAACTAGAGAACAGGAATATTAGGACTACCAGATCCTAGAAACTCAGAGGACTCCCCTGAAGATTTTGTGCTCAGATCTTTAGGAAAGGAATCTTAGCTGACTCCTACTGGGACCTCAGAGGGACACACAGAGGCTGGGTCTGGGAGCGCTGAAAGAACTGGAAGCAAGTGAATTACCTCTCCTGGACTCAACTGCTGCTGCCTGGGTGAATTGCTGTTGCTAGGATAATGTTAATAGAAAAAAAGAACAACGTTCTATCCTCTTCCTACATTCCAGTTTGACTCTGTTTTGTCTCTTTGGCAGGACCTAAGGGGAAGCCAGGTAGCAAGGTAATCTGGAGAATTAGCAGAGCATAGAAGAATGGATTTGAGTCCAAGAGACAGTATCAGTAAATAATTAGCCCATTAGTAGAAGCTTTAGTGGCTTTATGCATCTAAGGGATTGTGCAGCCTAATTCACTGGCTGAGGGAAGAAGAGGAAATTCAGTTTTGCTAATACTTAACAAATATTTAATTCAGAGTTTTCACACTAGTATCCGCACTCAACCTGCAAAAACATTGTTGAATTCAAAGATAAGCTAAACACTTTTATAGCAACCTGTATTTTAAAGTTGACCTTTGATAAGATAACAAGTTATTGTTGGTAATATGCTACCTAGTGAATATTTTCTTAAAAATAAGTACCATTAATCTGACCCTTCAAGATAAAGGTGACATTTTACCAACAAGTGAGAAATAGCTTTAAAAAAAACCTCTTATATAAAGATAATTGGGTTGGGGGAGAATATTCCTATTATTATTATGTTACTTGTTGGCAAAATTGATACCTATCAAAAGTGTTATCTACTCAAATAATGATCTTGAAATTAGAATACTTCAGTCAAAACATTTTCCGAGTGAAAGATGCTAGTATATTTTGAAATAATGTTCTAAAAATATAAAAATAGACTAAGTTCTTGTTATTTTTAGGATCAATGGATTGACATTAGAGAATGTAAGACTTCACTAGCTGAAATTTTTCAGAGACCATTTAGTTGGATGAAACTGAAAAATGAATCTTAAGATTTAAATACAACCAAAGAAACGTTTTTTTCCCTTTGGACCTAAGCATTTTTAGCAATCTTTTGAAAACTAAAGTAGCTATTGGCCCCAAATGTAGAATAAGCTAACCCTAAAATCAGATTTTTGAATCACTAAAGCATAATACATTCAATTAAGGTTTTAAAATAAGAAAAAATATTTGCTTTAAACAAAAAAACCCATTACGTGAAAGCAAAACACTTTCATATTGTTAGTAAATAAAATCATGTAAAATATTTCACTTTTTAATTTTTAATTTACCTTGCTAATAATCTAAATTTAAACCTACTAGTTCAATAATATGTAGATAAATTTATGAAAAATAAATATAGTGTTTCTGTATAAGCAAATCTGGTTCTTTTTAATGAGGTGTGTGGTAAGATGTTTAAGCAAACTGGGCAGAACTGTTCAAAGATAAACTGAGGCATACTAAACATGTTGATTTAATGTGTGCAAAAATCAATTCTAATTGAGCAGCATTCAGTCTAGAAGACAGAAAAGAATTCTGAGGAGCTGTGCAAAATGAAAGACTTTTTTAAGCCCAAAAGAAATAGGAACAAGGAAGTTAAAACTAGGCAAAAAAAAAAAAAAGGTTGTTTACTGCAAGGTCACTTTCATTTAGGGGGTGGCAGGGATCTATTGGTCAGATAATCTAACTCCTGTTAGTTAACCAGGCAATTCCTCCTTGACTGGCTTAAGATTTCATTTCTGAAAGTGCCAAAACTGTAAATAAGTCTTGGTTTGGTAACGTGGGGCTAAGAATGAGCAATTCTGTTTGGGGTCTGTTGTCCGATCTTTAACACAATTCATCTAAGCAGTTGTGATGTTATACTTGTTTTAACTCCCAAATTTGAATTATGTAATCTCCTGAGGTATATCCCAAAATTCATAGGCTAAGAGTTTGAAAGTTGCAGCATATAACATTTGCTTCAATACTCAAGAAGTTATTATTGCATGAAATGCTTTGATGAATGAGTGACTGACATCCAACCACTAGTTCATCGTAAAAAATTTACAGTAGTCTGTATGGTTTTCCAGATTTGGGTTTTTTTTTTTTGTAATTTATTTATTTATTTTTTTAAATTTTACTTTACAATACTCTATTGACTTTGCATACGTATATCTATACATACTTACATGTGTATCTATCTATATATAGGATGAGTTCAGTTCAGTTCAGTCATTCAGTTGTGTCCGAGTCCTTGCGACCGGATGAATCACAGCACACCAGGCCTCCCTGTCCATCACCAACTCCTGGAGTTCACTCAAACTCATGTCCATNTTGCTGAAGTCTGGCTTGGAGAATTTTGAGCGTTACTTTACTAGTGTGTGAGATGAGTGAAATTGTGTGGTAGTTTGAGCATTCTTTGGCATTTCCTTTATTTGGGATTGGAATGAAAACTGACCTTTTCCAGTTCTGTGGCCACTGTTGAGTCTTCCAAATTTGCTCGCATATTGAGTGCAGCACTTTCTCAGCATCATCTTTCAGGATGTGAAATAGCTCAACTGGGATTCCATCACCTCCACTAGCTTTGTTCGTAGTGATGCTTGCTAAGGCCCACTTGACTTCACATTCCAGGATGTCTGGCTCTAGGTGAATGATCACACCATCGTGATTATCTGGGTTGTGAAGCTCTTTTCTGTACAGTTCTTCTGTGTATTCTTGCCACCTCTTCTTAATATCTTCTGCTTCTATTAGGTCCATACCATTTCTGTCCTTGATTGAGCCCATCTTTGTGATAGGTATGTACATATCTGTCTATATAGATTTTAAATTTAGTTCACAGAAATTATGTAACCACCAAACTCCTATCCTTTTGTGTACTTGACTTCATATTATTCTCATGTTCCCCGCCTAATTGCATACTTGTTTTTATGTAGCTATCCAAGCACAAGCCAGACACTCTACCTATCTAGGTTGTCTACATTTGTGCAAGAAAGGAATTGGCAGCGATATCAAAGGACCCTTTCAAGTTTCAAAATTTTTGAAACTACATAGAACACTAATCTAGAATAGGGCTTTTCAAACACTTCTTTAAACTGCAGAATTCCTGTGAGCTATCTATCAGTTTTAGTGGCTGGCAGTAGTCCCAGAGCCTGCCACGGGTACACAGAATTTCTCCGGGTCCAGTTGAAAAGATACTCCAAAGGAAGACTCCATCACTGTTGTGTGTTCCTGGGGACCAGGAAAGGAGTTTGCAGAACTGATCTCTGGGTCTGGAGGAGTGGTGTCACAGTGCCCGAGATGCCATCTGGGGCAGGTGGCATGTAGACTTACTCTATGCGTTGCCATCAGTGCTTGCTATCCACTTCGTCTATAGGTCATTTGCTGGTCAGCTCACCTCTTTTCTCCACCATCCTGGGATTGTCTCTGGTTTGGGGCCTTGTACATTTGAAGGGCATAGATCTAGTCTTCCTTCCTGTCTTTCTCTTCAGACTAACAATACCCCTAAGGGTTCTTTGAAAGAAAAATAACATGACCGTTGGAGATATGTTTGTTTTGTGTCTGCTCCACCAGCAGCCGGCACTGCCCCAGTCCTGCAATGAGAGTTTGGAGTCTAAGGCATGAAAAACAGCCCATAGGAATTTCAGAGACTCATAAAGTTTGTAAACTAATGATCTAGGCCTTTCATTTTCTTTGGAAAGGTGGCAACCCAAAGTTGCATGGAGCCAAAAGGAATTTTTAAGACAGAAAAAAGAATGCCTTTATTTAGGCTTCATTCCTTGAAATGTTAGACAACTTGTCACTCTTCAGTAAAAAAATTAAAATAAAAAGACCTCTGTGTACAGGATGAAATGGCCTTTACAAGGGTAAAAATAAGACAGTCTGATCCATGGTGGGGTAGGATGACATGGCTAGAAAGGGGAGATAGGACTGAGAGGAGATAGGGCCAAAAAGATGAGAGAAACAACTCACTGGGGAGTGGTGTGAAGTCCTTTCCTTTCCTGTGCAACACAGTGGAAAAACCCAGAAACATCAAGAGCCTGGGAGAGAGATTTTGATTGAGACAACTATAAAAGAAAGAAAGAAAAGCCAAGCAAAGCCAAACTCTGGGACAACCTAGGTGATAGACCATTGTCTGTTCCCAAATATCTCACCCCATTGCTTTGGAACTGGAAATGTCTGCTATGAGTCATATATATGGATGATGGCACTATCTCTGTATTTCAAATCTCTAGATTCTCTAGAAATTACATTAAGGTGGAAGAAAGAAAGGAAGCTTTAAACAGAAAAACATGGATTAATTTTTCAAATAATTTGCTACTTTGGAGAGCAAAGTCCTGACTTTAGTATAGTATGGTATATTTTAATGGAGCCACCCAGTTGCTTACTAAAATACAATGCTACTTAATTCTTTAACATCAATTAGCATTCCCCAAAGACTCTTGAGAGTCTCTTGGACTGCAAGGAGGTCCAACCAGTCCATCCTAAAGGAGATCAGTCCTGGGTGTTGATTGGAAGGACTGATGCTAAAGCTGAAACTCCAATACTTTGGCCACCTGATGCAAAGAGTTGACTCATTGGAAAAGATCCTGATGCTGGGAGGGATTAGGGGCAGGAGAAGAAGGGGACGACAGAGGATGAGATGGCTGGAGGGCATCCCCAACTCAATGGACATGAGTTTGAATGAACTCCAGAAGTTGGTGATGGACAGGGAGGCCTGGCGTGCTGTGATTCATGGGATCGCAAAGAGTCGGACACGACTGAGCAACTGAACTGAACTGAATAGTTTTCTTATTTATTCTTGCCTTTTATTCTTGGCTCCTCCTGTTAGAAGCATGTTTTGTTTCCCACTTTGTATCCAGTGGCTGGTACCTTCTGGGCCCATGGTAAGCCATGAAGAAATATTTGTCAAATGGCTGATGACTGAATAAACGAATGATGGAAGGAAAGAAGAGTGTAGAAGAAGATCTAGGGATGTGTGTTTGTGTGTGTTTAAAAAGTTAAGCTGAGGTATGGTGCTGGGAAAACAGGCAAGAAGAAAAAAGTAATAATTTGACCTAAAGTTAGAAGAGAATAAAAGTTAGCAAAAATAAATTTCCCACTTTCTCCAAGATTGACCCTGGAAATAAATATCCTTACTATGCCCTAATCTGGGGGTGGGTGTACTGTTACTGTATTTCAGAACTATTGAAAAACCCTTGGAATGAGACATAAGCAGAGCTGCTCCAGTATTTGGACTGGGCCTCTACCAAAAACATCCTGGTTGCTTTGTAAGAAATGTTACAGAACTAGGTGCTCTGAAATGCCTGTTTTCAATTTACAGAAATAACAAGCATTTTGCTTAGTTCCATGGTGGTCCCTATTAAGCAAGGGCAAGCATTGAATGCTGGTGAAGTCCACTGTGGTGGTGCTATTCATGGCTGACTCTGAAGTTCCTGTATAGAAAATAGGCAAAAAGGACCCTTGAGAATTTAAAAATTTAGTAACAATTTCCTCATATACTTCCTTCTTTCGAATAAGAAAGAAAAAAGAAACTAGCTTGGGAATAATTTGATTTACTTATTTCATCTTGTCTCCTAAGAGTTTTAAGTCTGACAAAGGGGTAGAGATCAAGGGTGTGTGTGTACATATGCATGCACCTGTGTGCTCAGTCACATCCGACTCTTTGTCACCCCACGGACTGTAGCCAGCCAGGCTCCTCTGTTCATGGGATTTTCCAGGCAAGAATACTGGAGTGGGTTGCCATTTCCTACTCCAGGGGATCTTTCCAACTCAAGGAGCAAACCTGTGTCCCTGTGTCTCCTTGATTGGCAAGAGGATTCTTTACCGACTGCACCGCTGTCATGTAATAGTTGTAAGTGTTAGCACTCTTCTATACAGAGGATGAGATGGCTGGATGGCATCACTGACTCGATGGACATGAATCTCAATGAACTCTGGGAGCTGGTGATGGACAGGGAGGCCTGGCGTGCTGCGAATCATGGGGTCGCAAAGAGTGGACACGACTGAGTGACTGAACTGAACTGATCCCTGGAAGTTTGCTTGGCTTGTTGCTTCACTGTCTTTTTCTCTCTCCCTCCCCTCTCCTTTTTCCTTGTTGTTTTGTCTCATCTCATTATTCAAAAGTTAGAT
The DNA here is from genome assembly GCA_006410875.1 of Neotragus pygmaeus. Taxonomy (NCBI): domain Eukaryota; kingdom Metazoa; phylum Chordata; class Mammalia; order Artiodactyla; family Bovidae; genus Neotragus; species Neotragus pygmaeus. Next base: position 622,298 of record SJYV01009137.1, on the reverse strand, counting down.
AAACACACCTTTCATTTTATTTTTAAGGAAAATTGTGTTTCTAGCTATACTGTTTCCTAAATCCATACTTAAAGTTTCAAAGAATCTTAAAGATTCAAACTTAATCTTTGCTATTTCTGTGTTTCAATGCTAATTTTAAGAGACATAATCATTAAGGACTATTACCTAATATTTTATGGAGAAAAAAATTAAGAAAGAAGGAAATATTATTCACAGGTTTGGGAGCTACTTAAGGGGCCAAACTCTTTTTGTGTGTGCACTGTCATTACATTTTCCAGGGTTCTTAGATGAGTATTGTGATAACTACAATGTGGAAAATTAAGAGTCTCCAGGTATGTGTATCACAAACTATATGAGATAGATGTTCATTCTTGGGAGACAAAAGAGGTCTTTCTTCTTTAATGGCTCATGACTGGGTCCAATATTTCAAAAGCCACTTCACCAGAAAGTCCTCATTAGAAGGAGGACAAGTTCTAGGAAGTAACATAGGAAAACTGTTTTTGTTTGCACTCCTGTTGGTTTTGTTGTTCAGTCGCTAAGTTGTGTCCAACTCTTTGTGAACCCCTGAATTACAGCATGTGACATTTCCCTCTCCTTTACTACCTCCTTGAGTTTTCTCAAATTCATATCCGTTGACTTGGTGATGCTATCTAACCATCTCATTCTATGTCACCCTTTCTCCTCTTGACCTCAGTCTTTCTCAGTATCAGGGTCTTTTCCAGTGAGTCAGCTCTTTGCATCAGGTGGCCAAAATTTTGGAGTTCAGCTTTAGTATCAGTGCTTCCAATGATTATTCAGGACTGATTTCCTTTAGAATTGACTGGTTGGATCTCCTTGTAGTCCAAGGAACTATAAAAAGTCTTCTCCAGCACCACAATTCAAAAGCATCAGTTCTTTGGTGTTCAGCATTCTTTATGGTCCAAATCTCACATTCGTACATGACTACTGAAAAACCATAGCTTTGACTATACAGACTTTTGTCGGCAAAGTGATGTCTCTGCTTTTTAATATGCTGTCTAAGTTTTTCATAACTTTTCTTCCAAGGAGCAAGTGTCTCTTAATTTCATGGCTACAATTATGGTCTGCAGTGATTCTGGAGCCCCCCAAAATAAAATCTGCCACTGTTTTCACTTTTCCCCCATTTATTTGCCATGAAGTGACTTCTGACTATTTGTATTTAACTAGATGGAATATAAATTTTAGGGTATAACTGTCAAGTGAGTAATTTTATGAAACGGATATAATTCTATTTAAAATAATTGTTCATTCCATGGCAGTACTACCAGACACTGTATCTAGTAATGTCCCTGATACTCAGTCTAATGGAACTATGTCAGTCCCTACGATCTTTGACCTAATACATGACCTCTATTGACAAATGGTTTATTGCCTAAGTCCTAATATACACCCTGAGCTTCAGAACTACCATTTTTTACTCTTCCTCTTTTTCCTTTAGTGGCTGCCCTTTTGCTGGAAATTACTCTCCTTTTCTGGGTCTCCCTATATTGGAACGCTCATCTACCAGACAGTCACATGGCTCACTCTATCACTTCCTTCTAATCTTTTTTTCAACTGTTATCTCATCAAAAGGCAGTACTTTCTGCCCTATTTGAAAGTAGCACAGCCCCCTAACCATACCTCTCATTATCTATCATCCTTAATTTGCTTCATTTTTTTCAGGGATTTTATCATCACCTGTGCATTGACTTTTTTAAGAAATTGTTTATTTCATGTCTTCCCTCACTAGGAGACAAAAATAAATATCACCACGAGATCAGAAACTGTATTTGTTTGGCTCATTGCTCCAATACCAATGTTAAAACAACACAGCATATCCTTGGCACTCAAAAAATCCTTGATGAGTTGAATTGTTATATGCCATATATAAAATGTATGATCTTCCCTGATGGCTCAGACAGTAAAAAAAAAAAAAAAAAAAAATCTGCCTACAATGCAGGAGACCTGGGTTGGGAAATCCCCTGGAGAAGGGAATGCAACCCACTCCAGTATTCTTGCCTGGAGATTTCCATGGACAGAGGAGCCTGGTGGGCTACATTCCATGGGGTCACAAAGAGCTGGACATGACTGAACAATTAACACTCTCACTTTTTTCATATATAAAATGTATATTTATTAAGACATTTCAAGTTATAAAAAGATAAAATTTTAAGTTGTGAGCTTATAATTAACACATTATTTACCAGGAGATTGTTGCAGAAACTAATGCCTATGGCATTAATACATCTCTGGTCAATAATGTGTAAAGCAAACTCAGTGGTTAATAATTCATTTACCAAATAATTTATGACTTTAGAGTTTTATATATATATATATATATACATCGAGTGTTAGCATGGAAAAGCCAGGGTTCAATTTTGATTCTACCTCTTACCAGCTAGTCAATACCATTGGCAAGTGACTTATTTCCATAGAGCCTCATTTTCCAGTGTGTTAGAAGAGATGAGAACATTGATCTTGGTTGTGAAGATTATTCACGCTTATTAAAAGTTGGCACAGAATAGATGGTATTAGCAAGCAGCAGTAGTAGTGATAGCAATAGTTTCTCACAGAGTAAGCAAGTGCTTCTCCTCTGGAAACTCAGCATAACAGGAGCTTCAGCAAAGCATAAGCGAGCTGCACCAGAATCCCCGCCTGGACTGAGACTGGAAACAAAGGGAAATGGTGAGGAGTGCATCGTGATCCTGGGACAACTAGGGCCCTAGAATCTTGGAGCCCATTGCGTGCATAAACTTCATTTCAGGGCAGCCCCAGAGCACCACTCGGGACCACCCCTGTTCAGAGAATAATCAGGAGACCAGCCCCCTCCCACAGTAGGGCCACAGTTGACTGGGATGGATTTGGAAATCTACCACAAAAAGAATCTAAATCTCAGAGAAGAACAAGAACTGGGCCCAGTCCTCCAGGGCCTCTCTGAAGTATTCTCAGTGAAGAGTAACTAATCCACTCCATAAATGAAATAGAGCATCTACAAATGTGAAGGGCTTCCCTGGTGGCTCAGACAGTAAAGAATCCGGCTGCAATGTGGGAGACCTGGGTTCGATTCCTGCATTGGGAATATTCCCCGGAGGAGGGCATGACAACCCACTCCAGTACTCTTTCCTGGAGAATCTCCATGGACAAAGGAGCCTGGCGAGCTACATTCCACAAGGTCACAAAGAGTTGGATACGACTGAGTGACTCAGCACAGCACACGTGGGAAATAGTGCCTCTCCCATACATACAGAGTCATCAAGAAACAGTCTTTTGCAGTAAATACATTTAAAAAACAAAAACAAAAACTATGCACACATTCTTCTTAAACTCAGTGCTTCCTATTCTTTTATTTCATTTATCATCATTGCTTCTCATTTTGGTCCCTCTTTCTCTTCCTTTAAATTCCCACTCTACCAATAAACAGCAAAGCCCACAGGCCAGTACATCACCGAGGTATACCTTTTAAAAGATGTCTCTTTCCTTTGTTAGACAGGTAGACATATTGGAAGGTAATCAGTAAAGTGAAGAAAAACAGAGATTCTTAGCTGATAGTCAAAATGCTCTCATTCTCTGACCTTTCCTTTTCCCTGGAACAAAGTGCCAGGCTTAGTCTGGTTGATTGTTATAAGGGAAAGGCCAGAGGAATTTCAAGGTAACCATGTAAAACTCCAACTGTTCAGGGAAAGAGGGCAGAGACACAGTTATTATAGTTTCATTTGATTTTAGACGGAGTTTGGGTGTATTAATGGGCACCCATTCATTTAGCTGAACTCACTGTTTCTCTGAAAGGGTTTACCACTGCGGCTGCCACCCCAAAGCCAAATACTTTTTAAAACACACACACAAACACAATTGTGATTATAGAGTTATGACTTACACAGCGATGCTTCATCCAGTCATTTTACCTTCCTGAGCCAGTCACTGGAGGGCCAAAAATGTTCCGACTCCAAGGCGATGTGTAATACTGCCCTAGGCTTTGCAGGACTGCCCAGGATCACCCTTGTCCAGGAGCCAGACCAAACTTCACCTGGCCAGAATCTCACAAGAATTAATGGTTTTTAAGAGAAGGTCACTGGCAGGACCTTAAGAAATGAGATCCCAAGACGTGGAACTAATTGTCCAACAGAAGAGATTTCACATAGGGAACGCGGCACTTCCTTGTCTGGCTAGTAGGATATGTGGAGGGAGCAAAGCCCAAGAATGCTCAAATGTTTTTGAAAGTCCTTTATGTGGTTTGAGTTAGGTGAAAGAGTTTTTTGTCTCCGATCACTTAGGATTAAATAAATTTCTACATAAATTTCATTTCTTTTTTTTTTCTTCTTCAAAGAGGTTTTGTATGTTTACTCGAACTTTGTACCAAGAGAAAAGAAAAGAAGCACGTATGGAAAATCACTGCAATTTTTTGGTTAAAAGGGATAGCAGAAGCCTCTCTCACTAATAGATAGCATAAGTATTTATTTGCTTGGACATACCATATACTATTAGGTACCTAAGTGACAGATAAAAACCTAGCTTTCATTTAGAATATCATGGTTGCTAATCAGATAGCAAGATCCTTGAAAATAGGACATTCATCTTCTGGCTTTGTGTAACTTTTCCATTGCCTATTTCAACCCATGGACACCCTAGATACACAGTATATCTTCCAGAAATAGATTGCCTAGTAGGTATGTTGAATCAGGTATGTGAAATCTGAAGTTCTCTTGACATGCTGATACTCAAAAGGAAGAAGGAAAAACCCTCTTCATTCTTTTTGTTATTCAAAAAAGATGTCTAGAGTACTCACCCCATGCCAGGCATTATGGTTGGGGTAGGAGCTGAGATAAAAGCAAGAATGATACAATTTTTGCCTTGAAGAGTGTAGTGTTTGATGTGGGCAACGAGGGGGGATGGAGGTGGTGCATAATAAAGTGGGGAAATAATAATAATGATATATTCACCTAAAATTATAATTCAATACAAGAAGGACTAGCTCAGAGATGTCAAGGAAATGCTGAGGATTTCATAAAGCTTTTGACTGAAGAAAACAGGGAAGTCTTCATAAGAGATTACCTTAGTTCTTGAAAGAGTATTGAAAGCGTGTACATATTCAGCAGAAGCTCTTACTTACTGTTTCCTTTCTACCAGTTTCATCCCCTGTTTGCTTTATTCAAATTGGCAAAGGAGAGCAAGGAAAAGCAGTATGCTGCATTACATTTAAGAATTTATCATGTTCCATTTGCAGACTGCCAGACATCAAATAGCCCAGGATACTATTGTTTTCTGAGACTTTTAATATATAAAAATTTTTGATAGACCAAAGCAGTGTTCTCAAAATTGTGGACTTTGTACAAATATTTAATAAATTCATCTTTTAATGCAAAAACACTATGCAGTAGAGTTGTAACACTCATAAGAAAATTCTAAAATTTATTATAAATATTTATCCATAGTATGCGCCAAGAAATGAGGCCCAGTAATCAGCACAGGTTCAGTGTTCAGCATTGTTATTGTTGTTCAGTGGCTAAGTCATGTCTGACTATTTGTGACCCCATGAACTGCAGCATGCCAGGCTTTCCTGTCTTTCACTATCACCCAAAGTTTGATTAAATTCACGTTTATTGAGTCAGTGATGTCATCCAACCATCTCAACCTCTATTGCCCACTTCTCCTGCCCTCAATCTTTCCCAGCATCAGGATCTTTTCTAATGAGTCAGCTCTTTGAATCTGGTGGCCAAAGTATTGGAGTTGCAACTTTAGCATCAGAATGTCCACCTAATAATCAGGACTGGTTTCCTTTAGGATTGACTGGTTAGATCTCTTTGTAGTCCAAGGGACTCTCAAGAGTCTTCTCCAGCACCGCAATTCAAAATCATCAATTCTTCAGCATTCAGCCTTCTTTATGGTCCAATTCTCACATTCATACCTGACTTCTAGCAACACCATAGCTTTGACTATATGGACCTTTGTTGGCAAAGAGATGTCCCTGCCTTTTTATATGCTGTCTAGGTTGGTCATAGCTTTTCTTCCAAGGAGCAAGCATCTTTTAATTCCATGACTGTAGCTACAATCTGCAGTGATTTTGGAACCCAATAAAATTAAATCTTCCACTTTTTCCACTCTTTCCCCATTTATTTGCCATGAAGTGACGGTCTTTGCCGACTAAGGTCCATCTAGTCAAGGCTATCGGAGAAGGCAATGACATCCCACTCCAGTACTCTTACCTGGAAACTCCCATGGACCGAGGAACCTGGTAGGCTGAAGTCCATGGGATCACTGAGTCAGACACGACGGAGTGACTTCCCTTTCACTTTTCACTTTCATGCATTGGAAAAGGAAATGGCAACCCACTCCAGTGTTCTTGCCTGGAGAATCCCAGGGATGGCAGAGCCCAGTGGGCTGCTGTCTGTGGGGTCATACAGGGTCGGACACGACTGAAGCGACTTAGCAGCAGCAGTCAAGGCTATGGTTTTTCCTGTGGTTATGTATGAATGTGAGAGTTGGACTGTGAGGAAGGCTGAGGGCCGAAGAATTTATGTTTTTGAACTGTGGTGTTGGAGAAGACTCTTGAGAGTCCCTTGGACTGCAAGGAGATCCAACCAGTCCATTCTGAAGGAGATCAACCCTGGGATTTTTTTGGAAGTAATGATGCTAAAGCTGAAACTCCAGTACTTTGGCCACCTCATGCCAAAGAGTTGACTCATTGGAAAAGACTCTGATGCTGGGAGAGATTGGGGGCAGGAGGAGAAGGGGACGACAGAGGATGAGATGGCTGGATGGCATCACTGACTCGATGNCTTTGGAAGGAATGATGCTAAAGCTGAAACTCCAGTACTCTGGCCACCTCATGCGAAGAGTTGATTCATTGGAAAAGACTCTGATGCTGGGAGGGATTGGGGGCAGGAGGAGAAGGGGATGACAGAGGATGAGATGGCTGGATGGCATCACCAACTTGATGAATGTGAGTCTGAGTGAACTCCGGGAGTTGGTGATGGACAGGGAGGCCTGGCGTGCTGTGATTCATGGACTCGCAAAGAGAGTTGGACATGACTGAGTGACTGAACTGAACTGACTGAATAGCTGTGTGCCTCAGGTCAGTTTCTGGATCCTTCTGGACCTGCCTTGCAATGCAGTTATGTGTGATAGGGGTGATGGTGCTGAAAGACCTCACTGTGTTTGGCCTTGACAGGAACTTCATAAATCATATTATGTTTAAGTGACAAAGGGTAAGGAGCCCATTGACTTACTAATTCCTTTATTTGTATATAATTATGAAGCACAGAGGGGGTGCGTAGACGCACC
>SJYV01009137.1:599530-614868 GCA_006410875.1 Neotragus pygmaeus | reverse complement strand
GGTGCGTAGACGCACCGCACACGGCCACGGCCCACACGACGACCGCCGGGTAGCCCCTTCCCGACGGCCGCGGCGGCAGTGACCGTGGCGCGCCACCCCGGCCCCTCGGGGGACAGTGGAGTCTGGGGGAGACAGGAGGCACCTCCCGACTCCCCACGGGCCCGACCGCCCCCCGCCCCCGGGGGTCTTTATACCTCCGCGCTGGGACGCGCTAGGTACCTGGAAAGGGGGAGGCGGGCGAGGGACATGGCACGCCCCACGGGCCACCGCCCCAACGCCGACCACCGACCACCGCGTCCCCGCCCACGGCCGTGCGCGGGCCTCGACGCTGCCGCTCCGTGACACACGGGGTGCCCCCACCGTGCGCTGGTCGACCACCACNAGATCAACCCTGAGATTTCTTTGGAAGGAATGATGCTAAAGCTGAAACTCCAGTACTTTGGCCACCTCATGCGAAGAGTTGACTCATTGGAAAAGACTCTGATGCTGGGAGGGATTGGGGGCAGGAGGAGAAGGGGATGACAGAGGATGAGATGGCTGGATGGCATCACCAACTCGATGGACATGAGTCTGAGTGAACTCCGGGAGTCGGTGATGGACAGGGAGGCCTGGTGTGCTGCGATTCATGGGGTTGCAAAGAGTTGGACAACACTGAGCGACTGAACTGAACTGACTGAAACTGGGAGGAAGGCAGGAGCTGGGGGTGGTGAGGTGGGCTGGGGATAGACAATCAGCAAGGCTTAGGTTCGATGTGACAGCAGTCAGGGAGTCACCCCAGATTTCCCAACACGGGGATAGCTTGATGATGTTGTTAAGAGAAGGAACGCAGTCATGAGCGATGGAGAATGGACTGGAGTAGAGAAGGAAGACATAACCCTCACAATCAAAGGGGAGAGGAAGATGAGTAAGGATGGGGGTGGGGGAGAAGTCAGGAGAAGACCCGAGGGCCAGCCTGGGGACTGGGACACAGAAAAAGAAAACACCCGGCTGGGGCCCTCACCTCTTCCTATTGAGATCGCACAGAGCCCAGATTCCAAAGCTGCACTTCGGACGTGAAAAGCCCACCTCCACGAAAGACTCGCTAAGCAGACAAAGGCACTGCTGCTGCTAAGTTGCTTCAGTCGTGTCCGACTCTGTGTGACCCCAGAGACGGCAGCCCACCAGGCNCATGACTGAGCGACTGAACTGAACTGAACTAATGGGACTGAATGCTATGATCTTAGTTTTTTGAATGTTGACCTTTAAGACAGCTTTTTCACTTTCCTCTTTCACTGTCATCAAGAACATGAGTATATTTATAACCTCCTTTGAATATTGCTATCTAAAAGCTTAAATTTCACTTACCTTTATGGATATGAGTTATCAGATTCATCACTGTGATAATTACAAGATTCACAGAAGAAACCAATTGTACAATTTGAAGAAAATTACTTTAAGGCAAGGATTCAAGTATAAAAGGTTCTAAAAAGTAGGTGTGGTTTCAGACTGTGAATTTTAAATCATTATAGCCAAGCTCAGGCATGTCTTTATTAATCAAAATAGGAACCATTCCAATCAACGTATTTTTGCCAATAAGAAATAAGTTTGTTTATTCCTGTAGCATAAAAATCCATGCTTCATGATTCCATGATAGCTTGGAAAGCATTTCCTGCCTCCAACTGGTTGTGGAAGCATTTTCCCTGCAAAAAGTTGTCGTGATGCTTGAAAGAAATGGTAGTCAGTTGGCTAGAGGTCAGGTGATTATGGCGGATGAGGCAAAACTTCATAGTCCAATCGTTCAACTTTTGAACTGTTAGTTGTGTGACATGTGGGTGGCCACTGTCTTGGAGAAGAATTGGGTCCATTTTATTGACCACTGCTGCTGGTATTGCAGTTTTTGGTGCACCTCATCAATTCACTGAGCATACTTCTCAAGTGTAATGGTTTCGTTAGGATTCACAAAGCTGTAGTGGGTCAGATGGGCAGCAGACCACCAAACAGTGACCGTGACCTTTCTTGGGTGCAGTTTGGCTTTCGGAAGTACTTGGAGCTTCTTCTCAGTCCAGCCACTGAGCTGGTCATTGCTGGTTGTTGTATAAAATCCACTTTTCATCATACATAATAATCTGATAGAGAAATAATTTGTTGTTGCATATAGTAAGAAAAGATGACACTTTAAAATGACAGTTTTTTCTGATTTGTGATCAGCTCATGATACACTCCCTTACTGAGTTTTTTCACCTTTCCGATTTGCTTCAAATGCTGAATGACTGTAGAATGGTCGACACAGAGTTCTTCAGCAACTTCTCCTATAGTTGTAAAAGGATCAGTTTCGATGACCCTCCAATTGGTTAACTTTTGATGGCTGCCCACTGTGCTCTCGTCTTCAAGGCTCTTGTCTTTACAAAACTTCTTGAACCACCACTGTGGTGGTGGTGGTTTAGTCGCTAAGTCGTGTCCAACTCACTGTGACCCCATAGACTATTGCCTGCCAGGCTCCTCTGTCCATGGGGATTCTCCAGGCAAGAATACTGGAGTGGGTTGCCATTTCATTCTCCATGGGATCTTCCCAACCCAGGAATCTAACCCAGGTCTCCTGAATTGCAGGCAGGTTCTTTACCAACTGAGCTATGAGGAACTGTACATTTATTAGCAGTTCCTGGACCAAATGCATTGTTGATGTTGCAAATTGTTTTTGCTCCTTGACAACCCATTTTGAACTTGAATAAGAAAATCACTTGAATTTGCTTTTTTATAACATCATTTCCCTAGTCCAAATAAATATAAAATACACAGCAAATAAAATAAGTCAATAGCAAAAATATAAAACAAGAAGTGTTCATTAAAATGATGTATAATATTACTACATTTACTTAAGAATGTATTCTAATAGCGACAAAGTTCAACAGTGCAAAACCGCAATTACTTTTGCACCAACCTAATAAGACGACAAATAATTTCAGTAGAAAACTAAACTGAAATTTACAGAGTTTCGAGTATTCAGTGTTACCAGCAAATGACTTAGACCATGAATATCTAAGTAGAGGAGGCATCCTGATTAGAACATAATAGGTTAGTATATAGTATACTAGATTTGAAGTACAACAGCTTCTTAACATTAGCAAAGAGAGTTCAAGCGCATATAACTAATAATGACATCAGCAGTTTGTACACAATATATACAATACTCATAGCATCACCGACTCAGTGGACATGAATATGAGCAAACTCCAAGAGACAGTGAAGACACGCTGCAGTCAGTGAAGGTGCGAAGAGTTGGACATGACTTAGTGACTAGACAACAAAACAGTACATTGTCATACTTGTATACTCAGTTAAAACAATAGGAAAGGAATGTAGAATAAATGGTATACCATGTAATATTCCCAAAGATCCTGCAAGACTCCTAAGGATTCTGTCTCTCCAGGAAATAAAACATGTTGGTGGTGATTTAGTCTCTAAGTCATGTCCGACTCTTGTGACCCCATGGACTGTAGCCTGCCAGGCTCCTCTGTTCGTGGGATTTTCCAGGCAAGAATACTGGACCTCATCAAGAGGAGTAATGTCTACTCTATAAAAGAAAAGATCTGTATCACTAAACCTATTTAATACAGAATCTTTACAAAGCCTTGCTCTTCCGGGGATAAACCATGGTTCATGGTTATAGTCTTCCAGAAGCATATTTAACTTTAAAAAAAAACCTCTAACTTGGTCGATTCACCAGTATTCTGTAATAAGAAAATGTTTTAGTTTTTATNTTTCCAGTAGTCATGTATGGATGTGAAAATTGGACTATAAAGAAAACTGAGCACTGAAAAATTGATGCTTTTGAGCTGTGGTGTTGGAGAAGACTCTTAAGAGTCCCTTGGACTGCAAGGAGATCCAACCAGTCCATCCTAAAGGAAATCAGTCCTGAGTATTCATTGGAAGGACTGATGCTGAAGCTGAAACTCCAATACTTGGGCCACCTGATGTGAAGAACTGACTCATTTGAAAAGATCGTGATGCTGAGAAAGATTAAAGGCAGGAGGAGAAGGGGACGACAGAGGATGAGATGGTTGGATGGCATCACTGACTCATTGGACATGAGTTTGAGTAAACTCTGGGAGTTGGTGATGGACAGGCAGGCCTGGCGTGCTGCAGTCCATGGGGTTGCAAACAGTCGGACACGACTGAGCAACCGAACTGAACTGAACTGCGTGTTTTTCACTTAACGTTTCTGGCATCTAGTTCTTCCAAAGCTGCTTTCTTTAAAAAAACAAAAAATCCCTGTTTGCAAAACTTGCAATTGTAATGCTAGTGTTGGTCACTTTCTGGCTAGACTTATGGTGACAATAAACTATTATTTAAGCTTGATTTTGCCTTACTGAAGATGCAAGAGCATCATCCAGTGGCAAAACTGTAACTGAAAAAATTTCAATTTATATAGACTGCATAACTATTTCAGCATAGAAGAAAATATATATTTTCCCATTCTGTTTCCCTAATGAAGCTTCCAGACAAAATAGTAGGAAATTTGATTACTGCTTTATTTCTCAGCTTATGTTGAAACTTTCAGGTCCAGTACTTCTTTGGTGTCCAAATCTGTCTACTGAAGACTCATGCTTTCAAGACTTAAAAGAATTAAGAATGAGCCAGTGTTTCTTAGTTATGTTGGCCTGAAATTCTGAAAGCCAGGACTGTAAGACAAGGCTACAAAGAGCCTGGCATAGTCCATGGGGTCACAAAGAATCACATACGGCTGAACAACTAACAAAGACACTAACCTTTCTAAAGAATTATTATTCATTCTCCTAAAGCAACTTCTTGGTGTGTCCCTCAGGACACTCAAAGTGAAGCACAAAGCCACTTTAAGCAATATGATTTGTTTTAAACAAAGTTAATAGTCCTTAGCCCCTAGAGGTTATTTCTGTAAGTCTCTTATTAAAGAGTATTGTTTTGACGGTGCATGTGTGCGTATGTGTACATACATATATTTAAAAATTCTCTTTTATTATTGTTGGGATAACTACTGGCATTTTAAAGTTTTATTTTTGTATGTTTAACATAATTATAAGCAATGTTTAATAAAATGTTTTACAGTGGGATTCTGCTGGAAAATACCATTGAGCTAAAAAATCACCAGGCGTTAAAAAGTAAATATACATAGTTTCTCCCCAAATTTTCACTAGCCTCACTGTAATCTAACAGTAGTTTCTTTCTCCTAAACTCTCTAACCTAAAAGGGAAAGACATGTACAGAACCATTTGAAACTCATACAGTTTTCTAAGTTTCACCATCAAATTCCAGCATTTTCGGAATGTTTATATTCACTATGTACTGTGTCACCATTTTGGAAAAGTTTAAGGACTGGGTGCAAGATATTTTTGGCAAAGCTTGTCTGTTTCTCTGAGACTTGTCCTCTGGTTTTCCCTAGTAACTTGAGTGTAGCAGGAAATAAATCTTAGAACTACTGGGATTGCAGAGTAAGGACTAAAGCATAGGAAATACTACAAATGTCTATTCTAGCCAGTTAATTATCATAAATATTTTTAAAAACAAAAAATTTTCTACTGTTTGTAATGTCATGTTTTAAAACATAATGTCATTATCTAGAAGATTCTAAAACAATCAGTTCTTGAAAAGATTCAGCATAGGTTTGAGCCCTCATCTTCTCTTTCAGTTACACTTGATGCTCATGTCTTGGGCTAAGATTAAATAAAGCCCACATTTCAGTAAAATCTTGTTCAAAAACAGGCCTGTGAACTTTTCACTCTCCTTTTATTTATTTTATTTTTTTATTTTACTTTACAATACTCTATTGGCTTTGCCATACATCGACATTATATTGGGAAAATCCTGGAAAGATAAATTCATGAATGATATCACTGTTGTTCAGTCACTCAGTTGTATCTGACTCTTTTCAACCCCATGGACTGCAGCACACCAGGCATCCCTGCCCTTCACTATCTCCTGGACTTTGCTCAAACTCATGTCCATCGAGTCAGTGATGCCATCCCATCATCTCATCTTCTGTTGCCCCCTTTCCCTGCTGCCCTCAATCTTTCCCAGCATCAGGGTCTTTTCCAATGAGTTAGCTCTTCACATCAGGTGGCCAAAACGTTGGAGTTTCAGCTTCAGCATCAGTCCTTCCAATGAATATTTAGGATTTATTTCCTTTAGGATTTACTGGTTTGATCCTACTGCCATTCCATGAACAGAATGAAAAGGGAAAAATATATGAATGACATAGGAATCCCATCATCTTCATCTAGATCTTATGTAATTCTGGTCTTTACTTGCCTTTTCATCTTCATTCTTTTGGAAAATACTTGAGATATTTATTTGCACACAAAAATGATACATCAGCTATGAAGCTGGTGTTCACATTTGTGACAGCCAGTCTTCCATATGATTCCTATTAGGAATGAAATCCTCATATCTCCTAAAGTTGCTGGTGTGTCAGTTTTTCTATTGGAGACTCTCAGTAGTTCAGGCCAAAATGCATAACAGTGTGAATTGTGAGGAAAGAAATACATTCTCTTCTTGTTAGTTTCCAAGTAGTAAAGAAAAAGAACATTAAATACTTGTGACCTTCAATTAATTACAAAATTGCCGGAAATAGAATAGGATTAAAGTAACTGCTATGTTCTCTTCCATCGCTATAACGTGAAACAGACACACATGCTCCGTGTTGTGAAGAAGAGGTGGGGGGCTCATGGAATTTCACATGACTCTGCTCCACATCATTACCTCCAGCTTCCCTTCCCCTAGTCACGTTGCTTTTGTGGTTAGCCCGATGTTTCCCCATTTTCACAGAGAATCACCTGACTCAATCCTTTTGTTACTTCCTCCTTTGTAAATCCTCCTGAAAGAATATATACTTATTTACCACACTGTGAATCTTTCACCATGTTCTTTTTTAAGAAAATTTTGTTCCTTACTTTCCTACCAAAAATGGGACTATTAGCTGAACTAGTGGACTGTTTGGTTCAAAAAAGAGCAGTTAGCATATGACTGTCTGTTGCAGTCGCATTGCAAGGACACAGGGGGAATTCATTTCATAAGAGCAATTGCAACATATAGCATTTAATATTTTGATTTTTTTGGTTCACCATGATGTAAACTATTTTATTAGCATTTATATACTTAGAGGAACCTGTAGAGATTAATTTAGGAAGTTGCTTTCTTTGAAGTAATAAAACATACATTAGTATGGCACTGTTTTATATCCTTACATCTTTTCCTTAGGTATTTAAGGACTTTTCCCTGACGGTCACTTAATTAATGTCCATAAACTTCTTATTTATCAGTTGTTTACTGAGTAGCTACTGTGTGCTATGCATTGTCTTACTTATTCTGTAAAATGTAAAGCAAGTATTTTTTCTCTAAATCATGAAGTAATTAGCTGAGAAACTGAAAATTGTAGAATCAATCCTATGTAAAATAAGAGATGCACAGACTCAGTCATATACAAGACTAAACAGGTACATAAAGAAGTTCTGGGTATAAAGCTGTACGGTGAGTGCCAGAATAGCTGATGGATGAGCTTATTGGGATGAATTTTTATATTGAAAACATTTTAATAAGGATATTGGTCTAGAAGAAAAAAAATTGTTCCAAAACTCTTCAAAGCCTGAAATTACTGGGACCACCTAAGAAAAATCAGAACTCTCCATGGCCTTTCTTGGAAATCTGGTGAAGTGCAGACTTTGATGAAATATCTTTGGCAATGCTGATGACAGAGGCAATTTTTCAAGTTGAACTAGAGATGAATCAGATTAAAAATAAATATAGTATATGTGCCAAGATACCCAGGTCAAACTACCCATTTCCATGTGCAAACAATAGGATAGGCACAGTAGATTTTGTTTTTCAAATTGTTAATTGACCTGACATTATAGAAGACCTCACTAGCTATGTCTTGTTATTCAAAAAATATTTAAAGGCACCAAAAAATATGAAAATTGAGCAAGGGGAAATACCTAAATAAATACTCACATGCTTCTTTTATATTTTCAAATTCAGGTATGTAAATATAACTCTTTGTAATGGGATGATACCTAATTTTAATTAATCTTAGTTAAGGTTTCACAGTTTTTGGTCAAATGTTCCAACCATCTGCAAGATAACTTGTATTAAAAATTTTGGCCCGTAAGAATCCTTATACAATAGCTTCCCAAATTATGGGTTTTATTAATACTTCATGTTATATTTTGCACATTCTTTTCTAATTACTTCCCTGATTATATATATCAGAGTCTTTTACACATTCATTAGAGGAAGTAAAACTTGAACCAAAACCTGGCAAATGAAAGATGGAAAATCGCCAAACAAAATAGAAAATGTACTTGACAAAGAGAAAGACGTACATAAAGGAAACAGAGGACATACAATATAACAGGAAATTGAGATTAGTTAAATACTACTGGACTATGGTGGTGGTGGTGGTGGGTCAGTTGCTAAGTCATGCCCGACTCTTACAACCGCATGGATTATAGCCCACCAGGCTCCTCTGTCCCTGGGATTTCCCAGGCAAGAATAGTGGAGTGGGTTGCCATATCCTTCTCCAGGCGATCTTCCCAACCCAGGAATCGAACCCAGATCTCCTGCATTGCAGGCAGATTCTTTACCAACCGAGCTACGAGGGAAGTCACCTACTACTGGACTATAGAGTTCGAAAAAAAAGAATGATTCTTGATCCAGCTAAGCATCAAGGAGAGAATGTAGAGATATTTATAAGACAAGTCAGGGAGTTGGAATTTTATCTTTTTAACCACTGGTTTTCTTTTAAGTGACCTGACTAGGTATGTATTTTTAAAAGACCATCCTGGATGATTGATGTGTGGAAAATGCACTCAATGGGAAAATGGTAGATGTGCAAATGGTAATTAAGAATATGGTGATGGTAGTTCCCCAAACTGGGGCAGCTAGAATGTCATCTCTATATTTCTAATTCCTTCCAGTGGGTGAACAACTGAAGGCTGGAACAACCCAGGCTTGACCATGGAAATCACAGCAGTGCCCTACGAAATGGTGAGGAAATGACTGGGAAGAAACCTGGGTCCCTGGAGCAAAGCTTCCCAACCACCAAAGTATTTACCTTAGACTATTACATGACATTGAAAAAGATTTATTTTTTCTTTAAGTTACTGGATTTTGCAGGTCTCTTTATTACATTAGCTTAATTTTCACCCTTACAAATAAATAGTAGAGTGGAAGTGATTGCTCAAGGAGAGTATATGGAAAGAAGTGAAAGAATCCACAAATCTCAATATTCAAGGAATGAGTAGATGAAAAAGAACATCAAAGGACAGTGAATTGTTAGTAAGGTAAGAAGAAAAGTTATTAGTAGAGGCTAAAGGTAGAGTATGTTTCAAAAATAGTGTCAAATAGTAAATCATAAGGCAAAATAGGAACTGAACAGTGTTCATTGGCTTTGGACATTAAAAAGGTAATTGATGACTCTATTGATAGGATGGAAGTGATATGACAGAGGAGTTCTGTGTATTATCAAAAGAGGTATAGCAAGAGACACAGAAACTAAGCAATGAAACTAAACTAATGAAAAGGATGTATGACATGGAGATAGCTTGTGGATAGAGAAATAATGTCATCTCAAATGGCACAGAGAAGCTCTGAGAGAAATTGATTGATTTAACCAAAAGAAAGGAAGCTTGGGATAAGAGAGTGATGTATATGAATTTTATTTTCAGCAGTTAAATTTTAGATTAAAATAAGTTCTAAAAATGTGATATATTATTACATAATAGAATCACTTATCTCAGTTGTACCACTGTAATAAAGATATTTTTTAAGCATCTTTTTGGAAACTTCTCCTATAATTATGCAGATCATGATTCAGTTTCAGACTTACCCTCTTATTGTAAGCAAGTATCACACTGGATGAAAAAAGCATTTCAGTTGTTTCTGGTATGACCAAAAGGCAGTATAACTGTGATCCTTGAGGAAAAAGGGAATGTGAGTTTTGAGATTTACATCAGCCCATCTTTCTTGGTAGGAAAAGCATCAATGATTGCAGCAGAAATTGGTGATGCCTAAGTGGAGACAGCACTCAATGAGCTGAAGAGGAAGACATAGGAGTTTGGCTCTGCTAATGTGGTGGAAATCTGTGGGACTAAGGTGCCAAAGAAGCAAATACTCTATAGGGAGGAGGCGGTAGTCTATATGGGCATTCCTTTCATGTCATTGGCCTGGAGAATGTGCTGTACATGGGCAGGAAAGGTTCTTTAATGTTTAGTAGAGAGAAGCTGCTATTGAGATGAAATATGAAAACAACCATGTTACATACTATGACTGGACAGATTTATAACAAGTATAAAAATATGATTAGGAAACATACATCAATGTTTGCCTCTAATACAGGAGAAAGATATGTAGACTTGATGTGAATGAAAGCTGTAAGTACATTTATAGCATTCTTTCCTTTCAAATTAAATGATCTGAATCACCATAGCAAAATTGTTTTTAATCTGGTTAAAATGGACATATCTTCCTATGATATGTTGAAATATTCTCTAATTTTAAAATGTAAAATCAGTTATTAATTTCTTTTATGAGTTATGACAGAATGACAAATGTTTGATATAGCTTCATGCTATAAATAATTAGAAACTGACAAAACATATGAAGCAATTGCTTTCAAACTTTGAGCAGTAAGCCGCACAGAATGTGATGACTGAAAGAGAGAAAACAACCGAAGTACACCCTACAATTGCTCCAAATATCTACCTAGAGGCAATTTCCCAACTGCAGATACAGGCAGTGAGAGCACAAGAAGAAACAATTGGCCTCGCTGAATTGAGGAGATGTAAAT
This sequence comes from Neotragus pygmaeus, assembly GCA_006410875.1. Taxonomy (NCBI): domain Eukaryota; kingdom Metazoa; phylum Chordata; class Mammalia; order Artiodactyla; family Bovidae; genus Neotragus; species Neotragus pygmaeus. The sequence continues at coordinate 604,073 of SJYV01009137.1, read as the reverse complement.
CACAGTTCAGAAAGACTGAGATGTTGGAAATTAAAGAACAGAATTTCATAAAGGAGAAAGATATGCATAATAAGAGATTCAGAAATATGCATATAGTTCCCTCCAGTCTTTTTTGAGTTTTAAGCTGGATGTGATTATAATGAAACTCCACAAACTCGGGCAAAAGAACAATTGGGAATTATAAATTAACCCCCAAAGCTTCTATAAGAGGAACTGACCCCTGACATCAAAATGAAGAGCCCTTGGAAATAAGCCAGGTCTTCAGTGAAGACCCCAGAGATGTGATACTTTGAAATTAGAGCTTCACTAGCTATAGGGACTGGAGTACAACTGTAGACTTACCCTAGAAAACCTTAAAAATAGATCTATGTGGTCCAATTTATCAACAAGTAATTTAACTGCATGTCAGAACAAAGTACAACACTCTTCAAGAAAGACATCAAAATATACGTTTGGACACAAAATATCCATTCAGTCCAATATTCAGTGAAAAATTACTAGACTTGCCAATAAGCAGGTAGCTGTGACCCATTGCCAGGGATAAGAATCAGAAAATTTTAAAAAATATCAAGGCTAGGGAGACTAAAAGAAGAGGTTGAAAAGCTACTATGTGATATTTAGATACTTAAAAAAGCAACATGAGCATAATGAGGAGAAAAATAGATTGTGGAAAAGAAAACCATGGACTATCTAGAGATGAAAAATATATGAACAAATACTATGTTAGAAATGCAACTTTCACTGACTGGTATCAGAAGGTTCAACACTAAAGAAAAAATGATGAATAAACTTAAAGTCAATAAAAATACAATCTCTTCAAAACGAAGCAAGAAATGTGCCTGTGGAAAAAAGGAACAGAGTATCAGTTACACGTGGGACAATATCAAGCAATGTTTTGCACAAGCACACACACATATACTGAAGAAACACACAGAGGAAGTCATAATCAAATTGCTGAAAACCAGTGAGAAGGCAGACTTGACATTTCTCCAAAAAGGATATATAAATAGCTTGTAAGGATGTGAAAAGATGTCCAACACCACGAACTATCAAAGAAATACAAATTAAAACCACCATTAGCTACTACCTTACACCCACTAGGATAGTGTGTGTGTGTGTGTGTGTGTGTGTGTGTATGTGTGTGTATGTATACACACACACATATATAAAAGAAAATAACAAGTGTCAGCAGGGATGTGGAGAAGTTGAAACCTTTCTGCACTGTAGACAGGGTTGTAAACTGGTGCAAATGCTATGGAGAATAGTATGGAGGTTCCTCAACAAGTTAAAAATAGAACCTTCATATCATCTAGCAGTCTTACTTCTGGGTATGCATCAAAAAGAACTGAAAGCAGTGTTTTCAAAAGATACCTGTATACAAATTTCATAACAGTATTATTTACAAGAGTCTGAAGGTAGAAACAGTCCAAATGTCCACTGAAAGATGAATGGACAAAACGTGGTGTTTACATAGAAAGAAATACCACGAAGCTATTTAATATTGTGTAGCCTGTAACATGCAAATTTGGTGATGGTGGTTTAGTTGTTAAGTCATATCCAACTCTTGTGATCCCATGGACTGTAACCTGCCAGTCTCCTCTGTCCATGGGAATCTCCAAGCAAGAATATTGGAATGGGTTGGCATTTCCTTTTCCAAACATGCTAAATTTGGATGTACCTTAAGGACAGTATGCGAAGTGAAATAAGCCAGTTACAAAAGAACAGATATTGTATGATTCTACTTATATGAAGATCCCATAAATGTATTTCTATTTCTATTTTCATAAAATTTTTATATTCATAAAATAGAAAGTAGAATGGAGGTTGCTAAGCCTGGAAGGAGAAGGAAACGGGCAGTTACTGTTTAATGGGTATAGAGTTTCAGTTCCACAAGATGAAAAGTTTTTGGACACCTCTTNTTCTATTTTCATAAAATTTTTATATTCATAAAATAGAAAGTAGAATGGAGGTTGCTAAGCCTGGAAGGAGAAGGAAACGGGCAGTTACTGTTTAATGGGTATAGAGTTTCAGTTCCACAAGATGAAAAGTTTTTGGACACCTCTTTCAGTGGTGATGGTAATGGTTTAGTCACTAAGTCATGTCCAACTCTTGTGACCCTGTAGACTGCCATGCTTCTCTGTCTGTGGGATTTCCCAGGCAAGGATACTAGAGTCAACTACCATTTCCTTCTCCAGAGGAGCTTCCTGCCCAGGGGTTGAAGCCATGTCTTCTGCACTCCAGACAGCCTCCTGCATTGCAGGTGGATTTTTTACCTCTGAGCCACTAGGATATCTCTTTTACAAAAATTTAAATATACTCAGTTCAGGTCAGTTGTTCAGTTGTGTCCGACTCTTTGCAACCCCGTGAATCGCAGCACACCAGGCCTCTGTGTCCGACTCCAACTCCTGGAGTTCACTTAAACTCACGTCCATCGAGTCATTGATGCCATTCAGGCATCTCATACTCTGTCGTCCCCTTCTCTTCTTGCCCCCAATACCTCCAAGCATCAGAATCTTTTCCAGAGAGTCAACTCTTCGCATGAGGTGGCCAAAGTACTGGAGTTTCAGCTGTAGCATCATTCCTTCCAAAGANTCCTCCAGTCCAGCATTCCTCATGATGTACTCTGCATATAAGTTAAATAAGCAGAGTGACAATATACAGCCTCGATGTACTCCTTTTCCTGTATGGAAGTAGCCTGTTGTTCCATGTCCAGTTAACTCATAATTATTTCAGCTTGTAACTGTCACTAAGAAAAATGTAAAAATGTGGAAACGTCAGGAAATGCAATTTTCCTTCACTCTGCTGAATGCCTTTCTATTATGACCATGGAATCAAAGAATCAGAGTGCATATCACAAAGATTCCATCTTTAGCTTAATTTGGAAATGACATAGTGATTTAAAAGAAAGAGAGCAACTTCAACAATTTCTTTTTGCTTTACAGTGATATTAAAAACGCATTACCTTGTAATTTAAGTAGTCATGTCAATAGCTACTTTTCTTTAATCGAAATGAATGCCATGAATATATTACCAAGAATGTTAGTGCAATCTGTATGTTATGGGATTCATATGGCTGAAGCCATATGAAAGAGCTCCCATAAGTATTAAATATTTACAATAGCCACATATACAGTCTCTTCTAACCCTTAATATCTTTATTCTGGAGTTTATGATCTAGCCTATATTTATTGTGTTACTATTTTAAATATTTTCTTACATCTAAGGCGTACTGGGGCTGAAAAACAGCTGGTCAATGTCCTCTAAATAATAATGTCATGTTTAAAGACTCACAGTCAGACACTTCCCTATCGTGCTTTCTTCCAAACCAAATAATCCTAATTCCTTTAATCTTTAATCATGCATGCTATTGCTTAAGCCTTTTCTTAAGCCCCAACATTAGATATGAGATAGTTCCAACCATGTGTCTAGATCAGAGATTTCATTTCCTCTTTAACTTTGATTAGAACCAGTTTCTCCAAATCACACAAATATACTACCCATGCCTTGTGACATAAGATAAATTCTTTTGAAGTATACAGAGGGATGCTCTGTCACATACCCAGTAATTCCTCTTTTTATTACTTAGAGTCTAGCCAATTGACGAATCAAACAGGCACTTCCTATTATATGTTGTCTATGGTAACATTCTCGAGGATGGATTAAGCAAGTCCAATTCAAGCTTTCCCCTGGATAGCATTCCTTATAGTGAAATCACCAGGTGGAAGAATAATCTTTGAAATATATTAAGGAATATAATTTTACTTGAAAAATATAATTTTCTTCCTGATTTAATTCATTCATATCTTTTAAAGATATACAAGATCAAATCAGTATTAATTTTTTACCTAAAATAAATCATTATGCTACTAAAGTGAGAATGGAAATATTAATTTGCAAATTCCATGTTCTATCTTCCTCTATAAGAAAATTCTCCAGGTTCTCTTGAATCAAATAAAAATCATACTGAGCAAAATATCAAGAGCTTGAGAAACAGGCTGGTTCTCTCCAGCCCAGATAAACTATATGCCAAGGTTGGATATCAGATTCTACAGAAATTCTCCCCACTCTGTTCAAAAAGATTCTCCTTCACAAGTCTTTGGATTTTTTTTAAAACATTCTCAGTACTAATGAGCTTTAATTTGCGTTAATGCTTAATGTAAATTAAAAGGATTAAAAATTCATTCCATTAGCTTCATGAAGCTCACTCTCTTGTTCTGAAAAAAAAAAAAAAAGCTAATATTTTGATAACAATCAGAACAAAATGATTCTTAGTAATAGAAACACACAGTAAAGTTTTAGAATGTGATTAGAACCAGTAACCATCAGTTCAGTTCAGTTCAGTCGCTCAGTCGTGTCCGACTCTTCGCGACCCCATGAATTGCAGCACACCAGGCCTCCCGGTTCATCACCATCTCTCGGAGTTCACTCAGATTCATGTCCATTGAGTCAGTGATGCCATCCAGCCATCTCATCCTCGGTCGTCCCCTTCTCCTGCCCCCAATCCCTCCCTGCATCAAAGTCTTTTCCAATGAGTCAACTCTTC
>SJYV01009137.1:530560-596278 GCA_006410875.1 Neotragus pygmaeus | reverse complement strand
ATCTTTGCATGAAATGTTCCCTTGGTATCTAATTTTCTTGAAGAGATCTCTAGTCTTTCCCATTCTGTTGTTTTCCTCTATTTCTTTGCATTGATCGCTGAAGAAGGCTTTCTTTTCTCTTCTTGCTATTCTTTGGAACTGTGCATTCAGATGCTTATATCTTTAACCATACAAGTCAATATAGACAGTGTGATGTTCAGCAAACACAAACAAGCAGAAGCTGAAGCAGCTTTACATCTAGAAAACAATGTTCAGAAAGATTTAAGCTGAAAGGATTACTTAGGATACTAATCTAGTGACTAATACAAGGCCAAGATACCAGAGAATGCTTTGTAGCTGATACAAGCTTGAAAACTTTTAAATAATTACTTTAGGTCAAAACAGTGCTTTTACTATCTATAACTTCTAGTACTCTAAATCAATCTCTAAACTCAGATAATTTCTAGGATCTCAGACATTGTTAGCCTTGTAGAAACATATTATTGAGTAAATGGTGCCCTTTTCCTGTTTTTCAGTGGTGCCAGTTTTTATAGTAAAAGTTAGTGTCAATAATCAATTGCCGCAAACTTGCTTTTTCAGAGGATTCATTTCCTTTTATTTTTATAAGTGAATAGAATTTAACCTGTTTGTAGCTCACCTATGTGGAAACCTTAAGTACTTTAGATGAAATGAATTAAAATAAAAAATCATCTTATTATTGTCTGCTCACTTTCAGGGTTGATGTTGTTTTGTCTTTAAGTTGTGTCCGACTCTGCAACCCTACAAACTGTAGCCTGCCAGGCTCCTCTGTCCGTGGGATTTCCCAGGCAAGAATTCTGGAGTGGGTCACCATTTCTTTCTCTAGGAGTTCTCCCTGAACTAGGGACCAAACCTGCATCTCCTGCAATGCAGGCAGATTGTTTACTGCTGAGCAACCAGGGAAGCCCATCTTCAAAAGAGACCCTGTCCAAAAAAAAAAAAAAAAAAAAAGCCAATATTATCTCTTTTTATTTNAGGGACCAAACCTGCATCTCCTGCAATGCAGGCAGATTGTTTACTGCTGAGCAACCAGGGAAGCCCATCTTCAAAAGAGACCCTGTCCAAAAAAAAAAAAAAAAAAAGCCAATATTATCTCTTTTTATTTGAAAAGTTTAAACAATAGAGAAAAGTCAAGATGTCACTAAAACAGTCCTGAGTTCTGAAGCCAGAATGGTCACAATGTTCACACTGTGTCCTTCAGATACAGTTATTGTGAAAAATAAAACTTGACTGGGATTTAATCTCTTTTGTTTCCTTTGCAACTTCCTTCACATTCTATCTACTCAGAGGAACCACTGCCATTACTTTGTTGGCTATTCTCCAAACTTTTATACTTGTGCTACTTTTAATTCATAGGACTCTTAAAAATTTTCTTCACTTTAGTCTCCCAGTCATGTCCACCTCTTTGTGACCCAATGGAGTGCAGCATGCCAGGCCTCCCTGTCCATCACCAACTCTGAGAGCTTGTTTAAACTCAAGTCAGTTGAGTCGGTGAGGCCATCCAACCATTACATCCTCAGGTGTCCCCTTCTCTTCCTGCCTTCAATCTTTCCCAGCATCAGGGTCTTTTCAAATGAGACAGTTCTATGCATCAGGTGCTCAAGGTATTGGACCTTCAGCTTCAGCATCAGTCCTTCCAATGAATATTCAGAACTGATATCCTTTAGGATTGACTGGTTGGATCACCTTGCAGTCCAAAGGACTCTCAAGAGTCTTCTCCAACACCACAGTTCAAGACATCAATTCTTCGGCACTTTAGCTTTCTTTATAGTCCAACTCTCACTTCCATACATGACCACTGGAAAAACCATACCTTTGATAGATGGGCCTATTTGGCAAAGTAATGTCTTTGCTTTTTAATATGCTGTCTAGGTTGATCATAGCATGTCTTCCAAGGAGCAAGCGTCTTCTAAGTTCATGGCTGAAGTCACCATAGGCAGTGATTTTGGAGCCCCCAAAAATAAAGTATCTCACCGTTTCCATTGTTTATCCTTCTATTTGCCATGAAGTGATGGGACCAGATGTCATGATCTTAGAGTTCTGGATGTTGAGTTTTAAGCCAACTTTTACACTCTCATCTTTCAATTTCATCAAGAGGCTCTTTAGTTCTTCTTCGCTTTTTGCCGAAAGGGTGGTATATCATCTCCATATCTGAGGTTGCTGATATTTCTCCAGTCAATCTTGATTCCAGCTTGTGCTTCATTCAGGCTGGCATTTTACATGATTTAGTCTGCATATAAGTTAAATAAGCAGGGTGACAATATACACCCTTGATGTACTCCTTTCCCAATTTGGAAACAGATTATTGTTACATGTCCAGTTCTAAATGTTGCTTCTTGACCTGCATAATGATTTCTCAGGAAGCAGGTCAGGTGATCTGGTATTCCCATCTCTCTCAGAATTTTCCACAGTTTATTGTGAACCACACAGTCAAAGGCTTTGGCANTTACATGATTTAGTCTGCATATAAGTTAAATAAGCAGGGTGACAATATACACCCTTGATGTACTCCTTTCCCAATTTGGAAACAGATTATTGTTACATGTCCAGTTCTAAATGTTGCTTCTTGACCTGCATAATGATTTCTCAGGAAGCAGGTCAGGTGATCTGGTATTCCCATCTCTCTCAGAATTTTCCACAGTTTATTGTGAACCACACAGTCAAAGGCTTTGGCATTGTCAATAAAGCAGAAATAGATGTTTTTCTGGAACTTTCTTTTTTTTTTGTTTTTATGATCCAGCAGATGTTGGCAATCTGACTTTGGTTCCTCTGCCTTTTCTAAATCCAGCTTGAACATCTGGAAGTTCACAGTTCATGTATTGTTGAAGCTAGGCTTGGAGAATTTTGAGCATTACTTTATTAGCCTGTGAGATAAGTGCAGTTGTGTGGTAGTGTGAACATTCTTTTGCATTGACCTTCTTTGGGACTGTAATGAAAACTGATCTTTTCCAGTCTTGTAGCCACTGCTGAGATTTCCAAACTTGCTGGCTTATGGGGTGCAGCACTTTCACAGCATCATCTTTTAGGATTTGAAACAGATCCAACTGGAATTCCATCAATACCACTAGCTTTGTTTGTAGTGATGCTTCCTAAGGCCCAGTTGACTTTGCCTTCCAGGATGTTTGGCTCAAGGTGAGTGATCACACAATTGTGGTTATCTGGGTCATGAAGATCTTTTATGAATAGTTCTTCTGTGTATTCTTGCCATCTCTTCTTAATATCTTCTGCTTCTGTTAGGTCCAGACCATTTCTGTCCATTATTGTGCTCATCTTTGGATGAAATGTTCCCTTGGTATATTTAATTTTCTTGAAGAAATCTCTAGTCTTTCCCATTCTATTGTTTTCCTCTGTTTCTTTGCATTGATCATTAGGGAAGGCTTTTTTATCTCTCCTTGCTATTCTTTGGAACTCTGCATTCAAACAGGTGTATCTTTCCTTTTCCCCTTTGCCTTTCACTTCTCTTTTCTCAGCTGTTTGTAAGGCCTCCTCAGACAACTGTTTTGCCTTTTTGCATTTCTTTTTCTTGAGGATGGTCTTCTTCACTGCCTCCTGTAGAGTGTCTCAAACCTCAATTCATATTTCTTCAGGCACTCTGTCTATCAGATCTAATCCTTTGAATCTATTTGTCACTTCTACTGTATAATCATAAGGGATTTGATTTAGGTCATACCTGAATGGTCTAGTGGCTTTCCCTACTTTCTTCAATTTAAGTCTGAATTTGGCAATGCGGAGCTCATGCTCTGAGCCACACTCAACTACCGGTCTTGTTTTTGCTCACTGTATAGAGCTTCTCCATCTTTGGCTGCAAAGAATATAATCAATCTGATTTCAGTATTGACCGTTTGGTAATGTCCATGTGTAGAGTCTTCTCCTGTGTTGTTGGAAGAGGGTGTTTGCTATGACCAGTGTGTTTTCTTGGCAAAACTCTGTTAGCCTTTGCCCTTCTTCATTTTGTACTCCAAGACCAAATTTGCCTATTATTCCAGGTATCGCTTGACTTTTTACTTTTTTCAGTCCCCTATAATGAGGATGTCTTTTGGGGGTCTTAGTTCTAGAAGCTCTTGTAGGAAGCTAATAAAAATTTTATTAGTTCATTAATTGTTGAAATTGTATTGAAACTGTTGTAATTTATACATTTATGTGATAAAATTACATCTTTATCAAAAACCTTCCAATTCATAAGCAAAATTTTCTTCTCTATTTATTCAGGTTTCTTTTTTGTTCTTTAGTAAATAATTTTCTCTATGACATTATATAAATCTTTAGCTTGATTTATCAGTAGTAGCTATAGATTTCATTGCTAATAAATATAGGATTATGTTACTGCTACATTTTTAAGATGTTTTAAGACTATATGAATAGTAGTGATTTTTGTCTGTTGATCTTGTATCAACAATCCTACAAAAATCTTTTCCTGATTTTTAGAGTCTCTGAAATTATCATCTGAAAATAATGACAATTTTGCTTTATTCTTTGCAAGTCTTACAACTCTTAACATTTTTTTTTTTTTTGGTCTTGTTCATTGTTTATGGTGTCTAGTACTGTGTTGAATAGTAGTTAGTTTAGTAGGGTCTTATTGACTTATTTGAAGGTATTTCTGAAAAGATTATCCTTAACTATGATATTTGATATAGGATTTTGGTAGATGTACATTATGAATTTAAGGAATTTTCCTTTAGTTCTAGTTTACTAAGATATTTTAAAATTACAAACTATTAAGTTTTCCTAATTTTGCTGCATCTGTTAAAATAATCATATGACTTTTCTTCAGTCTGTTGTGTAATAAAGTGTGTAGAAAATTTTAACATTGTTCTATTCTTGAATTTCTGACATAAACTCGAATTAGTCACAATGTGTGGTTTTTATCATAAATTTTCTCTGACGTGGAATCATCTTTCTTTTTTTCCCCACTATGTAGAAATGAAGAAATAGAGAAAACCACTAGACCATTCAGCTATGACCTAAATCAAATCACTTACGATTGTACAGTGGAAGTGACAAAATAGATTCAAGGGATTAGATCTGATAGATTGCCTAAAGAACTATGGACAGAGGTTTGTGACACTGTACAGGAGACAGTGATCGAGACCATCCTCAAGAAAAAGCAAAACTAATACAGTATTGTAAAGTGACTAGCCTCCAATTAAAATAAATAAATTTTTAAAAAAAGAAATGCAAAAAGGCAAAATGGTTGTCTGATGAGGCCTTACCAAAAGCTGAGAAAAGAAGAGAAGCTAAAGGCACAGGAGAAAAGGAAAGATATATCCATTTGAATACCTAGTTCCAAACAACAGCAAGGGGAGATAAGAAAGCCTTCCTTAAGGATCAATGCAAAGAAACAGAGGAAAACAACAGAATGGAAAAGACTAGAGATCTCTTCAAGAAAATTGGAGATACTAAGGGAACTTACAAGCAAAAATGAGCACAATAAAGGACAAAAATGGTATGGACCTAACAGAAGCAGAAGCTACTAAGAACAGATGGCAAGAAACACAGAAACAATATACAGAAAAAGATCTTCATGACTCAGATAACCACAGTGGTATGATCACTCACCTCGAGCCAGACATCCTGGAATGCAAAGTCAACTGAGCCTTAGAAAGCATCACCATGAACAAAGCTAGTGGAGGTGATGGAATTCCAGTTGAGCTCTTTCAAACCCTGAAAGATGATGCTGTGAAAGTGCTGCACTCAATACGCCAGCACATTTGGAAGACTCAGCAGTGGCCACAAGACTGGAAAAGATCAGTTTTCATTCTAATCCCAAAGAAGGTCAATGCAAAAGAATGTTCAAACTACCACACAATTGAACTTATATCACAGACTAGTAAAGTAATGCTCAAAATTCTCCAAGCGAAACTTCAACAGTATGTGAACCATGAACTTCCAGATGTTCAAGCTGGATTTAGAAAAGACAGAGGAACCAGAGATCAAATTGCCAACATCTGCTGGATCATCAAAAAAGCAAGAGAGCTCCAGAAAAACATCACTTCTGCTTTATTGACTATGCTAAAGCCTTTGACTGCATGGATCACAACAAACTGTGGAAAATTCTGAAACAGATGGGAATACCACACCACCTGACCTGCCTCCTGAGATATCAGTATGCAGGTCATGAAGTAACATTTAGAACTGGACATGTAACAACAGACTGGTTCCAAATTGGGANGAAATAAATACAATGCATAAAAAGAATATAAAATATTATATTTACTTACGGTGCTGAGAGTTGACTCACTGGAAAAGACTCTGATGCTGGGAGGGATTGGGGGCAGGAGGAGAAGGGGACAACTGAGGATGAGATGGCTGGATGGCATCACGGACTCGATGGACATGAATCTGAGTGAACTCCGAGAGATGGTGATGAACAGGGAGGCCTGCATGCTGTAATTTATGGGGTTGCAAAGAGTCAGACACGACTGAGCGACTGAACTGAACTGAACTGAACTGATGGTGCTGGTTGACCATATTTTAGGAATAGATATCCTCTTAAGCTTTCTTGATATAACAGTATATAATCAATCACCCTTAAGACCTATGACACCTTCTTTAAATCTAACCTCACTTTTAATCACGAATATAAGTCCTTTTACTGGTATTTGGTTTTCAGTATCAGACAACATACCAGAATCTTGTTTAAAGTGGCTTTTTATATTCTTGAAGCAAATCATAGGTTTAACTCCATTTGAATGGCCCCTACTTTGCCTAAAATCATTGAGGCTGGAAAGATTTTTATAACAATTTATTAAAGAACTCCAAATTAAACTCTGCCTATTATTAATAATTAATTATTAATAGTAAAAAATATAGGTACTTATTTTCTCTGGAACCCAAACCTTTAACCCTATACTCTATTTATCTGATTTAATCTTCTTCCCATTAGTCATTCTTATTACTTTCTGGATTGTTCTCTTTTGTATCTTTTCCAATTGAGTTTTTCTGAAATTATTTCTCTGTTATTATCACCATAGCTCAGCTGTGGAGAGGGCTTCATATGATTGGAATTCTTAGGCCTCTTGGGTGTCTAAAATCCCACTCCTCCATTTCCATTCCATTTGGCTGTTTTAAAACTGTTCACTTTGTAATCTAGAGAGTGTTGAAGATAGGGAAGGAAGGAGAAGTAAATTGTCTCAACAGAGTAGAAATAATTGAGGAATGAATTTGAGGAATTCAGTCTTCCAGCACAATGTTGGTTTGGGCCCTGATATCAAGATGATATCTAGGAATATGAGTATCTGGGCCTAATGAGATAGCATGCATTTGGATCATGAATAAACAACCTTTCTCCAGCCTGGTCACTGTTGGCTACATCAGTGAAAGGCTTGTCAAAGATTACAAAATTAGTCTCTGACACCTGTTGGCCAGCTGTCTTCTTACACACACACACACACACACACACCCCACCCTTGTGTAGAAAACTCTCCTATTTGTTGGGCCTCACAGGAGAGGCCCTGTGGAAAGATTTCACACACAGCTGACTGAACCTGTCAATACTTGTGACTACTATGCAGGCAGCTTTGAAAATGCAAATGTTTTTCAAGGTGAGAAATACATCCTCCTCTTAACAGGCCTTTTCTTCATTAAATCTGCTTATTTTTGGCAGAGCCCAGAGGACCCATATGTTTTAAAGATGAGAATTAGGGAGGAAAAGTCAAACTTACAGGTGTGTTGCTGCCACAGAGCATAGCTGGAAGGGAGCCTAGGAGCTGAAGCGGGGGCAGGAGTGTGGGGAGATCCTGGGGTACTCCACCCGCTTTGTCTTCTGCCCAGCCTCTCTGATGTAATCATGTCTGGTAGCACACTCAAACAATTTTTATGCTGTCAATAACTTAGTATTTATGGAGTATGAGAGTGAACCTTTTTCTTCTTCACTCTGTGTTTAGTGGTTAACTCAAGAAAAAGAAATCTAGTCTTTTTTCAAGTGTTGTTTTAGGAGTATCAGGAAATTCATTTGAACAAGATGTGCTAAAATTATGGCAACCAACTCCAGGATTCTTGCCTGGGAAATTCCATGGACAGAGAAGCCTGGCAGGCTAAGGTCCATAGGGTCACAAAGAGTTGGATACCACTGAAGCGACTTAGCTAAAATATTATTCCTATTTAAGTGAAGCAAGTATGGAAGTCAGAGGAGATATAGAAAAGTTATAAAAGATTAAAAGCATTAAATATTATTGTAAATTAAGTAAAGTCTGGATCTGAGATGCTGCAAAGTCCCTTCTGACTCTGAGATTCTGAAGCTTTATCACCTATACTTATATGGCAGATCAAATTTACAATGTAATTTCATATATTCTCTAATTTGATTTTTACAATAACCTTAAGTCAAAAAACATGAGTCCCACAGATAAAGAAACTGAGGTGGAGAGATTTTGAATATTTTTCCAAAGTCACCAACACCTTCTCATGGTTGAATTGTGATTACGATCAAGATTTCCTGACTCCCAATCCAAAATTTTATGGCCTGCAGTTCACAATACTCCATACAAAGATATGAGATAAGTTATATCAACATATTGGAAAGCCTCTTGGCTAAGATAGGGTTCTAAATGAGAAATGTGTACAGATAAACTCACTAAAGCTGTTTTCATTCTGTTGCTTATTAGCATACCAAAATGTGGTAGACATATGGTCACTGCCTTCAAGAATATTAGCTATTAAAGACAATAGAATTGTAAATTAGTTTCCTTTGCACTCTTGCCTGGAAAATCCCATGGACAGAGGAGCCTGGTAGGCTGCAGTCCATGGGGTTGTGAAGAGTTAGACACGACTGAGCGACTTCCCTTTCACTTTTCACTTTTCACTTTCATGCATTGGAGAAGGAAATGGTAACCCACTCCAGTGTTCTTGCCTGGAGAATCCCAGGGACAGGGGAGCCTGGTGGGCTGCCGTCTATGGGGTCACACAGAGTCAGACACAACTGAAGTGACGCAGCAGCAGCAGCAGCACTTATGTTAGTTACTCTTTCAACAAGCAAGCAGCACATATAAATTCAGATTCCAGGTAGGGTTTTGGGGGATACAAGGAGAAGTATGAAAGAGCAGAACCTGGTCCCTGAAGTCTTTAAAGAGAAATAGGAAATCATTACAATGATTGGAACTACATCTTTACAGTTTGGAATCCACAAAAGCTGGAGAAATGAAAGGGTATCTCTGGGAAGCCAGTGTGAATGCGCGTTTCCTGTGGCCAGGACTCACTCTTATCATCCTGCCTCTTTCTCTGGTTGTTTTTCTTTATCTTTCATGTAAATTAACCTGTCTCTGTAGTCCTTTCCTCAGTCTCCTTTTATTGATTAGAGCTGATTATTATTGCCTTCTTGGGTAATATTATTACCTTCTTTTGTTTTTCTGAGCTATTCTACTTTTGACTTAACTCTGCTTAGAGGATGAGTGTGAATGTGCTAGTTATTGGGACAAACTTATTGGGCTCTGGCCTCCTTTATGTATAGGTCTGTTGCCTATATCTTAGGATCATATCCCCCATCCTCAGCTTTCTCAAGGGTTGTGTGGACACATAGCACAAAGCATAATTATCATAAGTAAGGACTTTATGTCAAGGATGGGAGCAGGCTAGCAGAGACTTCTCATGAACTATAGTATTTGGCATCCCTTATTTTTTAATCATAAGTTGCTAATTTAAAAATTTTGTCATTTTATTTTAAGCAGTCCAATTTATTGCTTCCCATCTATTCTCTTAGACCCATTTTCAAACAAACATAGGTTACTATAAACATTTCAGATAGAAAGTAATTTGGATAGAAGTAATAACAAAATCAAACAAGTAGAAGTCCTCTTACCTCATGCAGTCACCAGTAATTGACTATTTAGTCAAAAAGTCATTTAGTGTGAGGAATATTTTTTAAATGATATGTTGTTTAAAGATCATATTTTAACTTAATACACAGTAACATCTTATTAGAGTGTTCCATAGTAATCCATGTTGTACAAAGACCATCATTTCTAATGAAGTGAAGTGAAGTGAAAGTCACTCAGTGGTGTCCGACTCTTTGTGACCCCATGGACTATACAGTCCATGGAATTCTCCAGGCCAGAATGCTGGAGTCGGTAGCCTTTCCCTTCTCCAGGGGATATTCCCAACCCAGGGATCAAACCCAGGTCTCCTACACTGCAGGCAGTTTCTTTACCAGCTGAGCCACAGTACGACATCTCTAATATCTAACTTTGGCTTCTTTAAAGTGAAAATTTAAATACCGTTACAAATTAAAATTAGTGTGTAAGTCTTAAGACTTTGAGACTATTTATCCAATCATTTACGGAATTCTTATCTATGCCTTATTTAAAAGAAAATTTTATTTAGAAACATAAGATTATCATGGCTTAATCACAGAACTAAACTTGGTTTTTATAGAAATAATTTTATTTTCCACACATATTTCATTCAAGTCATTTAAAATAACATTGAAATATTAAATAACATAAGGCAGCAAGAAAACTAATTCTGGATAAGTATGTAAGCCAGCTGATGGGAACAGAGGTACCAATATGGCTTGGAGAAGAAAATAGTCTTCTAGTCTTAAATGTTTGCTCTATCATGAGCCTCAATCAGCCTCACTCACTGTGATGACTATGATACAGAGAGGAAAGAGGATTCATTCAACTAGCAAGTAAGCTAAGGCGTTTTCCTAAACAGAAACTCAATGTGATTCTCTTAGGTTAGATTATAATACATGTAAGCTGAAAAAAAAAATTATAAATGGAGAGAGAATTTTAAATAGAGGAGACTTCTGTTAGAAAAACACAAAACAACACAGAATGAAGGCTTGCCAGTATAGGTAAATCAGTTCAGTTAGTTCAGTTTAGCCATTCAGTCATGTCCGACTCTTTGTGACCCCATGGACTGCAGCATGCCAGGCCTCCCTGTCCATCACCAACTCCCTGAGTTTACTCACACTCATGTCCATTGAGTCAGTGATGCTATCCAACGAAGGATGCCATCCCCTTCTCCTCCTGCCTTCAATCTTTCCCAGAATCAGGGTCTTTTCCAATGAGTCAGTTCTTCGCATCAGGTGGCCTAAGTGTTGGAGTTTCAGCTCCAGCATCTGTTCTTCCAATGAATATTCAGGACTGATTTCTTTTAGGATGGACTGGTTGGATCTCCTCACAGTCCAAGGAACTCTCAAGAGTCTTCTCCAACTCCACAGTTCAAAAACATCAATATTTCAGAGTTCAGCTTTCTTTATAGTCCAACTCTCACATCCATACATGACTACTGGAAAAACCATGGCTGTGACTTGACAGACCTTTGTTGGTAAAGTCTGCTTTTTAAAATATGCTTTTTAATATGCTATCTAGGGAATCAGAAACAGAAATAGGTACTTCCTCAAGATACATATAGAAATAAAATCCAGGTGAATGAAGTAAACTTCTGTTTGGCACAAACACAAGAAGTGGCAAACATGAAGAAATACTTTATGGAGTGGGTTACCATTTCCTTCTCCAGGGGATCTTCCCAACCCAGGTATTGAACCTGGGTCTCCTGCATTGGAGGCAGAGGCTTTAACCTCTGAGCTACCAGGGAAGCCCACTTTATAGCAGGCATTCTTTAAATGCATTGGGAAACCAGAGATGACAGGGAACATGCTCTTCAAGATATACTAATCTTGAGTTTTCACACAGATTGAAACAGCAGCAGAGAAGCCAGAACTCAGAAAAGCAAGGAGTTGGACTTGAGACCACCAACATAAGTTAGAACTGAAGTCCCTGCAATTAAAAGTTTAAAAAGAAAAAGGAAAAGGAAAGCTTCCTGACTTAGGGAGAATATAAGGAAGTTTACTTTAGTCTGGATTTTGAGTGGCTAAAAAAATTTCTCTGTGTTGGGGCTGAACCAAACATTGTCTGCTTTGGAAAAGAAATTACCATAAAAATTGCTCTTACACCAGTAATACTTCTAGTCATGGAGTTAATAAAGCATAAAAATTCCCTGATAGGACATGGTTTCAACCTAGGCTGCAAAGGATTCTTATGAGAATGAAATAACTTTACAGCGCAATTACAAAATAAAAGGAAACAATCCACCAGGAATGAGACAGCACATACTGCAGATAAAAAACCCCAATAATGGCAGAAAATAGAACATTCTGACAGAGATTCGGAAGTAAATTATTAAGATGACTAAATAAAGAGAAAATAAAAGCAAGACTTGAAGATGTAGGGGGAAAAGGCACAAAAGCATAAAAGATAAGATAGTGATAAATAGATATAGAGGGACCAGATGGACAAATATGTAGTAGGATGTTTATAGTAAAATATGGGTGGTGGTTATACAGGTGTGCAATGCAAAATGACTTCTTATCTGTTTGAATTTTTTCATAGTAAATTATTGGGAGAAATATACTATGAACAGAAATGGCAAGATATAAAAGGAATCAGCAACTATAAAAGCTGGACAGATACTTATAAAACTGTTTGCTGACATTAGCCATCAACAAAGGATCACAATAAAATACAGAGGATCACAATAAAGCTGGAATAAGCAAGTTTAGAAGCAAATAAGAACCATCTGACCAGAAGAAAACACTCAAATAATAAAGACCAAAGTTTAACATAGAGCACTGGCAGTGTACTCAGTGTGGTCCCCTGACTAGCAACATCATCATCACCTAGAAACTTGGATAAAAAGTAAATATTCAGGCTCTTCCACAGACCTGCTGAATCAGACTCCATGGCTAGAGCCCAGAACTCTGATTTAATACACTCTCCAGGTGTTTCTGATGCTCTCTGATTCATCAGAGAGTCACTGGTTATAGGGAAATAGACCTTCTGGCATAAGGAAAGCAGCTTACAAAAAATTAATGATAATACTTAATCTCATGCTCCAAAATCACTATGAATGGTGACTACAGCACAAAATTAAAAGATGCTTGCTCCTTGGAAGAAAAGCTATGACAAACCTAGACAGCATATTAAAAAACAGAGGCATCACTTTGCCAACAAATGTCCATATATTCAAAGCTATGGTTTTTCCAGTAGTCATGCATGGATGTGAGTTAGACCATAAGGAAGGCTGAGCACCAAATAATCAATGCTTTCAAATGGTGGTGCTAGAGAAGACGTCTCTGAGAGTTCCTTGGACAGCAAGCAGATCAAACCAGTCAATCCTAAAGGAAATCAACCCTGAATATTCTTTGGAAGGACTGAGGCTGAGGCTGAGGCTCCACTACTTTGGCCACCTGGTGTTAAGAGCTGACTCATTGGAAAAACCTTGATGCTGGGAAAGATTAAGGGCAGGAGGAGAAGCGGGCAACAGAGGATGATATGGTTGGAAAGCATCACTGACACAATGGACATGAGTTTGAGCCAACTCTGGGAGATGGTGAAAGACAGAGGACGCCGTCATGCTGCAGTTCACGGGGTCCCAAAGTCAGACATGACAGCAACTGAACATCAAATCTTAAGAGAATTCCTTTTCAATTCCAAAATGAATAGTATTACCACTTCTTTCAATGGAGTGCTTGCAAACAATTTTATTTTCTACATTAAAAATATTGGTGAATGTTATTGTCAGACTATTTGTAAGAAAGTTCAGCAAAGTCATGCTGGATGTAAGATTAATATGCAAAGTTATATAAAATGGAAACATATTTCTATGAGACAGAATGATTTATAAAATGTAATTTTAAGAGATACATTTACACTTAGGAAACTCAAACAAGGGCTCTGTATCAACCTAGATGTGCGGAATGGGGAGGGAGATGGGAGAGAGATTCAAATGGGAGGGGATATTTGTATACCTGAGGTTTGTGACATTGTACAGGAGACAGGGATCAAGACCATCCTCATGGAAAAGACATGCAAAAAAGCAAAATGGCTGTCTGGGGAGGCCTTACAAATAGCTGTGAAAAGAAGAGAAGCGAAAAGCAAAGGAAAAAAGGAAAGATAAAAGCATTTGAATGCAGACTTCCAAAGAATAGCAAGAAGAGATAAGAAAGACTTCAGCAATCAGTGCAAAGAAATAGAGGAAAACAACAGAATAGGAAAGACTAGAGATCTCTTCAAGAAAAGTAGANAAAAGCAAAGGAGAAAAGGAAAGATATAAGCATCTGAATGCAGAGTTCCAAAGAATAGCAAGAAGAGATAAGAAAGACTTCAGCAATCAGTGCAAAGAAATAGAGGAAAACAACAGAATAGGAAAGACTAGAGATCTCTTCAAGAAAATTAGAGATACCAAGGGAACAATTTCATGCAAAGATGGGCTTGATAAAGGACAGAAATGGTATGGACCTAACAGAAGCAGAAGATACTAAGAAGAGATGGCAAGAATACACAGAAGAACTGTACAAAAAAGATCTTCACAACCAAGATAATCACGATTGTCAGGAGCCATGTTAGGCATTACTGACAAAATGGAGACACGGCCCCCAGCCCCCTCTCCTCATTCCACAGGCAGGGACCCAGGATGAAGGAGTTAGGCCTTGTAATTCTGACTTGTCTTTTCCTCTCCTCGGCTGAGTTGACTGAAAAGGAATATTGAGGTGCTTCTCGTTCTTGAGAGGAGCATGAGAAGGCACAAAGCCTTCTGCAGCTGTGCTCAGAAAATAATTCGTAAAGTTAATCATTGACATTTGTTCAAGGACATTTACAAAAGAGTGTTCCAGGATGAGCACATAGGCTGCAGCTTGAGGCCATGGGAGGGATTGCTATCTGAAGCCTATTTGTGAGGAGAATGTTTATGGCAAAGGAGTTTAATGAATTTAGAGCTTAGAAATAATGAAAATAGTTAGAAGTTAAAGATTTAAGGAATGTTGTAAAGTTACCATGTTTTACTATAGCTTATAAAAGTTAGGAAATTTTAGAGACACTATAGCTAGAAGCCTTTTTAAGAGATAGTGAGCTCAGGATGTTGGGGGCAAACAGGATTTAGGAAGGTAAGTAGTAAATATAGCATGAGTTACAATGTAATCACGTTAACTATAGGACACATTAGAAGAGGTAGATAATAGATGATAAGGCTGCTTCTCAGAGAATCACTGAAGTAGGAACTCTATTTGAAGAGCAACAGTGATTTATGGAGATAATTAATCTGGGAGAGGGGGAACTGAAAATGTCAAACCTCTGGCCTAATGTTTTTGTAAAAGTATAAAAGAGAATCTTAAACTTGAAATAAACAGGCAGTCCAAGAAAACTGAAAGGCTGTCTCATTTGCCAACACCGTTCAACTCTTCAGGTTGAATCCCTGGCTGCTGGAGTTGGACTCTAGCACATGATGGTATGATCGCTCACTTACCTAGAGCCAGACATCCTGGAATGTGAACTCAAGTGGGCCTTAGACAGCATCACTATGAACAAAGCTAGTGGAGGTGATGGAATCCTAGTTGAGCTATTTCACATCCTGAAAGATGATGC
Organism: Neotragus pygmaeus; assembly: GCA_006410875.1. Lineage (NCBI taxonomy): Eukaryota > Metazoa > Chordata > Mammalia > Artiodactyla > Bovidae > Neotragus > Neotragus pygmaeus. The sequence continues at coordinate 580,901 of SJYV01009137.1, read as the reverse complement.
TGTGAAAGTGCTGCACTCAATATGCCAACAAATTTGGAAAACTCGGCAGTGGCCACAGGCCTGGAAAAGGTCAGTTTTCATTCCAATTCCAAAGAAAGGCAATGCCAANATTTCTTGTCATTCCTGTTTCAGATCGGGGGAGAATGGCCAGGAGTTTTCATAGGTAGACTCATTTGGTCAGTGTGCTTAATTTCTGGAATCAAAATATGCTTTCACTAGTCTGGGTTGTGAAGTTGATACTTATTCAGCTCTCACATTTGGGGGTGAGTGGATGCCCTCATGTAAGAACTGTGGATGTCTGTCCAAGAGGTGTGGGAGAGTCTGCCCTGGTTTCCTTTACAGAGTATTTGTCTCACTGGGTTGATGCATCTGGAATTCCTCAGCTTCCTTATGAAAATGTTGATGTTTATTCAGACTTGCTGAATCTTGACAATGATGGGCAGATGCCTGTGGCCACCTACATCTCTGGATGGGAAGCTGGCAGCCCTCAGGACCACGTATTCTGCTGTCTGTGACACACCACCAGAGATTTAAAAACAGGCTGGTCAGAGTCAAGTCCAGATAGATGATGTGTAAATGTTTAGTCTGAGGTATTTTTTTTTTAATCTGTGTCTCTTTCTCTTGACAAACTCTCCTTCCTTGGTTTGTTGGTCCAGCTTGGTCCTAACAAGATAAGATACAGTCTATTTTTCTATACTGGCCTTACAAGAAGTTAGACTCCTTTCTGGTGTGAATACAGAAGGAAGTTGTGAAAAACTGAAGAGAATGGAGATTGTTAGAGTGATTGTACCTTTTATAAAGATAAGCAGTACATTCAAAATACACTTCTTAAGATATGCATATGATTAAATACACATTTCATCCTGACATCCCAGGGCACTCCAATCCCAGGCTTCTCACCATGATCCCTGAGCCCCAGGGGAAACTTGGTGTGGTAAAGGACGAATGGAAAAAAAAAAAATAATTGCATTTGGTCTGAGGATGTCCATGGCTAATCCCACTATACCTGGATGATTTTCTTCTTAAACTGTAGTTTATTCCATAATTCTATGATTCATATCTAAAATTGTCAGTTTTTTTTTTTTTTTCCAGCTGTGATTCTACAACTACAGCAGATTTGGAAAATACACAGTTGTAGGCATTTCAAGATCACATTTCAATATGACCCTCTGTGAGCAACAGGTCAACCAGCCAGACTAGTTCAGGTTTTCAAGGCAAGGGTAGAAAACTGTCCCCAAACAGGAAACTCTCCTGTGGAGATGATTTTGTAATTCAGGGGCTACATGGGGAACCAAAGACTTAAACGAAGCACTTGAACTTACCAGCCTTTTGGTATTCTATCATTCTAGTCTAACCATACAGATGTCTTACAGTTAAAAGTTGAGGCATAAAATCTGTTTGCTGAAAGACAGACATTTCCAACTTATTAAATATCAGCACATGAAGGAAGAAATTACTGGAACCTCTTATAGTTGCTTATTTTGGGCAGCAGCCAGAACAGAACATTCATTATTTCTGGGTAAACCTTTGTGTATCTAAGTAGACTGATTTTCAGATAGAAGGCATGTATAGACTCAGCATCTGGAAAGCTTTCTCATAATCTTCAAAATCTTGGTTCAATGTTGAATGGTGGACTAACCACAGCTATTGAAATGCTTGGACTGCATTTCCACAAAGGGTGTTTTAGGTGAAGTGAGGCTGGCTTCGTCTGGGCTTCACTTCAGACCTGGCAGAGCTTCTCCCAACAAGCAGGTGTTGGAACCAACAGAATTAAGGGGGTAACAATCGACAGGACACCTAAAGATGAAATCCACATGGAGCCACCAACCTCACTGGTGTGCGCAGCAAAATGCCCATTCCTTGAACACATCAATGTCTACCCATGTTTCGTTTCTATTTACTTGGTTTTTTAAAAAGCCTTGATATGTGAATACATCTATTTATAAGGTTTTATTCATTCTCAAAATAATGTCAATATAATTTTTCAATTACATTAAGAAGAAAAAAACATGTAGAGAGTTGGAATTTTTCTATTTATACTCATATATAAATATGAATGAGAAGGAGAGAGATTTTAAGGAACTGGCTCGCCTCATTGTGGACACTGGCAAGTCTGAAATCCGCAGAGCAGGCTGGCAGCTAGGAAATTCCGGAGAGAGTTGGTGTTGCCGTCCTGATTCCAGAGGCAGTCTAAAAACAGAAAACCTTCCTTTTCTAAGGAACTCGGCCTTTTCTCTAAGGTCTTCAACTGAATAGATGAGGCCCACTCACATTTCAGGGGGTAATCTACTTTACTCAAAGTCTACTTTACTAATTTAAATGTTAATCACATCTAAAATACAACTTCACAGCAGCGTCCAAACTGATGTTTGACCGAGCAACTGGTGACCACAGCCTAACCAAGTTGACACATAAAATTAACCAGTACATTATCTTGTGCATAATTCAAATTTCTGTAACTTAAATATGCTCAGAGGAGTGTATGGGAAATTATAAACCTACAATATATAAAATCTGGATTAAAAGCTAGTCATAAATTATTTCAGTTTAATAATTCTAGTNAGCCCTTCCTTCTGGAAACTATCCCCCCCATCCCACCCGCTATGATGTCATAGAGCACCAAGTTGAGCTCCCTGTGTTAATTTTCCCTGTGTTACACAGCAACGTGCCACTAGCTATCTATTTTACACTGGGTAATATGTATGTTTCAGTGCTACTTTCTCAATTTGTCCCACTCTCTCTTGCTCCCACTGTGTCCGTAAGTCTGCTCCCTGGGTCTGCCTCTCTATTCCTTCCCTGCAAATACGTTCATCAGTACCATCTTTCTAGATTCCATATATATGCATTAATATATGATATTTGTTTCACTCTTTCTGACTTCACTCTATATAACAGGCTCTAAGTTCATCATCCCTGGACTAAATCTACATGTGCAAACCAAGATAGNCTATTCCTTCCCTGCAAATACGTTCATCAGTACCATCTTTCTAGATTCCATATATATGCATTAATATATGATATTTGTTTCACTCTTTCTGACTTCACTCTATATAACAGGCTCTAGGTTCATCATCCCTGGACTAAATCTACATGTGCAAACCAAGATAGGAAACTTATAAATTGGAATACTGAAGTGGTTAAAACCAGCCAGGTATCCCCCTGCCCTGTAAAAAAAGGACTGAAGATTGGAAGGACTGTTTAAAATAGTTTTGGATAGAACTCCCAACTAACAGATTATCCAATCAGCAAGGTTTTTTTTTTTTTTTTTAGTTTTTATTGTCTTTTACACCAAAGGCTTCCCCCGTGGCTCAGATGGTAAAGAATTTGCTTACAATTCCGGAGACCAAGGTTTGATCCCTAGGTGAGAAAGATCCCTTGGAGATAGAAATGGCAACGCACTCCAGTATCCTTGCCTGGAGAATCCCATGGACAGAGGAGCCTGGCAAGCTATAGTCCATGCAGTCGCAAAAGAGTTGCACATGCTGCTGCTGCTGCTAAGTTGCTTCAGTCGTNGATTATCTCTCTCTCCAGAAAGGTCGTTAACTTACAGTAAATTCTTGAAATAGCATTCATTTCTGGGGTAAAGAGTGACATTCTCTGATGAACAGAGTCTTCCAGTTTAACTCTGAAAATGAAAGACGGATAAATACTGTAATCCAATGGCAACTTGGCAACCCATTTATTTAGAATCTCTTAGGTGTGACATAGCTTCTCAGTGATTTATGACCAAAAAGAAATTCATGTTATATGGTTGTTTACATGCATAGATTCTAAAAGATGATGTAAATTCAAAACTTTTTAAACTTTTTCCCAAAGACTCACATTTCTTCTCACAGAATCCTCTTCAGATGACTATGTAGCAGTTACCTAGGCTCTTAGCTTTCCTTTGTGATTTCTGCTTACTCCTTCAGTTTCTCTTGATCATTTCTTCCCATCCGACCTCTTTCACTGGATTCTAGGTTTACCTTCAGTGGGGAGCATTGATAAGATGGGCCTTCTCTTGTTAATAACTTACAAGTCTCACATATATCATTATGCCACAAATCTCTCTCTCTCTCTCTCTCTTTTTTTTTAACTAAATACACTGTCAGCTCAATTGGAAAACAAAAGTGAAAACTCTGCCCTTTCACAGAGAGGAATTTAAAAGAGATCTCTAAATTCTCTCTTCTAGTGGCCTAAAAAAGATGTTTAACCTGAAGATGAATCTGTTGCTATTGAATTGATTAATTTATAATTATCATAAAACCGGAGGAAGGCCAAGGGCTGTTCAATGTTCAGAACAAGATTTTTTTTTATTTTTCTACCTCAAATGTAAAGAAACAAAACGAATTGAAAGCAGGCTATTGCCTTACCTTTAGAAATCAAAAAACCTTTGTTACTTTTTTCCATGACTGGTTAGAAATAAGTCATTAGGACATCGCAAGACCACTGAGTTAAAAAAAAAAAATTCAAAGTATGGGATTTCCCTGGTGGATCAGTGTTTAGGACTCTGTTCTTCCACTGCGGGGGGTACAGGTTCAATCCCTGGTTGAGGAACTGGGATCCCACATGCTGTGTAGCCAAAAAAAAAAAGAGAAAAGGTAAAGTAGATTCTTCTGGCACTTGCTCTATGGAAATGTTTTGTTTCATACTTCATGTTTTTTTGGTATGCTAGGATTGGTCATTGATGACCAAGTCTTTGGTCTGGAAAAGTAATGAAATAAAAGCTACTTGAGTTCCACTCCTTCCAGTNAAAGTAGATTCTTCTGGCACTTGCTCTATGGAAATGTTTTGTTTCATACTTCATGTTTTTTTGGTATGCTAGGATTGGTCATTGATGACCAAGTCTTTGGTCTGGAAAAGTAATGAAATAAAAGCTACTTGAGTTCCACTCCTTCCAGTACCATAAAGTTCACCTCATTAAAAAAGAAGTACAGGTTTCAAGAAAGCACAAAGCAAAAAGGATAAAAATGCAAAACTTCTTTAGGATGAAGTTTTCCATGGTTTTCCTTTGCCAAAACATTTGCCTCCACAGCACTACATCTGTGCTATCTAGTACACTGTTGGCTTTTAGAAGAGTGAACATCTTGCTTCTTTGACATTTTTGGGCTATGGCCTCAACCTTTTTCGATCATATGCCTCTATCAATAAAATCGTTGAGCACATACTCACAATGTATGTATATGTATGTGTAAATCATACAACTGTACTTTTTAAAACAATATATACATTAAAAAGCTATACACACATAATTTTAAATGAGAAAAAATTTTCCTACATCCTAGTAAATAATTTTGGACCTCACATGCTACCATACCCTCTGCTTGGCAGATGATATCATCAGCAAGGCTTTCCCTTTTATGGACCTTTCACTTCCAGCAAATTTCAATTTCAATTAGAAAGTAGCACCCGCGTACTGCAGCTACAGGTTGTACTGTTTTCTCTTACAACAACAACAAAAGAAGAGCCCGTGCAGCAACAAAGGCCCAGCACAGTCAATTAAATACATATATATATATTTTTAATCTGTACCTTCCTACCCTTCTCTCCTCTCCTCTGAAGAGCCAGATTGCATCCATTTCATTATCCCAGTTCAGTTCAGTCGTTCAGTCATGTTCGACTCTGCAATCCCATGAATCGCAGCACGCCAGGCCTCCCTGTCCATCACCAGCTCCCGGAGTTCACTCAGAGTCACGTCCATCGAGTCCGTGATGCCATCCAGCCATCTCATCCTTGGTCGTCCCTTTCTCCTCCTGCGCCCAATCCTCCCAGCATCAGAGTCTTTTCCAATGAGTCAATGCTTCGCATGAGGTGGCCAAAGTAGTGGAGTTTCAGCTTTAGCATCATTCCTTCCAAAGAAATCCCAGGGCTGATCTCCTTCAGAATGGACTGATTGGATCTCCTTGCAGTCCAAGGGACTCTCTCAAGAGTCTTCTCCAACACCACAGTNAAAGCTATACACACATAATTTTAAATGAGAAAAAATTTTCCTACATCCTAGTAAATAATTTTGGACCTCACATGCTACCATACCCTCTGCTTGGCAAATGATATCATCAGCAAGGCTTTCCCTTTTATGGACCTTTCACTTCCAGCACATTTCAATTTCAATTAGAAAGTAGCACCCGCATACTGCAGCTACAGGTTGTACTGTTTTCTCTTACAACAACAACAAAAGAAAAGCCCATGCAGCAACAAAGGCCCAGCACAGTCAATTAAATACATATATATATATTTTTTTAATCTGTACCTTCCTACCCTTCTCTCCTCTCCTCTGAGGAGCCAGATTGCATCCATTTCATTATCCCAGTTCAGTTCAGTCGCTCAGTCGTGTTCAACTCTGCAATCCCATGAATCGCAGCACGCCAGGCCTCCCTGTCCATCACCAGCTCCCGGAGCTCACTCAGAGTCACGTCCATCGAGTCAGTGATGCCATCCAGCCATCTCATCCTCGGTCGTCCCCTTCTCCTCCTGCGCCCAATCCTCCCAGCATNATAATTCAGGGCTCTCTATTCTATGCCGTTGGCCTACATACCTATTTTTATATTAGTACCCTTACTGTTTTTACTATAGCTTTATAGTATAATTTGAAATCAAGAAGTATGATGCCTCCAGCTTTGTTTTTGTTTCTCAGGATTGCTTTGCCTGTTCAGGGATTTTTGGTTTCTTGCAAACTTTAGGATTTTATTCTATGAAAAACACCATTGGAATTTAATAGGGCTCATTCGGAAGTATACAAGGCTTTGGGTAATATTAACATTTTAATAATATTAATTCTTCTGATCAATGAACATGGGATGTCTTTCCATTTGTCTGTGTCTTCTTCAAATTCTTTCAACAGAGTCTTATAGAATTCAGGGTAGAGATCTTTCACTTCGTTGGTTAAATTTATTCCTAAGTTGTTGTTGAAAGTTGTTGTGCCTGAGATAGCTTTATTTCTTTTCCAGATGCTTTATTGTCAGTTTATTGAAATGCAACTGATTTCTGTATGTTGTTCTTATAGTCTGCATCTCTACTGAATTCATGTATTAATTCCAACAGGTTTTTTTTTTTAATCTTTGAATTTCCTATGTATATATAGGGCTTCCCTGGTGGCTCAGTGGTAAAGAATCCACCTGCCAATGCTTTGAACCCTGGGTTGGGAAGATCCCCTGGAGAAGGCGGTGGCAATCCACTCCAGTATTCTTGCCTGGGAAATCTCATGGACAGAGGAGACTGGTGGGCTACAGTCCATGGGGTTGCAAAAGAGTCAGATATGAGTTAGTGACTAAACAACAACAATATGTATATGCTGCTGCTAAGTCACTTTAGTCGTGTCTGACTCTTAGCAACCCCATGGACTGCAGCCTACCAGGCTCCTCCATCCATGGGATTTTCCAGGCAAGAGTACTGGAGTGGGGTGCCTTTGCCTTCTCCAACAATGTGTATGTATATAAGATCATATATTCTTCAACTAACAACAGTCTTACTTCTTCATTTTCAATTTGGATGCCTTTTATTTCTTTATCTTACACAATTGCTCTAGCTAAGACCTCCAGTACTGTATTGAGTAAGAGTACAGAGAGTGGGCACCATTTGCCTAGTATCTAATCTTAGAGTAAAAACATTCAATTTCTTCTACATTGAGTAAAATGTTAGCTGTGGGTTTGTCATGCTTGGCCTTTATCATATTGAGACGTGTTCCTTCTATACCCAATCAGTTGTGGGCTTTTATAATGAAAGGATTTTGTATTTTGCTGAATGCTTTTTCTGTATCCAAGATAATTATATGATTTTAGTTTTTTATTCTATTTGTTTGGTGTTATCTCATTTGTTGACTTTCATGCCTTGAACCATTCTCGCATTCTAGGAATAAATTCCACTTGGTCATGATATGATGCTTTTAATATGTTCTTGAATTCAGTTTGCTAATATTTTGTTGAGAATTTCTATATCTTCATCAGTCCCTTATTGATCTATAATTTTCTTCCCTTGTAGTCTCCTTATCTGGTTTTGACATCAAGGCAATGCTGGCATAGTATGAGTTTACAACTATTCCCCCTTCTTCATTTCTTTGGAAGAGTTCAATTAATGAAAAGCATTGTCATTAATTCTACTTTAAATGCTTCACTGAATTCACTGTGAACCTGTCTGGCCCTGGGGCTTTATGTGTTGGGACATGTTTGATTACTGTTTCCTTTCTTTACTTACTATCAGTCTATTCATATTTTCTATTCTTTGATTCAGCTTAGTAAGTTGCTTGTTTCTAGGAATTTATCTATTTATTCTAAATTATTCATAGTAGTTTCTTATAATCCTACGTATTTCTCTGATATCAGTGCTTTCCTCTTTCATTAATGATTTTATTTGTTTGAGTCATCTGTTTTTATTTCCTTTGTTAGTCTAACTAAAGGTTTTTCAAGTTTGCTTACTTTTAGAAAACCCTCATAGTTTCATTGATGTTTTTTATTATTTTTCTGGTATATACTTCATGCATTTCTGCTCTGGTCTTTATTATTTCTCTTGTGCTAACTTTGGAAAATAGATTCTGATGAGCATAATATAATCAACCTTGCTGAAGTGACAGGTCCAGAATGAATTCTCATTTTTAGAGGAATATCCAGTTGAGATTCTCCTTGCTTGGAGACAAAGGAATATCCTCTCAAAACTCTTTCCAAGGTATATTAGAATATGTCCTACCCAACCCTTTAATCAAATGATAGTAGCATTAAAACATCCTATACTTCAACTGTTTTAAGCCAACTTTTTCACTCTCCTCTTTCACTTTCATTAAGAGCCTCTTTAGTTCCTCTTTGCTTTCTCCCATAAGGGTGGTGTCATCTGCATATCTGAGGTTATTGATGTTTCTCCCAGCAATCTTGATTCTAGCCTGTGATTCATCCAGCCCAGCATTTCGCATAATGTACTCTGCTTATAAGTTAAATAAGTACAGTGACAATATACAGCCTTGATGTACTCCTTTCCCTACTTGGAACTAGTCTGTTATTCCATGTCCAGTTCTAACTGTTGCTTCTTGATCTGCATACAGATTTCTTAGGAGGCAGGTAAGGTAATCTGGTATTCCCATCTCTTTCAGAATTTTCCACAGTGTGTTGTGATCCACACAGTCAAAGGCTTTGGCATAGTCAATAAAGCAGAAATAGATATTCTTCTGGAACTCTCTTGCTTTCTCGATGATCCAGTGGATATTGGCATTTTGATATCTGGTTCCTCTACCTTTTCTAAAACCAGCTTGAATATCTGGAAGTTCTTGGTTCATGTACTGCTGAAGCCTAGCTTGAAGAATTTTGAGCATTACTTTGCTAACATTTGAGATGAGTGCAATTGTGTGATAGTTTGAGCATTCTTTGGCATTGCCTTTCTTTGGGATTGGAATGAAAACTGACCTTTTCCAGTCCTGTGGCCACTGCTGAGTTTTCCAAATTTGCTAGCATATTGGATGCAACACTTGAATAGCATCATCTTTTAGGATTTGAAATAGCTCAACTGGGATTCCATCACCTCCACTAGCTTTGTTCATAGTGATGCTTCTTAAAGCCCACCTGACTTCGCATTCTAGGATGTCTGACTCTAGTTGAATGATCACACCATCATGGTTATCTGGGTCATTAAGATCTTTTTTGGTATAGTTTTTCTGTGTATTCTTGCCACCTCTTCTTAATATCTTCTGTTTCTGTTAGGTCCATACATCCTGAGATTGACTATATGTATCTGAATTTCCTTTACATAAGTACAAAGAAAAACTGCTATCTTGTTTAAGTCATTTATTTTGAATTTCTATCATATTGAATCAAACCTAATCTCAAATGATATAGTGTATATGCATCTATTCATTTAACGTCAGAATGAAGATCATCCCATCACTTCATGGCAAACAGANTCTTTTAGGATTTGAAATAGCTCAACTGGGATTCCATCACCTCCACTAGCTTTGTTCATAGTGATGCTTCTTAAAGCCCACCTGACTTCGCATTCTAGGATGTCTGACTCTAGTTGAATGATCACACCATCATGGTTATCTGGGTCATTAAGATCTTTTTTGGTATAGTTTTTCTGTGTATTCTTGCCACCTCTTCTTAATATCTTCTGTTTCTGTTAGGTCCATACATCCTGAGATTGACTATATGTATCTGAATTTCCTTTACATAAGTACAAAGAAAAACTACTATCTTGTTTAAGTCATTTATTTTGAATTTCTATCATATTGAATCAAACCTAATCTCAAATGATATAGTGTATATGCATCTATTCATTTAACGTCAGAATGAAGATCATCCCATCACTTCATGGCAAACAGATGGGGAAACAATGGAAACAGAGACAGACTTTATTTTCTGGTTTCCAAAATCACTGTGGACAGTGACTGCAGCCTTGAAATTCAAAGGCCCTTGCTCCTTGGAAGAAAATCTATGACAAAACTAAACAGTATATTGAAAAGCAGAGACATTACTTTGCCAACAATTGTCCATATAGTCAAAGGTTTGATTTTTCCAGTACTCATGTATGGATATGAGAGGTGGACAATAAAAAAAGCTGAGCACTGAAGAATCGATGCCTTCAAATTGTGGTGGTGGAGAAGACTTGAGAGTCCCTTGGACAGCAAGAAGATCAAACCAGTCAATCCTAAAGGAAATCAACCTTGAATACTCATTGGAAGGAACAATGCTAAAGCTGAAGCTCCAATGCTTTGGCTACATGATGTGAAGAGTTAACTCATTAGAAAAGAACCTGATGCTGGGAAAGACTGAAGGCAGGAGAAGAAGGGGATGACAGGGGATGAGATTGTTGCATGACATCACCAACTCAATGGATATAAGTTTGAGCAAACTCCAGGAGATGGTAAAGGATAGGGAAGCTTGGAATGCTTCAGTCCATGGGGTCACAAAGGACATGCCTTTGTGACTGGACCATGACATTCATTTAACTAAAAAAATCTGAAGATGTAGTGTGTACTGAAAACTATGCTGAGTGATGAAAAATGAGAGATAAGACAAATCAGAAAGTTTCCCTACCTCCGATGAGCTCACAGATTCATGGAGGAAACAAACATAAATAATACTTTAAATGTTTAGTTTTATAGAAAATCCAAAAAGAAAAGGTGAACAAAGTATTCAAAAAATCTTAGCTTGGAAGTTTGGGCAGAACTACCCAGAGCTAAGCCTTGAAGCTGTACTTGAAGAACATGTGCAGTTTAGAGGTTGGAATACTTCATATATAGAAAGAGCCAAGGAGTGGGGCTAATGGTCATTGGATAGTGGGAAGTTAGATTTTTTTAAAAATTAACCTCATGGGCTTACCAGTTGACGCAGTGGTAAAGATTCTGCCTGGCAATGCAGGAGACACAAGAGTTATGAGTCTGATCCCTGGGTTGGAAAGATCCCCTGGAGAGGAAATGGCAACCTACTCCAGTATTCTTGCCTAGAAAATGTCATGGAAAGAGGTGGCTGATGGGCTACAGTCCATGGGGCCACTGAGAGTTGGACATGACTGAGCATATGCACACACATACACACACACACACACACACACACACACACACACAGCAATAGAACATATTGAAGGTTCCATTAAAAACAATGAAGGTGTTGTTAAAGAGTAATGTTATTAGATTTACATTTTTGGGAGATTATTGTAGAGCTGCACTGCAGGCAACGTGATTAGGTAAAGGACTATTGTTTAAAAAAAATAAAACTAACAAGAGATGATGAGTATATGAACGAAGCTAAAGGGCAATGCATTAATTCCCATCTATTTTAGTTTCAGTCCAACTTGTCAAATGAGTTGTTAGCCATCTGCAGATTAGCCTGTGTGGACCAACAGACTCTAACCTAGCACTAAAGCGAAACTTACCTCATCAGATAGTATATCGAAAAATGTTTTTGACTAGCGTCATTAGGCATATGTAGAAGACATTTGGTGAAGGTGGCAGGCCTTCTGAACATCTCTGTGACAAGTGCAGGCCTGCTACCTTGCTAGCGTTCCTTGAGTCCTTGGATTTTCTCGATACTAACATCTCCCTGCCTAGACCAGTGGTGCTAGGAGGGTTGCTCTGCACCTGGCATGCTAACTTGGATCTACTCTCTTATCTTCTGTCTGCTCATCACACACAGATTCAAGTGGATCTCCTTAGACATGATACTATGTCTCCTTGGACATAAACTAATGTTGTTGGCATCTTTGTGTCAAACTTCTGAAGTTAAAAACAAATTTGTTCCTGTGTTCCTGGTATGGAATTCTAATTAGATGTTGATACCTATTTGATTCTGAACCATGAAAAGTGTTACCGTTGGTACCTCTCTGGGAGTACTGTTTCTATTCCTATTTTTTCTCCTCTGTGTGACCTCCCTTTCTTTCACTCTAGCATTGGATTAATTAGCAATCCAATTATAATTAGCACACATTCATCTCTTTCTGGGAAGTGAAGCTTATAAGTGAGAGCATAACAAAGGCAAAACGAAAATGAGTTGATGACCAATCAGAAAGACAAATAGTAAAAAACACCCCAAAAGACTGGCTTTTCTTTAATACCAACGATGAGGGTATATTTTATGACGCTTCTTTGAAATTCACAGAGAGAGCATGAAAATACAGTTGCATTTATAGTTCTTTGCCTTTCCTCATTGACTAAACATGCAACATTTTTTCTTAAGTTTAAAACTTGCTAATCACTTTTGGATTGTAGATTTATTTTATCTGAATGTCTCCATATTGTCTAAATCCACACATAAANATGAAAATACAATTGCATTTATAGTTCTTTGCCTTTCCTCATTGACTAAACATGCAACATTTTTTCTTAAGTTTAAAACTTGCTAATCACTTTTGGATTGTAGATTTATTTTATCTGAATGTCTCCATATTGTCTAAATCCACACATAAATTATACACACACACACACACACATACAAACATACATGCCACATATGATTTTATTCAAAGTCAGACCATGTAAAAGATGAAAGTGGGAGACTCCAAAGAAAATGTAATTTCTTTCCAAGAATTCCACTGTGCTCTGATTTCAAATACTGACTTTTTTTTTTTCTGGAAATCTCCTGTTGTTTAAATCGTCTACATACCAAGCTGGGTTCTCAGCTGGAACATTCAATATCAGAGACATGTTTCTGTACATATTTTTAAGGTTCATTCACATATTGTTTGAAAGGTGCAATAAATCAACATAATTTGAATCACTTCATAAACTCATGTGCCCCTGTAAACTTTATATAAACCATAGAGAAATACTTTCACTTTATTCACTTTCTCTGTTTCAGTGCTGTTTCAGGAGTTCAGTGTGGGTTTACTTGCACTGTTGATTTATTTATATATTCACCCAAGCAGCAGACATATATGGAATATCAACTATGTGGCAGATCCTATGCTGGGAAGTGTGGTGATATAAAGATGAATAAGATTAACCTTATAGAGCTTAATATTAATAAAAATTAATAATGTTCTATCCTCAAAGGGCTTTCAGTCTGGTAGGAGAAATAATATTATGTTGCATTTTTTCAGGCTTTGTAGTTTACGAAGCATTTTCAAACGCATACTCACGTTCACACTGCCTTTATAACAACCTGATGAGTTAGTTGAGGTAGGTGTTATTAACCCTATCTAACAGATGGGTAAACTGCATGAACTCTCGTGAAGTCCTACTTTATGCTTATCCACCATGACAGTGGGTTTCAACCCAAATACAATGAGAATCACCTGGGAAGGTTAAAAGGATAACCGATGCCTGAGTTCGCCTCCGGAGATTCACATTTTACTGGTTTAGGGTGGGGCCTACATATGGGCAATTTATTTTAAAGTTCATGAGACGATTCCTCCGTGTGACTCTGGCTGAAAAGCACTGCTTTAATTTTACTGAACTACTTTTGATTCTCCTAGGGCACCATACTGTTTCCCATCTCTGTTCCTTTGCTTCTTTATCCCTGCATTTGCTATTTTATATTGAAACACACACACACACAGCCTTGAACTGCGTTGTATTCATCTTTTCAGCCCAGTTCCTAGTGCAGTACCTTATCCACAATCGGAGCAGAATGAGTTTCTTGAGCTAATGCCAACTTGATCAGAAAATATGCTCACTTGTGTGATCACTTCTGCCTCTCCTAGTCCTCTCATCGTGGTTCCCCTTCTCAAGGGGTAAAAATCTTTCATCTGATCAGATCACCTCATTCAATTTTGTCACTAAAGACCTGGGTCCTTCCCTGGGTCAAGGCAAGAGGACAAATTAAGTAGCTCAAAACCATCCCTCCTCATTCTTGCCCCATGCCCCAGCTCCATCTTCCATGCCCCAACTCCCTCTCCTCACTCTACATTCCAGAAAAGAGTAAGGGATGTGTTTAAAAAAATGGGACCTCTTAATACAAAAAATTATTCAGTTTAGCATAGGGGGAAAATTTATTCTTGACCTCCAGCTTCTCACCTCATCCAGCCAAAGTTAGGGTCAGAAACCTCACCAAACTTCCTAAGAACACAATTTGTCTCACTGGCCCTAACAGATACACCCAGCTGGGTCAACATTCAAAACAGCACCTAGTTTAGGCTGTAGTNCTCCAGCTTCTCACCTCATCCAGCCAAAGTTAGGGTCAGAAACCTCACCAAACTTCCTAAGAACACAATTTGTCTCACTGGCCCTAACAGATACACCCAGCTGGGTCAACATTCAAAACAGCACCTAGTTTAGGCTGTAGTCTACAGTATCCACCCAATACTCAGGAAGTTTATGTCTGAAGAAAAGATCATATCAGTATATTTTTCTAACAGAGTTAATGTTGTTTCTAATAAATGCAAAATCAAGTATTTTTATTCTGCAAACAGTTAAACTACCAATATCTCTAAAACAATTTCTAAAATTAATCCCATAATAGAAATAAAATATAAATGATCTATACTAGTTTGTGGACTTAAAAATGATTGCTTATTTGGTTGTAAATGTCAATTTTTACAAATATCAGTAGGATAAAGTTGTTAAACATTTTCCTATTGATTTTTCAAAATTGACATACACTATACCTGGGTCTCCCGCATTGTAGACAGACACTTTACCGTCTAAGCCACGAGGGAAGTCCTATATATGTGTGTGGGCTTCCCTGGTGGCTCAGATTATAAAGAATCCACCTGTAATATGGGAAACCTGGGTTCAATCCCTGGGTTGGGAAGATCTCTTGGAGGAGGGCATGGCAACCCACTCCAGTACTCCCGCTTAGAGAATCCCCTTGGACAGAGGAGCATAATGGGCTACAGTCCTCAGGGTCACACAGAGTCGGACATGACTGAGCAACTAAACAAAGCACATATATATATGTAGTATATCTCAATATGTGTGTATGTATATAATATATGTCATATACACTGACAGAAAATATGAAATCTCTGAATTAGAGAACAGATTATTTCTCACAGAGCACCTTAGCTCCATTTCCCCAGAGAGCACTGGAATGAGGGCCAATTGTTCACCTGGGCATGCATGAGATTCATCAGAGGACAGAAACCCTGACATTATGACTCAAAGTTTATACAGGGCAGCTGACATATCTACCCCTCCCTCTTCCTCTCCAGAGAGAGAAAACTTCACTCTGAAACGTAACCAAATTTTCTCTGGGGAAAGGAAGGGAAGGGTTCTACCCTGGAATGTAAACAAATGGCTCTGGGGGTGGAAATCTCTAAATGTCCCTGGAGCAAGGCACAATCTCTAACTCCCTGCATTTATGACTTAGTCATAAAGGGTAACTATGCAAAAATATGAAAATATCCATGGATAAAATTATCTCCCAAGAAAAATAATATACAGATATTTTTCTGTATATATTTTGGAACAGCAGACCAGCATCCATTCTTTCTTAATGAACCTGGTATTTCATGAATTTCCACAAATTCTAGAAGCTAAGCTAGATATCCACATATCTGTTCAATAGCAACAGATATAAGAGCATCCTCAACTAGGTCATGTTCCCCACACCTGAGATCCTGGACCAAGGCTTGAGAAAACCTGCTGTCTGTCAGATTACCAAGCATTCTGGATTTAGTGGAACATGAGTCCAGGCTATGGTTTTTCTAGTGGTCATGTATGGATGTGAGAGTTGGACTGTGAAGAAAGCTGAACGTCAAAGAATTGATGCTTTAGAACTATGGTGTTGGAGAAGAGTCTTGAGAGTCCCTTGAACTGCAAGGAAATCCAACCAGTCCATTCTAGAGGAGATCAGTCCTGGGTGTTCTTTGGAAGGAATGATGCTGAAGCTGAAACTCCAGTACTTTGGCCACCTCATGTGAAGAGTTGACTTACTGGAAAAGACTGTGATGCTGGGAGGGATTGGGGGCAGGAGGAGAAGGGGACGACAGAGGATGAGATGGCTGGATGGCATCACTGACTGGATGGACGTGAGTCTGAGTGAACTCCAGGAGTTGGTGATGGACAGGGAGGCCTGGCGTGCTACGATTCATGAGGTCACAAAGAGTCGGACATGACTGAGCAACTGAACTGAACTGAACTGAAGCTAAAATGACTTTCTATTTTGCTAAATCTGCTTTCATTATGCCAGAAGAAATTTCCATTTCCTATCTCCTTGTGAAATCTCAGTTTCTACTGTCACTTTCAACTTTCTTGTAACTTTTGGTTGCAAAAGAGTCCAGGCTTATTTAATCATTGCAAACTTTAACCTCATATCCTCCTTTCCTCAGCTCAACTTTAGCTTTGGCCTGAAGAATGCAGAATGAGTAAGGACTATGTGGACATGGGATGCTCTGAGAACACCCCTTTGGCCCCTTTCTTGGTCACTTTCACTTTTGGCTTGGTGGGAGGAGACTTGGAAGGTCATAAGCATTGTTTCTCACCTATATCTTCATAGGGTTTTCCTGATGGTTCAGATGGTAAAGTGTCTGCCTGCCTGCAATGTGGGAGACCTGGGTTTGATCCCTGGGTCAGGAAGATTCCCCTAGAGAAGGAAATGGCAACCCACTCCAGTACTCTTGCCTGGAAAATCCAATGGACAGAGTAGCCCTGTAGGCTACAGTCCATGGGGTCACAGAAAGTCAGACATGACAGTGAATTCCATCCAATCAATATATCTTCCTAAATACTCTTCTCTGAACAATAATCTTGATTTGATGGCTCATTAGTGGGCACATATGTGGGTCTTTAGAAGAACACTTGTGAAGACTTCTAAATACACAGCTTCTGCATGAGAGATTTGTTTCATCTTGACCCTAATATCTCTATCAGCTGCTTCTTAGAATGACCTTGCTTCTGGGTTGCCCTTGTCCAGAAGACATTTGATCCACAGGATATTGCATGCGTCTTGCCATGAAAGATAGTGGGAGTGAACTCCTCTTCCACTCCTGTCTCCTTCCTCAATCTTTTTCCCATCTCTCCAGTCCATATCTCTCTAGTTCCCTTTCCTTTGCTCAGTTTGACACAGGGATGTTTAGTAAGTCCTCTGCAACCTACCAGGTAATGAGATGCCAGGCTTTGATTAAAGCTGACTCTTTCAGTTTCTAGAAGTGATTCTTTCAGATCTCTCAATTTGGGGACCATAGAGAACCACTATTCTACCTCCTTCATGGAGGGGAAGCAAAAGCTGCAGTGCTCTCATCTTAGACTCCATTCATTCTCAAACTTCTATAGTCTGCTCTTACAGATGGTGGGCAATGTTCATTGATGTTTCAAGTAAAAGAGCCAGTTTGGTCACCTTTTAATAAGACCTAAAGAGGTCTGGTCCCATTAGGATTCATTCAATAACCTTATTATAACATTAGGCAGACTAACCTGTGTTTTCTTTTTGTTCACTAGGTGTTCTACATATTATAATTTCTAGTCTTTTACTGTGCTTCAATTCATGTAAATGCTCTCTTTCTACTTAGGTCACCTCGTTCTCTGCCTCCTGTCATTCAATAGTTTCTCAAAGCACATTACTCTCCTTAGACTAAGTAATAAATTATACTATCTAATGCTAAAAATGATGAACAGTTTCAATAAAATTTTTTTAAAGTGATTAGCACCAAAGAATGTTCCAACTGGAAAGGATTGTCATAGGCTTAGTAAAATTCTTTCCATTAACTAGTAAGAACAGTGGATTTCAAAAGTGAAATTGTTTATCCAAGGTTATTGAGTGAGTTAGTGACAAAGATGGATTACTAACAAAGATGGAACCAGAATCCTGGTTTTCTGTTCTGAAAGAAGACATTCCCCAGTACATAATAATGTTTCTCATGTCCAAATCAACATGTCCCACAACAAAATTCATATGCCCTGAAAAATCCAGTTAATTACACTTATTTGATGACATTTCTACTGAATACCATTACCTCTAAGGGGCATGAAAAGATAATTACATACCACTCATGATCAAATTTTCACTTCCTATATTTTATAAAGTCATAAGCCATTTGTTCTGTGAAGTCAGGTGAATTAAATACTCATGCTGAGTCATACTTAAAATTGGCGCTTTGTGTTTGGGATGTGCTCAGGAAAGACATCGTTGCACAAAAGTGTGTATTCAGAAGAGATAGCAAGTTTGGATTAAGACCATAGAGACCAAGTTTCCGAGCAAAGTGTGTCATTTTGCAGCTGTTTCCTTCATCTGTAATAACCTCACTGCAATTGACCAGTTTAAGCTGGAGGTGTCAGGATGTGACCTTTGTGATGACCCCTCTGGGTGCTAGGGAATTTTACTATAAGCGGTCACTAAAATATAATAAGCTATTATAGAAGATACCAAAATCAGTGAATAAGGAGAACTATGCCCCCAAAATATTTTTCTACAAGTTTCAAGAGATTGAACTAACTTTGCAAAACATTTATAAGAAATATACTTGTCTTAGGAAAATTTAGGTGTGCATATCTTTTCAAGAATGTCTTTGGAAATATTTATGAAAGAGCAATCCTGACCCCAAGGTTAAGGAATCCAGCCCCCTCCCCACCGAAAAAAGCTAATTTACTTCTATAAAGTGGACATTCCAAAGTCCAAAAGCAGGGAGACACAGAGCGGAGCAAAGGAACTGTGTATACGGAATAGGAGATTTATATCATGTTTATATTTATAGTGATATGATTCCTTGGCTCAGCTCCCTATTTGGACACATTCATTTAGCTATTAATAATTTTGAGGTCCCAACTTCAACTGGACTGAACTTCTGCCAATGGTGGAGTATAAGAATATTATTCAAGACATGGTCTCTACCACTTAGGAATTTACTGCCTCTTTGGGAAATGAATGTGTACACCAATCATTATAATGCAAGCAATGCTGGTAGTAGTAACACCTCCTGCATCTTGCTGTCCATCTCTCTTGTTCCTTGGTTATGTTTCTATTTTCCCACCACAGGTTAAGCTCTTAGGGAATTGGGATTGTGTTTTATTAATGTTTGTAGCCCTTGTAGTACCTGGAAAAGAGGCAAATATAATATACCATAAATAAAAGCTAGACAGCATATTAAAAAGCAGAGACATTACTTTGTCAACAAAGGTCCGTCTAGTCAAGGCTATGGTTTTTCCAGTGGTCATGTATGGATATGAGAGTTGGACTGTGAAGAAAGCTGAGCACCGAAGAATTGATGCTTTTGAACTGTGGTGTTGTAGAAGACTCCTGAGAGTCCCTTGGACTGCAAGGAGATCCAACCAGTCCATCCTAAAGGAGATCAGTCCTGGGTGTTCATTGGTGGGACTGATGTTGAAANTGGATATGAGAGTTGGACTGTGAAGAAAGCTGAGCACCGAAGAATTGATGCTTTTGAACTGTGGTGTTGTAGAAGACTCCTGAGAGTCCCTTGGACTGCAAGGAGATCCAACCAGTCCATCCTAAAGGAGATCAGTCCTGGGTGTTCATTGGTGGGACTGATGTTGAAGCTGAAACTCCAATACTTTGGCTACCTGATGCAAAGAGTTGACTCATTTGAAAAGATCCTGATGCTGGGAAAGACTGAAGGCAAGAGGAGAAGAGGACAACAGAGGATGAGATGGTTGAATGACATCACCAACTCAATGGACATGGGTTTGGGTGGACTCTGGGAGTTGGTGATAGACAGGGAGGCCCGGCATGCTGTGGTTCATGGGGTAGCAAAGAGTCAGACATGACTGAGCAACTGAACTGAACTGAAAAGGAATCACTTTGTAAATGAAGTTTTATAGTTTACCAAAAGCTTTTAAGTCCATGAAGCCACTTGGCTAACCTTATGAGACGGGTAGAGCTTACGTGTTTGCTCCCATTTCAGTCAATAAAAATCAGGTTCCGAGAGCTCGTAATGACTTCCAATAAACTAAGTGGTAGAAATGGGCTGTAGCCTATCTTCCGATTCCCTCTGTTCTTCTTATACCCTTGGGCTACCTCTTTTAGTATGTGATAAGTGATCTGTGTGATGAATGTTTGGAAAAGAGAGAGCCCATATGAGTGATCAAAAACAGGTGGCATTGAGTTTTAAGTTTCACTTCAGCACTTAGATATTATTAACTATATTTCAGTTAACATTTTTTGCCATTCATTTTTTTCTACATCATATTGAAGATGTTATTTTTAACTTGAAAGCTTCTAGTGAAAAAGATAATGTTTTGTACATGAAATATTATTCTGAATACCCATTGGTAGTAAGTATTTGATTTTCAACTCCTGGGTAATGCTCATCTTAAAATTTTTAGACTTAGATGCAACACAATTATAGAGCTAGACACCACTGTAGAAATACTTTAGCAAACAGGTCCCTAACATTTCTGCCACTTAGTGGCCTTTTATTGAGCCATACCCATGAACACTTCTCCCTGTTTTAAAATATTTTGCCCATTTTATTTCATCCAAAGTCAAAGAAAACATGAAACCTATATTCCAGGAATTTGTAAACTAATGAGAGATATAAATCTGTAAATAAACATGTGTAATAAATATATCTTCTGCCTATCTTGTGCTCTTTTAATATTCTTCCTCCCAGTAGATGATGTTGCCATTCATCCAGATGCCCTTGTCTTGAGCCTAAATTTTATTCTTGATTCTTATTTCTCTCATGGCCTATACAGCACCCTTTAGAAGTTCACCAGTATGACTCTTGCACTTTATTAAAATACCTATTCAACTCTCCCCTCCTTATAAAAACCTTTCCTGATCTCTTGACTGAGTGTCGCTACTCTCCGCGACCTCTGTCACCTTCTCTTTTCTTAAACTGTTTGATTTCTGTTTCTGGTACTGTCACTAGCTGAATCACACCACATCAACCTTTATTTATTTATTTCATACTAGAATGTATTAAAAAAAAAAACTATGAGGGTAAGGACTTTGCATTATTCTCTATATTATTAGCTAGAATACATACAAGACTCCCAACAAATATTTGGATAAATAAATAAATGGGTGAATGTATGAACAAATGGATGATTACATGAAGAAAATTACACCATGGGGTACAATGAAAAGGAATGAGCAATTACATTTGAAATAAAAGCTAAAGATAGGTGGCAAGAGCTGTGCCCTAAAGATAAATGAGTAGAGATTAACAAGACAAAGTAGGAGGGGAAGACCATGCTGGCAGAGGACAGTGAGGAGACTGGAGAGTGTGTGGATGTTTCCGTGGGTGGTTAGAACATAAGCTATGGATCAGAAATACCATCAAATGAGATAGTGTGTTCGACTGAGGCCTTGTATTAAAAGGCCTTGTATGCTTGCTTGAGATTTGGATTTGTTCTCTGGGTGATACCGAACAGATTTTAAAAACCGAAATAATGTAATCAGATCTGTAATGGCTATGGATGGAATGTACTTTACAGAGGAGAAGAAAAGAGACAATTTTGGACTTTTTAATGATACTATCAACTCTTACTGAGTGATATTTCTAAAATAAATGAAATAATGGAATTAAATGGCTGCATTTGGAAAAGGAGAAAGATGAAGAAAGTAAGAGTGATTGTTTTTTTTTTTTTTAATTTTTATTGGTGTATAGTTGCTTTCCAATGTTCTGTTGGAAATTCTACTGTACAGCAGAATTAATCAGCCATCAGTTGAGTTCAGTCGTTCAGTCGTGNCCTCCCCGCTATGATGACTCATGCTGGGAAAGATGACTTTGATGCCACATGGCATGTAGGTAACGTTAGTTACTTAGTCACTTGTTACCATGGGCATTTTGTTCTTGGTATTCTAAGCACCTTTCTCTCCTCTCTTAGAAATCCAAGGTATTCACAGTTTCATTTCCTAAGATTTCTGTCTTTTAACTCTAAATTACTTTTCCTCTGATATAACTACCATAGGATAGTTGTTGAAAAGAGGTATATATAGCCAAAATTGGCTAGAAATCCTGTTTGGCCATTCTCTAGATGATCTTGGACAAGGTATGTAATCTCTGTAAGATTATTTTCCTCATCCACACACTAAGGATAATTTATCCATATAGTTAGGTTGTTTTGAGGATTAGATGAGATGCTGCAAGGGAGGCCCTTTAGCTCCACAGCTGGCATATGAAACTATTCAAAAAATTCAAATACCTTGTTTAAAATAATTCAACTAAAACCCTAAATAAGAAAGGCTGGTCAGCTTAATTTTCAGGGTGTACTTATACTTAAAAACTGGGGTCTATAGCCCATTTTTTTTTTCTTATTCTGATTCAGTAAATGACATTAAACATTGTTTATGGAACTTTTATGATTTACTTGTCTTATTTAATCTTCAAACAACTCTATGAGGGAAATTATAATATTAGGCCAGTCTTACAGGTAAGGAAACTGACAGGTTAAGTAACTTACCTAAGGTTATAGCAATACATGTGACAAGTCCTAGAACTTAGGTTCAAAAGTAAGTCACCTGGCTCCCATTTTTAAAAATTTTCTTTTCCATTAAATTTTTTCCAAAAATCAGGAAAAAAAACGTGAAACAGTACTTTTCTGCCCCATATCAATAATTGGTTACATCAAAAGAATACTTCAGAGAGGAGGAACAAATGTGAAAGAAAGGAAATGTTGACACAAAGAGAAAAAAGATGAAGCAATGGAGAAAAACAAGATTTCTCAAGGTTAGCCAAAATTCTCAGCTTGGAGACTTCTTATTGTAATCAGGAAGATAATGAAAGCTAAAGACAGAGGAAAATCAGTCACTTTAAAATTGAAAACAAACAGCAAAATTCTGATTTAATCTCTCAGAAACGTATTTGGCCGGCAGATAAATCAACACCAGAGTAACATTCCCCATTTGCCCCTCATGTTTCATCATTGAGTTAGGAATAAGGACAGCAGGTTTTTGTTTCTGCTTTGTGACTCAATAGCTCATCACACAAGAGGGAGAGATGGAAAGTATGTGAAGGAGAAGCATGCCCAGTGGGAAAGAAACAATGGTGTAGGGAATAGTGTAAGGACTCTCAAAACCAGACTGGCTCAGAACAATGCATATTGGATACATTAGCAGTCACCCACGTGACTTTCTTCATGGAATGGGTAGAGCCAAAGACTGTCACCTAAGAGGTGTTCTTTGTAGCTGCAAGGAGTGTCTAACTTCCTATCTCTGCTTCCTTTAGGGCACAGATACAGTCATCTTAAAGAGAATTTAAGCAAGAAAGGAAAGACAAAATCTTTTTCACAGCACACATCCATTTGTTTCATTTACAAAGTGAACAAGCTGGTTGAGATGATTTCTGATGTTCTTTAAAGTTCTGTTGCTCAATGACAACTTGAAGAAGGACTGACATGCTGAGTATCTCTCATAAAGGAAAAAAAAAAAGGGCAAATCATTAGAGAATACATTTATGCCTCAAAGATGTTTTTGTAATTTGCAACAGTGAGAATTTGAAAATGACTGAAATATCAATAAATAAATGTTGAACGATCTACAGTTATATTCATGTTACATACACAGTTCAGTCAGTTCAGTTCAGTTGCTCAGTTGTGTCCCACTTTTTGCGACCCCATGGACTGCATCATGCCAGGCTTCCCTGTCCATCACCAACTCCCAGACCTTGCTCAAACTCATGCCCATCGAGTCAGTGTTGCCATCCAACCATCCTCTGTCCTCCCCTTCTCCTCCTGCCCTAATCTTTCCCAGCCCCAGGATCTTTTCAAATGAGTCAGTTTTTCCCATAAGGTGGCCAAAGTATTGGCGTTTCAGCTTTAGCATAAGTCCTTCCAGTGAATATTCAGGACTGATTTCCTTTGGGATCACAGTTATGTAGCCATTCACAGTTCACATTTATGTAGTCGTTATTTAAAATTTCACTTATGATAACAATGAGAGATATAATATGGACAAATGTTTGAATAAAAACAGATGACACATGCTGAAATTATAAGAAGTAATTCACACACTGTGTACCATGTAGAGCAAAATAAATGCTACTCAATAAATGCTAACAAATAAAGTCATAATGTTCAGTCCTCATGAAATTGTGGTGTTATGCTGTGCTTAGTTGCACAGTCATGTCTGACTCTTGGCAATCCCATTCACTGTAGCCCACAAGGCTCCTCATGTACTGGGTTTCTCCAGGCAAGAATACTGGAGTGGATTGCCATGCCCTCCTCCAGGGGATCTTCCCAACCCAGGGATCATACCCAGGCCTGCCATATTGCAGGTGGATTCTTTACCATCTGAGCCACCGGGGAAGTTCATGAATACTGGACCGGGTAATGAAATTGTGGTGGAATGGGTTAATTTGCAAGTTTGCAACCTTCTGTTGCTGATTTTGGAAAGTGGTCTGACTGTGTATCAGGAATCAAAAAACAGTGCCCATGACATTTGTACCAGGAATCTCACCTTTGGGAATTTATCCTAAGAAAATAATTCACAAGAAGGAAAAAAAAAAAAAAAATATATATATATATATATATACTAACATACTCATTCGAGATCAGATGAGATCAGGTGCATTCAGGGTGGAATGGCTGTAGACTAACATTACTCATTCTACCATTATTTACACTGGCAAGAAATGGAAAATCAGGAAACACCTAGGACTTTGGATGGGGAATGATTCAACTATGGTACAAAAACTGATGGAATATGATACCCACTAAAATGATAATTATGGATATCAGCATACTAGGAAATCTTGAGGCACTGTAAATTAAAGAGGACCCAAAATAGTGTCTATTCAGAGATCAGCTTTATATTTCTATTGTCAAGTTCTACAAAGGAACTTAATAAAATGAAAAAAATGAAAATATATAATGTATATCAAACCATCACATTTTACACTGATACACAACATTCTATGTCAATTATACCTCAGGAAAGCTGGGGAGAGGGGGAGAATAAAGTACTAAATGAGAAAAGGCAAATACAAAATTTTATATACAACATCATCACAATCATGATTGAAAATACGTAGGAAACGAGATTGCTAGAAGTAGACAGTTACTGTTGGTTGTCAATGGGTAGTAGGAATTTGCATGATTTTTTTCTGATCTTCTAATATCTGATTTTCTATGAGTGGGTTATTTTTATAAAAGTTCAAAATAAAATAAATTTTTGATCATCTATATACATGTGGTGATTTCTTTCTTGCAAATGTATAAACTACTTTATACTGCAGCCCTCACTGGGTATAAGAGATCAGGCTGGCCTTGGCCCTGGTGACCATGAGCTGCATATAGTGGAAGCGTTGTCTAGTAAACTATGGACACAGTCATGTCATTTGCTTGTATGCAGACTAACTTAATTGCAATAGAGAACCCAGAGATCACCTCCAACCTTTCCTCTTCTCCTGTGACACTTTATTATTTGTTAATGATAAGATTCCTTTTGATGGAATTCAAAATCATTTCATCAAACATCAATATCTTTCATGACAGTAAAGAGTGCTGGGGTCATTCTTTCCTTCCCTGTAATCTAGGCTATGTCTCGGCTTTTAGCCAATAACAATCCAAATTCATCAGTGCCACTACCTTACCTTGATAGAAACAATTATACAAAGCAACACTTCTTCCTATAAATTTGTTTTCACTTTTGAAAAGCCACTGCTGCAGACTGACAGAGAGAGCAAACCAGTGGTTACCAGCAGGAAGTGGGAGGGGCGGTACGGAGACTGGGGCTGCTGCTGCTAAGTCACTTCAGTCATGTCCGACTCTGTGTGACCTCATAGACGGCAGCCCACCAGGCTCCCCTGTCCCTGGGATTCTCCAGGCAAGAACACTGGAGTGGGTTGCCATTTCCTTCTCCAATGCATGAAATTGAAAAGTGAAAGTGAAGCCGCTCAGTCGTGTCCGACTCTTCGCAACCCTGTGGACTGCAGCCCACCAGGCTCCTCCATCCATGGGATTCTCCAGGCAAGAGTACTGGAGTGGGGTGCCATGAGTGGGAATTATAAACTACTGGGTGAATGAAAGGGTCAAGGATGTATCATACAATATGGGAATATAGCCAATATTTTGTAATAACTGTAAATGAAAAGTAACCTTTTAAAACTGCTTTATATTTTTTAATTGAAAAAATATAAAAATTAAAAACCATGTCTAGCCTTTCTCTAGAAAAGCACAAAGACAGCAGAAACTAAACTTTGTCACCATTCAGACTTTTGAAGAGCTTTCAAACCATTGACTTGCAGACCTTAAGAAATATTAATGAATTTCAAGAGAGGGAAAGTGCCATCAATCATTAATTTGCTCAGTTTTGTTAGCCAACTCCCTTTACCCTCTAGAAAACAGAAGTGACTCCAAGAGGAATAGGGAGATGTGAATATATAATCTCCAGTCTCAAAACCACATTCCCTGGCAACCATTGGGGGTTTGTTTTAAACCCTATGAACCAGCAATCTCTATCTTGGAAAATCTTGCCTGGGCATCAATCAAGCAGCAGGAGTTTGTCTCTGTTTGCCTAAGCAGAACCTTGAAAGAGAAACCAAGGACTCTTAACAGTACACTGCTTCTGCCCACATTGAGGGGCCTTCTCAGACTTAGTGAAGGCTGAGATCAACTGCCAAGAAAAGCCTTCAGGGTTCAATTAAGAGCGATGAGATGTTGGAAAATACTTAACAAAAACCAAGCTCCCAAACCAGCATGAAATGTGAAAATTCTGGACACTATAGGCAATATATCCTGCCAGATCCTTCTGATTATGTTTGGTGTATAATTGGAACTTTATCACCAGAAAAGTTTGGCCCTCTCTTGAAGTAGAAGAGTATACAGGACCCCAAAGATCTACCCTAAATAACCCAGGTTGTAAGAGAACAGGAATTATTTTTTAAAATAAATAAATACCTACTGAACAAATATTTCCAGACCCATGCTTTTAAGACCCAATTTCCAGAATATCTTCGGGATGATCAGCTTTTTTGTAAACATACTTGAATTAACTGAAAATCGAACATCTTGAAATCATAGAATGTTAGAACCAGAAGCAATCTTAAGTATCAATGAATCCAACCTCCTCATTTTCTCATGAAGCCACTGAGACCTAGTGAGTTTTAATGGATAACCTAACAAAGTATAGCTTGTCAAGATCAGAGTCATTGAAATAATCACTCACATTTTAACAACTTTTAGATTCTCAAGCACTTTTTCATCTAATGGCTCATTTGATCCTCAACTATCTCAGAAGCACGATGGCAGAAACTAATCAATGGGTTGGTTCTTATATTTCTGACATGTTTTCAAGCAAAATAACATATCACTTGGGAGGGAAAAAAGTTCAAAAGCTGAAAAATGTTCCCTTCAATTTAATTTTCTGGTATGTTTCTAATAATGTCAGGAGGTTGTGTGTTCTTAGATGGGTCTTGTCTCAGAATCCTACCAGGATGATCACCCATCCATGAACTCTGCTAAAGTAGTTGGGGTTCAGGTTTTCAAAGGAAAATCCTTATAATTTGTACTCATTAAAGAACATAGTAGAATGCTTTCCTCTAGAAACAGGAGCTTTTTTAGAATTGGGTAGATACTCACCTGTGGGTAAGAATTATGTCAGAGTCTTTTCGGGAATTGGGGCTGAGGTTCCTTCAGTTCCTGGAAGTTAGGATTCTTTGGCTTTATTTTCTTCAGTTCAATAGGAGTTTGTTTTTTCTTTCCAGCCTTAATACTTCTCAGAAATCTTCTGATACTGAAATTCATTAAAGTCTGAATTCACCTAAAAGTTGACTAGTGTGGCCATGATATTCTCTATCAGGTATAGACATTAAATTGGACCTAGCCTGTGACTTGCCCTCAGCATGATTAATATGACTCTCATTCTTTCCCCACTTCCCCTCTGAGGACTGATGTGGAAAGCAAGACTACATTAATGCCTAAATAAACAGAGATCTTCTCCATTCATTCCACTTCTAAGCATCATAGTTTTCATGACATATGGATTAAAAATACATTTTAATCATACTTAATGTCTTTAACTTTTTCACAAATAAAATAATCACATTCTCTAATGCCTGGTTAAACTCTTCTTCTAAAAGCTACTAACTAAATATCCAGCTAGAGTAACCAACAACTCTGTGCTTTGCATGGCAGTAGAACTTGAGTTTACATTGAGTCAGACTTGAATAACTAGGGAAATTTAATGAAATTAAGTACAGATGTGGAATTACAAACATTCATGTTTTTTAAATCTGTCACAATAGGTATGGCTTTCCTCTTCCCTAATTTGAAAGGTTTTGCTATCACCATTCCTTATTAACTCATGTGAGGTATCATTAGTCCAAGGTTCACACTTGTATCAGTTTTCTCTTTTGGCCCATGTATCTTCAAATATACCTCATAAGAAATAATGTATGGGCTATACAGGCTGAGAGAGGCTAAACAGAAACTTCACATTTCACACTGAGACTACCATTCATGAGAAGTTTTTCAGTCCAATTTTATCATCTAGTAAAGTAGGTAAGCAGAGAGGTTTTTTGCTTTGTTTTTAGGGGAATAATGAATCTTTATCACGCTTCTAAACTGCAACATCTGTGTTTTTGTGTACACTAGATAAGTCTGTCCAAGGCCAAAAACAATGACAAAAACAAAAATAAAATTATTCTGGAAAAATAACCAAAATCCATTTTTCTCCTCTCAAATTCATACCTGGACCACACTGTAAATATTAAACCCACAGGCAATCTATCTGGAAAGAAATCTTTAAAAGCACATCAACAACATTCGCATTTCATTCTTCCAGTTGAACTTGACTCAAGGGACTTTGAACAACCTGGTCGGTTATCATTTCCACATGATCGATGCAGGAGCATTCCCCTCTCTATATTTCTCCCTTCCAAATTTATAGTCTGTGACTATTTGAGGGTAACTCTAATATATGATATTGTTGAAGGAGAAAAAAAAAAAGAGGATGAGTACAAGGAGCCTCATGGTTGCAGGTGTCTATATTATCTCTTACTTGATCTTCATTTTTGTGCATAAGTAGTTGACTAGACTGCAGTTACAGTGAACGTCATATGTCCTGACATTTCTATTAATCAATAACATATTGTATTGCCCAAATTTAGAACTAATTTTAATTATAAAATCTAATACTAGATTTAAAAATAATAAATAATTAAATCTCCCATTACATTGACTTGGATAGGAGATATTTCCAAATTCAAAATCTAATATTAAACAAAAACTAATGAAAGGAGAGATTTAAAATTCTTCCTGAATATAAAACTAGGATATTAAGTGAACTGTGCAACCTACTAAGAGAATAAATCCAGACCATTATTACTTTTTAATCTGTATAAATGCTTAAGAATTCCATTTTAAAGGAATCCAAATTTATAGGGGAAAAAAAGGTAGGAGGAGGCACTTAAAAGCTATTGAAATTTGTAAGTTTCTCAAAGTGTTTGCAAAGAGAATGCCACTCGTAATATACAGCAAAATGTCTATAACATCTTCATCCATTTTTTTTTGCAATAGCCTACATTGAACAAATTTCGTTTGCCCCAGTTTCCCCTGCTCCTTTAACATGATCCCTGAAAACTCTCCTTCAAAACAAAACAAACCACACTTCCTTCTATTGGCCTTAATACATCTTTTCTCCCATAAATAAGGTACTATCTCTATACAGTAGAAGAAGGGCTGGTGCAAGTTTAATCTTTGAACATTTTGTAAGACAATGCCTGGATCCCTTAACAAGCCTTACCAAAGAAGATATTCTACAAGCTGCTGAGACAAACTCCCATTCAATCTTTCTGTTTGGGTCCCCACAATCCTATGGAAAGTCAAACCAAGCAATTTCAACTCACACTACTGGCACTGACTGTCTAAGACTTGAATTTCAGGGTTTCAAAACAAAGCTTTGGTGCCAGCTTGTCCCATGGCGGGAAGAAAAGCAAATGAAGCCACAGAGACATGCCAGTTTTAATTTGATTTCCGGCTCCGCAAATCAACTCTGGTATGAAAATAAAACCTAAAACCCAAATCTCTCCTGGAGTAACCAATAAAAAATTCCCTCTTCCACTTCTCTCCCAAAAAAGAAGCCTTCAGATTTTTTCCAAACCCAACTGTTGAATGTATTCAACTTCTCAGAAGGACGGCTGTGAATCACTGTGTCTTTTCAGGGCTGGACTGCACGGTGGGGATACATACCCTCAATAGCAAGATGTATGTGTGGGTGTAGAAATGAACAAAGGGTTTGGGCTTGGAATATAAAAATCTGATCCTGAAAGCTAAATTTGTACCTAATTGAATCTAACAGTTCTAGCGGGGCCTTTGGGTAGAAATGCTTTCCCTTCTACCCTATTCCTCCATAATTGATTTAACATGCTTTGGGAAGGGCGCTAAAAGTCCTGAATCCTGAACTTGGTCTGGTTAACCAAAACAGAAACACCAACACAGGATACAACGCAGTGCTGTCAAGTCCAAAATATACAGGACATAGGAAAATTAAGGAAACACAATAAAGGATTTATCCTGCCTTTGGGGCAGGATAAAAGATGTGTGCTAATTTCCTAATAACAGGGTCTTTCATTTTATGTGCAAATATTTTCTTAACAAAAATTCCAAGAACAAAACTAACTTCACATTACTGTGACTTCTTATGTGAAAAGTGTTTACAGGAGGAAATAAGGAAATAGCATATAATTGAAAAAGAATGGTTATTTCGATGAGCTCTGATAAGTAAATTGGAACTACTTATTAGTAACAGGTTGGTGTGGCAAATGTTCGCCAATTCCAGGACTCTATACTACTGAGAATGTCCCCATATCCTTTCAATTTCAAATGTACTTTTCAGAATGTTCTCATTTAATTCCCATTAACTCCTTTTCATATTCATTTTTCCCCCTATAATTTGGCTTTAAAGTTACCCTCATGGTCAAAGTCCTCATTTGGAGTGAGCAGGTGGGTAAAACAGAGTTGAGGAATAATTTAAGCTAATAAGTTAATGGTTAGGAACAAGAGAACAAACCAAGAGAGATTATAGGAGCAAAGAGCTGAAATTTCCCAGGAATCTAACTTGTTATTACTATTATTCTGCACTCATAAAAATGAACTAGCCAACATTTTGGACAATTGGTATAAATAAAATAATTGAAACTTTTAGAAATGCAGAATTGGTGAAAATGAATATACATTAATCATCTTAATTATTAAGTCCTCATGAATTATTAATTCCTTTTTGTGTTTATCTAAGCATTCTTGTGCCAACAACTTTAAGATAATACATTGTTCCTCATTTTAAAATATTTACATACATATAAACTTATCTGGATTTAATTTTCAAACTTAACAATAAAGTGGCCAGTTATTTTACCAGCAAAAAAAAAAAAAAAGTGTTTTTGTTTGGGAATGGAAGAGGAATTGCAATAGGAGAGGAAGGATTACTTTATAGAGAAAAAGGAGGAAGTTGGAAGGGGCTGCTTTGAACACAAGTCCATTGTAGGAAAACAGAAATTCAGGGTGGTGATGGTTTCTCACTGGCTGAGCTGTTGTTGTTGTTGCTGTTGTTCAGTCACTAAGTCATGTCCAACACTTTGTAATCCCATGGACTGCTCCTTGTCCTTTGCTGTCTCCTGGAGTTTCTCATTGGCCGGGCCGTGGCTAAGGAGAAAAGCTACCTTCCTCCTACTGGGGTAGTAAAGTAAGCTTCTTCATGCCCTGGAATATAAAGTAAGCTGCACCAGCTGGTACATACATGAGAGCTTCTCCTTTAGGACTTCCAGACTCCATTTTCAAGGGAGTTTTTCCTTTATTAATTTTTACATAATGTGTTCAAGATTGTGCCACCCTTGTTCTATTTATCCTTTTAGCTCCTCTTATTTTCTTATGGCGGGGAAGGCAATGGCACCCCACCCCACTACTCTTGCCTGGAAAATCCAATGGACAGAGGAGCCTGGTGGGCTGCAGTCCACGGGGTCGCTAAGAGTCGGACACGACTGAGCAACTTCACTTTCACTTTTCACTTTCAAGCATTGGAGAAGGAAACGGCAACCCACTCCAGTGTTCTTGCCTGGAGAATCCCAGGGACCGGGGAGCCTGGTGGGCTGCCGTCTAAGGGGTCGCACAGAGTCGGACTCAACTGAAGCGACTTAGCAGCGGCAGCAGCATTTTCTTATGAATGCTAAAGTATTTTAAAGAATCCCAGATATGTTGTTTCATCCCAATATAGTATTTCAGTATGCATCTCTAAAAATAAAAAATGATGATGACAACCTCACTCTTAAAATTTTTAATAGTAAAATTTTTATACAAATAGAAAAAATAAAATAGACACCTATGTAGCCACCAGCATGGCAAAATAGATAACATTTGATCTTGCTTGCTTTAGTTAGGGGTTTTTGTTCCTTCTTTCACAGAAATAAATCATGGCATATACTGTTTAAGTTTCTCCTTTTTCCACTAATTTTTTAGGTTTATACTGCCTCTTAGTCAGGATATTTAACAAATCCACACCAAATTTTCACTTAACTTCTACAATTATTTTAATTAGACCTTTAGAAATCTCTTCTAGTTATGTTTTTTTTTTAATTGAAGTGTGATTGATTTGCAGTGGCATTTTTTTTCAGGTGTACAGCAAAGTTATTCAGTTACACGTACATATGTATCTATTTTTTCATTCCTTTCTCTTCTAGGCTACTATAAATTATTGAATATAGTTCCCTGTGCTATACAGTAGGTCCCTGTTGGTTGTCTGTTTTATATTTAGTAATATGTATATGTTAATCCTAAATTTCTAATTTATCCCTTCCTCCCTTCCTTTTGATAACCATCAGTTTTCTAATCTGTGGGTCTATTTCTGTTTTGTATATAAATTCTTTTTAAAAATCCACATATCAGTGATATCATATATTTGTCTTTCTTTGTCTATCAGTTTCTTAGTATGACAATCTCTAGGTCCATCCATGTTGCTGCAAATGGCATTATTTCATTCTTTTTATGACTGAGTAATATTCCATTGTATATATGTACCATATCTTCTTTATTTTTTCATTTGTTAGTGGACATTTAGGTTGCTTCCATGTCTTGGCTATTGTGAATAGTGCTGCAATGAACATTGGGATACTTGTATCTTAAAATTATGATTTTTTCCAGATAAATGCCCAGGAATGGGATTGCAGGATCTTATGGTAGTGCTACGTAAGACCAGATACCATAAAATTCCTAGAGGAAAACGTAAGTAAACACTCTTTGTCATAAATCACAGAATTATCCTTTTGGATCTATCTCTTAAAATAATAGAAATAAATAATGATCTATTATTTATTTAGGTCATTATTATTATTTATTTATTACCTATTTAACCAAATAGGACCTAGTTAAAAGCTTTTGAACAGAAAAGGAAACTAGAAACAAAATGACAAGTTAACCTACAGGATGGGAGAAAATATTTGCATATATTTCTTGATATATATATTGATGTATAGATCAATACAGCTTATACAATTCAATATAAAAAAAAACAGTTGAGAAATGGACAGATAACCTAGACAGAGATTTCTTTAAGAAAGACAGACATATGGCCAAAAGGCACATGAAAAGATGACCAACATTATTAAAGAAATGCAAATCAAAGCTATAATGAGGTATCATCTTATACCAGTCAGAATGGCCTTCATCAAAAAGTCCACAAATGCCTTATGACCCAGCAATCCCACTGCTGGGCATACACACCAAGGAAACCAGAATTGAAAGAGACACATGTACCCCAATGTTCATCGCAGCACTGTTTATAATAGCCAGGACATGGAAACAACCTAGATGTCCATCAACAGATGAATGGATAAGCAAGCTGTGGCATATATACACAATGGAGTATTACTCTGCCATTAAAAAGAATAAATTTGAATCAGTTCTAATGAGATGGATGAAACTGGAGCCTATTATACAGAGTGAAGTAAGCCAGAAAGAAAAACACCAATACAGCATACTGACACATATATATGGAATTTAGAAAGATAGTAATGATGACCCTGTATGTGAGACAACAAAAGGACACAGACATAGACAATGGACTTTTGGCCTCAGAGGGAGTAGGAGAGGGCACGATGATCTGGGAGAATGGCATTGAAGCATATATACTATTATGTAAGAAACGAATCACCAGTCTATGTTTGATACAGGATGCAGGATGCTTGGGGCTGGTGTACAGGGATGATCCAGAGAGACGTTGTGGGGTGGGAGGTGGGAGGGGGATTCAGGATTGGGAGCTTGTGTACACCTGTGGTGGATTCATGTCAATGTATGGCAAACCCAATAGAGTATTGTAAAGTCAAATTTTAAAAAAAATTAATTAATTAAAAAATAAATAAATAAAAGACATTATCAAAAGTTAAAAAAAAAAAAAAAGTCCACAAATAGTAAATAGTTGTGAGGATGTCAAGGGAAAAAAAAACCCTCCTACACAGTTGGTGGGAATATAAATCAGAACAGCCATTACAGAGAACAGTATGGACATTCCTTAAAAAACTAAAAATGTTTGTCTTTGTCATTGGGTCACTCCTAGAAGTATTTTCTAGAAGAACTACACTGTCTCATCGGGTTTAATTTTAAATTACTACACTTTGTCTGAATGTTTATGTTAGGCCTCATATCTTACCCCATGTATGAACACCATAAACTTTCTGGTAGATAGAAAAGTAGAAATGCAATTAATTTATAATAGCATTAATCTTCAGAGACTACCATGCCTTTTTTCATTAAAATTTAGATGTTTAATTGATCTTGCTTGTAACAAGGTTAACTCTAAAACTAAATGCATCCAATTTACTTAATGAGATAATAAATAAGATAGGCTTATTTTCTCACTATATTTCCTTCTAGCTAGTGCACCACCTCATATATCTTTTCTGTCTGACCTCGTTTATCACACAAGAAATAATATGAGAGAAATGCAACAAGAAAAAAGGAAAATGGGAGTTATGTCTTAGGATGAAGTAACTTAGAAATTTGAGGTTTTTTTCAATTTTTAATTAAAGTATAATTGATTACAATGTTGTGTTAATTTTGGTTGCACAGCAAAGTGATTCAGATTATATATATATACATATATATATATTCTTCTTCATATTCTTTTACATTACGGTTTATCACAAGATATTGAATGTAGTTTCCAACACTATACAGTAGGACCCTGTTGCTTGTCAGTTCCATGTTTAATAGTTTTTATCTGCTAACGCCAAACTCCCAGCTCACCCCTCCCCTACTCTCCCTTCCCCTTTGACAACCACAAGTCTATTGTTTGTAAGTCTGTTTCTGTTTCATACACAGGTTCGTTTGTGCCATATTTTAGATTTCACATTTAAGTTACAGCATATGATATTTGTCTTTCTCTGTCTGACTTACTTCACTTAGTATGATCACCTCTAGTTCCATCCATGTTGCTGCAAATGGCATTATTTCATCCTTTTTATGACTGAGTAATATTCCATTGTGTATATTACCATATCTTCTTTATTTTTTCATTTGTCAGTGGACATTTAGATTGTTTTCATTCTTGGCTATTGTGAATAGGGCTGCTATGAACATAGGGGTGCATGTATCTTTTTGAATTAGAGTTTTGTCTGGATATATGCTTAGGAATGGGATTACAGGATCATATGGTAATTCTGTCTTTAACTTTTTGAGAAACTTCACATACCATTTTCCATAGTGACTGCACCAAGTTATATTCCCACCAACAGTATAGTAGGGTTCCCTTTTCTCCATAGCTTTTCCAGCATTTATTATTTGCAGACTTTTTAATGATGTTAATTCTGACTGGTATGAGATGATACCTCATTGTAGTTTTGATTTGCATTGCCAACACAGGTCCATCTAGTCAAGGCTATGGTTTTTCCAGTGGTCATGTATGGATGTGAGAGTTGGACTATAAAGAAAGCTGAACTCTGAAATATTGATGCTTTTGAACTGTACTGTTGGAGAAGACTCTTGAGAGTCCCTTGGACTGCAAGGAGATTCAACCAGTCCATCCTAAAGGAAAACAGTCCTGAATATTCATTGGAAGGAATGATGCTGAAGCTGAAGCTCCAATACTTTGGTCACCTGATGCGAAGAGCTGACTCATTTGAAAAGACCCTGATGCTGGGAAAGATTGAGGGCAGGAGGAGAAGGGGATGACAGAGGATGAGATGGTTGGATGGCATCACNGGTCATGTATGGATGTGAGAGTTGGACTATAAAGAAAGCTGAACTCTGAAATATTGATGCTTTTGAACTGTACTGTTGGAGAAGACTCTTGAGAGTCCCTTGGACTGCAAGGAGATTCAACCAGTCCATCCTAAAGGAAAACAGTCCTGAATATTCATTGGAAGGAATGATGCTGAAGCTGAAGCTCCAATACTTTGGTCACCTGATGCGAAGAGCTGACTCATTTGAAAAGACCCTGATGCTGGGAAAGATTGAAGGTGGGAGAAGAAAGGGGTGACAGAGGATGAGATGGTTGGATGACACCACGACTCAATGGACATGAGTTTGAGTAAGCTCCGGGAGTTGGTGATGGACAGGGAGGCCTGGCGTGCTGCAGTCCATGGGGTCACAAAGAGTCAGACACAACTGAGCAACTGAACTGAACTGACTGATGAGCAATGATGAGTGTCTTTTCATGTTCCTGTTGGCCATCTGTATATTTTATTTGGAGAAATGTCTATTTAGCTCTTCTGCCCATTTTTTAATTGATTTGTTTGGGGGTTTTTTTGGTTGTTGAGTTATGTGAGCTGTTTTTATATTTTGGAAATTAAGCTCTTGGAGTTTGTGTCATTTTCAAAAATTTTCACCCATTCTGTAGGTTGTCTTTTCATTATGTTTATGGTTTCCTTTGCTATGCAAAATCTTGTTAAGTTTGAATAAGTCCCATTTGTTTATTTTTCTTTTTATTCCTTTCATTCCTATTACCTTGAGAGTTTGACCTAAGAAAACATTTGTACGATTTGTATCAGGGAAAGTTTCGTCTATGATCTCTTCTAGCAGTTTTATGGTGTCATGTCTTATGATTAAGTCTTTGAGCCATTTTGAGTTTATTTTTATATACTGTGTGAAGACATATTCTAATTTCTTTCATTTACATGCAGCTGTCCAACTTTTCCAGCACCACTTGCCAGAACGACTGTTTTTTCCTCATTGAGTATTCTCGCCTTCTTTCTCAGAGATTAATTAACTATAGGTATGTGGGTTTATTTTTTGGTCTATCTCTGCTCTGTCCCATTGATCATGTTTCTGAATTTTGTGCCAGTACTACACTGTTTTGGTTGTTGGAGCTTTGTAACATTGCCTGAAGTCTGAGGATTATGCCTCCTGCTTTGTTCTTTTTCCTCAGAATTATTTTTAACAAATCTGGGTCTTTGATGGTTTCATATAAATTTTAAGATTGTTTGTTCTAGTTCTGTGAAAAACATCACGGGTCATTTAATGGAGATTGCATCCAGTGTGTAGATTGCCTTGGGTAGTATGGCCGTATTAA
The DNA here is from genome assembly GCA_006410875.1 of Neotragus pygmaeus. NCBI lineage: Eukaryota > Metazoa > Chordata > Mammalia > Artiodactyla > Bovidae > Neotragus > Neotragus pygmaeus. Next base: position 543,174 of record SJYV01009137.1, on the reverse strand, counting down.
TAATATTCTTCCAATCCGAGAGTATGGGATAGCTTTCTATTTCTTTGAATCATCTTTAATTTCCTTCATTAATGTATTATGGTTCTCAGTGTGTAAATCTTTCATCTCCTTGGTCAGGTTTACTCCTAAATATTTTATATTACTTCATGTAATTTTAAAAGATTTTTTTTTTAACGGTCCCTTTCTGATATTTCATTGTTGGTGTAAAAAAAAGTAACTGATTTCTGTATATTAATCTTGTATCCTGCTACCTTGCTAAATTTATCAGTTCTAGTAGTTTTTATATGGAGTCTTTAGGGTTTTCTATATATAGTATCATGTCATCTGCATATAATGACAATTTTGCCTCTTCCTTTCCAATTTGGTTACCTTTCAGTTCTTTTTTTGTCTGACTGTCGTGGCTAGAACTTGCAATACTATGTTGAATAGAAATGGTAAGAGAGGGCATCTTTGTCTTGTTCCAGATTTTAATGAGGAGGCTTTCAGCTCTTCACTGTTGAGTATTACAGTGGTGCTTTTGTCATAAATAGCTTTTATTATGTGGAGGCATGTTCCTTCTGTACCCACTTTAGTAAGACTTTTTATTAGAAATGGATGGTGACTTTCGTCAAATGCTTATATTTTCATCTATTGAGATGATCATGTGATTTTTTTTTTGTCTTTTGCTGATGGAGTGTATCACATTGATTGTTTTGCATATGTTGAACCATCCCTGTGAACTTGGGATGAATCCTATCTGGTCATGATGTATGATCCTTTTTTATGTGTTGCTGCTAATATTTTGTTGAGAATTTTGCATCTATATTCATCAAAGGTATTGACCCGTAATTTTATTTTTTGTTGGATCTTTGTCTGGTTTTGGTATTAGGATGATGGTCACTTCACAGCAGGAAGGAGAAGTCAAAGATAGGTGAAATCCCAATAGGAGCCGTTCTTTCTAATTGTCTAAACTTTCTCTTAACCTATTCATATATTCTGCTAAATTAGACAATACATTGCAAAAAGACTAAATGTCTGCATCTGTAGCCCACTAAATACTCTTTGCTTATCACTCAGAAGTTAAGCTCAGGGCATATAGTGCTGTCGTAAACCAACCAAATACTTCTAAGGTTTATTCTCCCTTTCCCCAACACCCCCCAGTTGTTTTATCTTCAACCAGTCATCTTTATAAAACAGCATTCCAGACAAATAGATCTCATCAGATTTCACCAGATGTTCTAGCCATCTTTATTTTTATAATTTAAAAATATACCCAAATAAAAATGGGTAAATACCCCATAATTTTATTCTTACAACTCACAATGTCCTGTAAAGGAAAAAATACCAAAAAAGAAATCAGAAGAGATGCTTTGATAATGTCTCCTACTAATGAGTATTTTCCTAACTGGGTTTTAGATTTCTCTGTAAAATGAAAGGATTGCCACATGATCTATAGTTACTTTTATTATTGTTTGATATGCAAGAGTTGCATTAATACTTCGTGACATAATTTTCATGTCTCTTTTCATATGTAGAATGTGTTTACAATAAAAAATGGACTCTTGCCTTTTGCCAAAACATAACTGGACCTTGATTACATTATATTAAGTGAAATAAGTCAGACAGAAAACAAATACCACATGATAACACTTATATGTGAAATATAAACAAAACAAAATTACCAAGCTCCTATATTCAGAGAACAGACCAGTGTTTGACTGGAGGGGGTGCAGTTTGGGTAAAGAGAGTCAAAATGTAAAAACTGCCAGTTATAAACTAAGTAAGTCATGAGAATGTAATGTACAGCATAATGACTATAGTTAACAATGCTATGTTGTATAAATGAAATTTGCTTAAAAGTTCTCATCACATAAACACTCAATTTTCAACTATATATGGTGATGGGTGGTAGATAAACTTACTTTGGTCATCATTTTAAAGTGTATATAAATATTGAATCACTATGTAGTATACTTGAGATAAATATAATGTCATATGACAGTTATAGCTCATTTTTTAACCTACAAAAATTAAAAGTTAGAAAAATTGGAAAAAAAATATTTAGCTAGATTCACCAAGAAAAAGAAGAAAGGACTCAAATAAAATCAGAAATGAAAGAAGATATCACACAAATACAAATAATCATAAGAACTACTCTGAAAAAGCATAGCCCAACATATCAGATAACCTAGAAGAAACTGAAAAAGTCTTGGAAACATGGAACCTACCAAAACTGAATTATGAAAAAATAGGAAATCTTAATAGACCATTTATTGGTAAAAGGGTTAAATCATAATCAGAAACCTCTCAAATAAAGAAATATCCAGCATCAAATGACTTCACTGGTGAATTCTACAAAGCATTTAATGAAAAATTGATAGAATCTTTCTCAAACTTTCCAGAAAATGGAAGAGAAAGGAAAAATTTCAAACTGATTTTACAAGGCCAGAATTACCATGATACCAAAACCAGACAATGTTGCCACAAGTAAAGAAAATTACAGGCCAATATTCCAGATGAACATAGATTCAATAATTCTCAACAAAATATTAGTCAATTGAATTTAACAGTCCACTAAGAGAATAGTACACCAGGACCAAGTGGGACTAATTCCAGGGATATAAGCATGGTTCAACATCTCCAAATCAATGCGATATACAACATTAACAAAATGAAGGATAAAAATTATATAATTTTCTCAATAAATGCAGAAAATACATTTGTCAAAATTGAACATCCTTTCTTAATAACAACTCTTAAAAAGTGGATATAGAGGAAATGTAAGCCCACAGTTAACATCATTCTCAAAACTGCAAAGCTTCTTCATCTAAGGTCAAGAAAAGACACGGATAACCACTCTCACCTCTTTTATTCAACATACTACATAGTACTTGAATCATAGAAAAAGTGATTAGGCAAGAAAAAGAAGGAAAGGACATCCAAATTTGAAGTAAGAAATCAAATTGTCTACTTGCAGATGCCATAATAATATATATAGGAAGCTCTAGAGATATTATTTTGCCAACAAAGGTGTGTCTAGTCAAGGCTATGGCTTTTCCAGTGGTCATGTACGAATGTGAGAGTTGGACTGTAAAGAAGGCTGAGTTCTGAAGAATTGATGCTTTTGAACTGTGGTGCTGGAGAAGACTCTTGAGAGTCCCTTGGACTGCAAGGAGATCCAACAAGTCCATCCTAAAGGAGACCAGTCCTGGGTGCTCATTGGAAGGACTGATGCTGAGGCTGAAACTCCAATACTTTGGCCACCTCATGCGAAGAGTTGACTCATTGGAAAAGACCTTGAGGCTGGGAGGGATTGGGGGCAGGAGGAGAAGAGGACGACAGAGGATGAGATGGCTGAATGGCATCACCAACTCAATGGACGTGAGTTTGAGTGAACTCTGGGAGTTGTTGATGGACAGGGAGGCCTGGCGTGCTGCAATTCATGGGGTTGCAAAGAGTAGGACACGACAGAGTGACTGAACTGAACTGAACTGATAAATGCCACCAAAAATCTATTAGAACTAATACAGGAATTCAGTAAGTTTGCAGGATACAAAATCAGTAAACAAAAATTGATTGGGTTTCTATACACTAAAAATGAGGCATGTGAAAGAGAATTTAAGAAAACAATCCCATTAACAATTGCATCAAAAATAACTAAAAATGTAGGAATATATTTAACCAATGAAATGAAAATCTATAAATTGAAAATTGTAAAACATAGAAAGAAGAAATTGAAGAAGATTCAAATAAATGGAAAGATATTTATTGCTGATAGGAAGAATCAGTTTAGTTGCTCAGTCGTGTTCAGCTCTTTGTGACCCCATGGACTGCAGCATGCCAGGCTTCCATGTCCACACCAACTCCCGGATTATTACTCAAACTCATGCCCATCAAGTTGGTGTTGCCATCCAACCATCTCATCCTCTGTTGTCCCCTTCTCCTCCCATCTTCAATCTTTCCCAGCATCAGGGTCTTTTCCAATGAGTCAGTTCTTTGCATCAGGTGGCCAAAGTATTGGAGTTTCAGCATCAGTCCTTCCAGTGAATATTCAGGACTGATTTCCTTTATGATTGACTGATTGAATCTCCTTACAGTCCAAAGGACTCTCAAGAATCTTCTCCAACACCACAGTTCAAAAGCATCAATACTTCTGTGCTCAACTTTCTTTATAGTCCAACTTTCATATCCATACATGCTACTGGAAAAACCATAACTTTGACTATACAGACTTTTGTTGCATAATAATGTGTCTGCTTTTTAATATGCTGTCTGTGTTGGTCATAGCTTTTCTTCCAAGGAGCAAGTGTCTCTGCAGTGATTTTGGAACCCAAAAAAATAAAATCTGTCACTGTTTCCATTTTTTTCCCCATCTGTTTTTCCATGATGTGATGGGACAGGATGCTATGATCTTAGTTTTTTGAATGTTGAATTTTAAGCCAGCTTTTCACTCTCCTCTTTTTTCATCAAGAGGCTCTTTAGTTCCTCTTCAATTTCTGCCATAAGGGCAGTGTAATTTGCATATCTGAGGTGATATTTCTCCCAGCAATCTTGATTCCAACTTGTGCTTCATCCAGCCCAACATTTGCATGATGTACTCTACATATAAGTTAAATAAACAGGATGGCAATATAAAGCCTTGACATACTCCTTTCCCAATTTGACGCCAGTCCATTGTTCCATGTCTGGTTCTAACTGTTGCTCTTGACCTGCATACAGGTTTCTCAGGAGGCAGGTAAGATTGTCTGGAACTCCCATCTCTAAAAATTTTCCACAGTTTGTTGTGATCCACACAGTCAAAAGCTTTACAATAGTCAATGAGGCAGAAGTAGATGTTTTTCTGGAACTCTCTGGTTTTTCCAAGATCCAACAGATGTTCTCAATTTAATCTCTGGTTCCTCCGCCTTTTCTAAATCCAGCTTGTATGTCTGGAAGTTCTCATTTCACATACTGTTGAAGCCTAGCTTGAAGGATTTTGAGCATTACTTTGCTAGCACATAAAATGTGTGCAACTGTGCAGTAGTTTGAACATTCTTTACCTCCTTAGCTCAATTTATTCCTAGATATTTTATTCTTTTTGATGAGATTGTAAAAAAGATTGTTTCCTTAATTTCTCTTTTGAAAGGTTTGTTGATAGTGTATAGAAGTGAAACATTTCTGTACATTAATTTTGTATTCTAAAACATTACTGAATTCATTGATTTCTGGTAGTTTTCTGGTAGAATTTTTACAATTTTCTCTGTATAGAATCATGTCACCTACAAACAGTTGCAGTTTGTCTTTCTTTCCAGTTACAGTCAGTTCAGTTCACTTCAGTCACTCAGTCGTGTCCAACTCTTTGCAACCCCATGAATCACAGCATGCCAGGCCTCCCTGTCCANAGTAAAGTCCCATATGAAAACTATAAAGCGCTGATAACAGGAACCGAAGATGAGTCAGAGAACTGGACAGATACTCCATGCTTTTGGGTTGGAAGAATTCATACCGTTAAAATGGGCATACTGCTTCCCAAGCTATCTGTAGATTTAATATGACCTCTATCAAAACAGGCAGACATTTTTTTCCACTGAACTAGAAGATATAATCCTAAGGTTTGTACAGAACCACAGAGACCCAGAACTGCCAAAGCAATCCCGAGAGAAAGGAACAAAGCTGGGGGCACAGCCCTTCCCGATTCCGGGCCCAAAGCTGCATCACAAAGCTTGGCAATCAAAACAGCATGGCATTGGCACAAACAGGCATGTGGGTAAGTGGCACAGAGAACCCAGAAGTAGACCCACATGCCTATGGCCAGTTAACCCATGACGGAGGAGGCACGAATACACAGTGAAGAAAAGACAGTCTCTTCAACAAATAGTGTTGGGAGAGCTGGACAGCTACTTGTAAAACGGTGACATTAGAACACTCCCTCACATCATATGCAAAAATAAGCTCACAATGGTTCAAAGACATAAATATAAAACATGATACCATAAAACCCCTAGAAACGAATACAGGTAAAACATCCTAGGACGTAAATCATGGCTACATTTTCTTAGATCAGACTTTAAAGGCAAAAGAAATGAAAGCAAAAATAAATAAGTGGGACAGGACCACACGCTTTTACACAGCAAAAGGAACCATCAACAAAATGAACAAATGACCTATGGAATGGGAGAAAATATTTGCAAATGCTATGACTGACAAGTGGTTAATATCCAAAATACACAAACATCTCATACAACTCAATACCAAAAAACATATAATCCAATTTTGGGCAGAAGAGCTTAATAGACATTTCTCCAAAGAAGATATTCAGATGGCTAATAGGCACATGAAAAGATGCTCAACACAGCTAATTATTAGAGAAATGCAAATCAAAACCACAATGAGGTATTACCTCATACTGGTCAGAAAGACCATCATCAAAAAGTCCACAAATAGTAAATGCTGGAGAAGATGTGGAGAAAAAACACCGTGATGTTGGTGGGAATGTAAATTGGAACAACCAGTATGGGAAATAGCATGGAAGTTCCTTTTTTAACTAAAAACATAGCTACCATAAGCACAAGCAATTCCACTCCTGGTTATACATACATAAGAAGGACAAAAACTCTAATACCAAAAAATATATTCACTCTAATGTTCACAGCACTATTTTAAACAGCAAAGACACAGGGACACTCCCGTGTCCCTTGACAGATGGTTGGTTTAGGAAATGGTATGTGTGATGTATGTTTGTGTATATATATATATAATGGAATATCACTCAGCCATGAAAAAGAATGAAGCATTACCTTTTGCAGCGACATGGATGGACTTAGAGACTATCATATCAAGTGAAGTCAAGTCAGAGAAAGACAAACATTATATGAGGTCACTCATATGTGGAATCTAAATAAAATACAAATGAATCTACATACAAGACATAACTAGACTCACAGCCATAGAAAACAAATTCGTGGATAACTAAGGGAAATATAACTAAGGAATGATGCCAAAGCTGAAACTCCAGTACTGNTATCAAGTGAAGTCAAGTCAGAGAAAGACAAACATTATATGAGGTCACTCATATGTGGAATCTAAATAAAATACAAATGAATCTACATACAAGACATAACTAGACTCACAGCCATAGAAAACAAATTCGTGGATAACTAAGGGAAATATAACTAAGGAATGATGCCAAAGCTGAAACTCCAGTACTGTGGCCACCTCATGCAAAGAGCTGACTCATTGGAAAAGACCCTGATGCTGGGAGGGATTGGAGGCAGGAGGAGAAGGGGACGACCGAGGATGAGGTGGCTGGATGGCATCACGGACTCAATGGACGTGAGTCTGAGTGATCTCGGGAGATGGTGATGGACAGGGAGGCCTGGCATGCTGCGATTCATGGTGTCGCAAAGAGTCGGACACGACTGAGCAACTGGAATGAACTGAACTGAACTAACTGAAGGGAAATATGGAAAGAGGGCAAATTAGGACTAAGAAATTAGCAGATACAAACCTCTATACGTAAAATAGATAAGCAACAAGGGTTTACGCCACAGCACAGGGAACTATGTTCAGTATCTTGTAATAACTTATGATGGAAAATAATATGAATATATATAACAATGACTTTTGCTGTATACCTGAAACTAACACACTATTGTAAATCAACTATATTTCAATTTTAAAAATATCATAGAAGGTCCAGATCATTTCTTTTTTCACCATAGGGTGCTCTCTCCACAATTAAGCAAATGCAGTGAAATATCGTCTTAATCCATCTAGAAATTCATTATGGACAAAACTAGAATGCAATACTTATAGTATTCCAGGCCATTTCTAATTTTTACTGCTTGAAGGGCATAAATCTCCCAGATTTTTTTTTTTTAATAGAACCCTGATAGGATTCTGTCTACTGAGCCCCAGAGCAGTAAATGGTTTCCATCTTTCCTCTTTACAAGTTTCTGGCAATCTATCCATCCCCCGGAGCAAATGCCTTGAATTCCTGACACATATTATTGTTGATGAATGCTCTCTCACTGGCAGATCTTAGTTCCTAAGCATCAAGAAACTCTAGATACTTTACTCCGCATTTTAAAATGAAGCTTTTAGCTTAGCTCACCTGCAGCTCCAGAACTTGTGTGGANATGAATGCTCTCTCACTTGCAGATCTTAGTTCCTAAGCATCAAGAAACTCTAGATACTTTACTCCGCATTTTAAAATGAAGCTTTTAGCTTAACTCACCTGCAGCTCCAGAACTTGTGTGGAAAAAACATGTGTTTGCGTTCCTTTGAGCTTCTGAATTGCCACATCGGTCGCAGTCAACTGCTGAAAGCTTAGGTGATTATTCTCACCCCAGCAGAGTCCTGCTGAGTCAGCAAGACTAGTGCTCGGGTCGTGCCCCGTGCCAGGAGCTGACTCAGGTTGAAACAGGACTGCACAGGGTCAGCGCACTTCTCCCCTCTCAAGAGTGAATCTCCCCTCTGTTACTTCTATAGCTCTCTCATGCATTCAGAAATATGAAATTCACAGCTTATCTTTTTACGTCAAGTTGTTGCCTTGGGAGCATCCACTGCGTTCTACTTAGAAGCAGAAGTCTATCATAATCTAGCTAGAAGTAGAAAAAGCCAAGTTAGGAATCTTCTGGCAAGTAGCAAGCCACCTGATGCAAACTGGCTTAGGAAACATGAGTTTGTTTCATCCAACCGAATAGTTCATTTATTACACTGGCTTCAGCTGCAGGCAATCCACAATTTCTTTCTTTTTTTAAGTCTCATTGTCTATAGTCAGTTACCTGGCCATTCCTGTCTTAGTCATCACCCAAACTAAATGGCCTTAGAGTAGGGAGAATGCATGATTCCTGGGAGCAAAATCTTCATTGTGTTATCAGAAAAAAATAAGCAGATTGTGGGCAGTCAGAGCAACTGTGCACTATAGCCGAACGGTCTAGCTGTCATTCATCTACCTGTCTTCTCAAATGCCATCGTTTCTACAAGCCACTTCAGCACTGAAATGAATTACTTTCACTTGTGTATTGCATAGATTAAGCTGAAACCTTGTTCTCAGTACTTTTTTTGATATCCAAAGCGCAAAACCCATGCTGGACCGCTACTAGATACTCACACCCTGTGTCTTGGTTGATTCTGGGAAAGCTGTGTGTCTGTGTCTGCAGTAACTACAGTGGTGCCCGACTCTTTGCAACCCTCTGGACTGTAACTCTTCTCTGCCCATGGGATTCTCCAGGCAAGAGTACTGGAGTGGGTTGCCATTTCCTTCTCCAGGGGATCTTCNTTTGGTTTTTTGGCCTTGAGGCATGTAGGATCTCAGCTCCCCAACCAGGGATCCCCAACCACAGGCCCTGCATTGGAAGGCGAAGTCTTAACCGTTGTACCACCAGGGAAGTCCCTTTTATCTTTCTCTTTTTGGAAGAAAACAATTTCATAGATGATGTCTATGGTGCAATGAAGTTTCTGTACAGTATCTGTCCCTCCTCAAAAGAAGCTCATCTAGACGGGGGTAAGCCTCGCAGCCGCTGGCCTGACCTCGGCGGCCTGCCCCACCGTGAGCCTGTCTCTGTCTATTTCGGTCCCTGATTTCCTCTTGGGTCTCGACTCTGCTCCTTTCGGCAGAAGTGACGGAGCTCACATTCCTTCCTGGCATCAGCAGCCTGACACTCACCTGTTCTGCTTAGATGCACGTCCCCCGGAAAGCCTCCTCGGATCCCACTCCAGCTCCCACCTGCCTCTCCCCCTGCCATCTCTGAGCCTACCCCCCACACCCCCGGGTAACACACCGCCCCTGTTCCCCCNGGGATTGGAATGAAAACTAACCTTTTCTAGTCCTGTGGCCACTGGTGAGTTTTCCAAATGTGCTGGCATATTGAGTGCAGCACTTTCACAGCATCATCTTTCAGGATTTGAATTAGCTCAACTGGAATTCCATCACCTCCACTAGCTTTGTTTGTAGTGATGCTTTCTAGGGCCTACTCCACTTCACATTCCAGGATGTCTGGATTTTAGGATTCCAAGATGTCTTTCCAGTTTAGATTTTTTTTATTTCTTATGGCCAGGACTTCCAATATTTTGCTGAATAAAAGTGCCCATATGGGCATATTTTGTCTTTTTTCTTGTTTTATAGGAAATGCTTTCAGCTTCTCATTGTTGAATATGATGTTAGCTATGGCTTGTCACATACAGTCTTTTCTATGTTGAGGTATATTCCCTGTATAACCACTTTGTTGAAAGTTCATATCATAAAAGAATGTTGAATTTTTTCCAAAGCTTTTCTGCATCTATTGAGGTGATGTTATGCTTTTTATTTTTCAATTCATTTATGTGGTGATCAACTTTGGTTGATTTGTACATCATTCGTTTTCCTTGGGAATCTTCCCTTCATTCACTGAAAATCTATCATTTCCCTTCCCCCTTGAAATGTATGCTTTGTTTATTGCATGTATTTTTTTTAATACATGAGTAGATTAAGTATCACATATTCTTTTAAATTTGGCTTACCTCCCACCCCAGGTATTTCTCTTTTTTCTGAACCACCCATGTGCTTTACTTTACTTTTTATTATTGTTATTTGACATACTTTCCTTTATATTGCAGTTAAAGGAAACTTCACACTAGAACATAATCTTCTGTGTTCAGGGATTGTGTTTCACTCATCTTTGTCTCCATGGAGCATCTAGCTTTACATGTGGTATGTGCTCAAAAATAATTCCTGGAATCATTTGTAGATGTTGACTAAAAATAAAATATGAAGGACAAGGAGTTAAGATTGTATGGATAATTGGTAGGGACTTGGTAAAAGTATGAGAGTCTTCCTTCTTGGTACAAGTTTAAGGTGAGTTATACCCTCAAGTAGGAGAAGGCAATGGCACCCCACTCCAGTACTCTTGCCTGGAAAATCCCATGGACAGAGGAGCCTGGTAGGCTGCGGTCCATGGAGTTGTGAAGAGTCGGACACAACTGAGCGACTTCCGTTTCACTTTTCACTTTCATGCATTGGAGAAGGAAATGGCACCCCACTCCAGTGTTCTTGCCTGGAGAATCCCAGGGACGGCGGAGCCTGGTGGGCTGCTGTCTATGGGGTCACACAGAGTCAGACACGACTGAAGTGACTTAGCAGCAGCAGCAGCAGCATACCCTCAAGTTGTTAGAAAACACACAGATTTATTACAATTCACTCACTTAAAATAATATTCAGAACAGTAGTTTGAGTTCAATTACATTGACTGTGACTCATCTGATCTTTATTTGGAAATCAATAGCTAAGAAAAATGAATAGAAAAGATGTAAGCAAACATGAATGATGCATCATGCGCACTATGTAGTCAGTCACAGTCTTTGCTCGATTTCCACTTTTGTAATATATGAGCAACCATCCTATTCTAAGGAGTAAAGATATGAATTCACAGAGTAAAATCTTAACATCCTTCTGTTCATTATCTGAAAAGTTCTGTCCAAATCTTATGTGGAAAAATAAAAAATATAATAGGTAACGTTAATTCCTTGTTTTAAGACTTTTGTATTTATCTTCATTACATGTGTAATTTTAGTGACCCTTTTTATACTTTCTCAAAAACATACTTTCTTCTGCAGATATTGAACAATATTCCATTACTAACATGAATATTTACTAGTCCTTAATCCAGTACTCTTGCCTGGAAAATCCCATGAACAGAGGAGCCTGGTAGGCTGCAGTTCATGGGGTCACTAAGAGTCAGACACGACTGAGTGACTTCACTTTTACTTTTCACTTTCATGCATTGGAGAAGAAAATGGAAACCCACTCCAGTGTTCTTGCCTGGAGAATCCCAGGGATGGGGGGGAGCCTGGTGGGCTGCCATCTATGGGGTGGCACAGAGTTGGACACGACTGAAGTGACTTAGCAGCAGCAGCAGCAATGGTACAGTAACATGGAAAACTCTTGACGTGTTCTTTGTCAATTAAATTAACTTTTATAAGCAACTAAATTATTTCTAGATCATATCAACAAAAACATTATATTTCAAATAAGATCCAAAGAATGGAAAAAAGAAATCTTGGAACTTTGTGGAAATATTTTTGTATATGAGAATGTTAAGAAAGTTTCATTATGCTTTAAGCATGCTTTTTAAAAGAAGAGTCTCATTTCTGTTGGGCCATGGAGAAACCACATTGTGTTTTTAAATACTTTGAACACATGTTCAGCTTAATTATCTTATCCTGGTAAACTGAGACTTCCTTAATTAAAGCCTTAAGCAAGAAACAGTGTCTATCTGCATCTCTAGGTTTGACCTGATTGATAAGACTGCCAAGGCTCATAAAGGCATGGCAAATACCAGATATGAGAAAGTAAGAACTGGGCGTGCATGCTTAGTCACTCAGCTGTATCTGACTCTTTCCAACCTTTTGGACTGTAGCCTCCCAGGCTCCTCTGTCCAGGGGATTTTTCAGACAAGAATACTGGAGTGGGTTGCCATTTTCCTCCTCCAGGGGATCTTCCTGACCCAAGGATTGAACTTGCATCTCATGTGTTTCCTGCATTCCAGGCATATCCTTTACCCACTGAGCCATCAGGGAAGCTCCCTGAGAGATTCTCAAAGACAGTTTCCTACAAAGGAAACAATGAATAGCTTTACCTAGGTCAGAAGTCATATGACAACACTTCTATATGGTTT
>SJYV01009137.1:488060-528529 GCA_006410875.1 Neotragus pygmaeus | reverse complement strand
GGGATGATTTGGGAGAATGGCATTGAAGCATGTATACTATCATGTAAGAAACAAGGTGCCGGTCTATGTTCGATGCAGGATGCAGGATGCTTGGGGATGGCTCACGGGGATGATCCAGAGAGACAATGTGGGGTGGGAGGTGGGAGGGGGATTCAGGATTGAGAACTCATATACACCTGTGGTGGATTCATGTCAATGTATGGCAAAATCAATACAGTATTGTAAAGTAGAATAAAGTAAAAAAAAAAAAAAAAAGACAAATGAGTTGATCTTCACGTTAACCACACTTATAGGAAACCAAGGTGGTTTCACAGAACCCCACCTGGAGACAGTGTCTTCTAATAGCAGCAAAGTGCCTGGAGAGAAAATAACCAGAGTGCTGGTCTAACCAGTCCAAACCTTTCAGGAATCAGCACACATCACAGGGAATAGCAATTAGTAATAATTAGATTCAGTTACCCTTCACAGGGTCTTCCCCAGTGGCTCAGACCGTAAAGAGTCTGCCAGCAGTGTGGGAAACCTGAGTTTGATCCCCAAGTCGGGAAGATACCCTGGAGAAGAAAATCGCAACCCACTCCAGTACTATTGCCTGGAGAATCCCATGGATGGAGGAGCCTGGCAGGCTACAGTCCATGGGATCATAAAGAGTGAGACACGACCGAATGAGTTATACACACACCCTTCACTTCTCAAACAAGGAAAAAGATAGTGATTCCTGAAGTCTCACATAGATGATAGAGTAGGTGTGCCCCATTAGGTATCTCAAATTAGAGTTCACTATCCCTTGGTNGACACGACCGAATGAGTTATACACACACCCTTCACTTCTCAAACAAGGAAAAAGATAGTGATTCCTGAAGTCTCACATAGATGATAGAGTAGGTGTGCCCCATTAGGTATCTCAAATTAGAGTTCACTATCCCTTGGTCATGTGTTTATAAGAGTGTTTCTTAACCCTTATTTTATTTGTCATTATCTGGGGGAGTTTTATTTTAATTTTCCTCTTATAGTTGATTTACAATGTTGTCTTAGTTTTAATGTACAACAAAGTGATTCAGTTATGCATATATCCACTCTTTTTTGGATATTTTCCCCATATGGCTTATTACAGAATATTGAGCAGAGTGTCCTGTGCTATATAGTAGGTCTTTGTTGTTTATCTATTTTATGTATAATAGTGTGTATATGTTAATCTCAAACTCCTAATTTATCCCTCCCCTCAACATTTCCCCTTTGGTAACCATAAGTTTTGTGTGTGTGTGTTTTTTTTTTTAAGACTGAGCCTGTTTCTGTTTCATAAATAAGTTCATTTGTGTCATTATTTTCTTTAGATTCCAAATGTAAGTGATATCCCATGATATTTGTCTTTCTCTTTCTGACTTACTTCACTTAATATGATAAACCCTAGGTTCATTCATGTTACTGCAAATAACATTATTCCATTCATTTTATGGCTGAATAATATTCCATTGTGGGCTTCCCAGCTGACTCAGTGGTAAAGAATCCACCTGCCAGTGTAGAAGGTTCAGGAAACGTGGGTTCAATCTCTGGGTTGGGAAGATCCCTTGGAATACCCATTCCAGTATTCTTTCCTGGAAAATTCCATTGATAGAAAAGTCTGGTGCACTGCAGTCTGTGGGGTCGCAAAGAGTTGGACATGACTGAGTGCATACATACGCACAATAAAAGTGAAGTGAAGTCAAAAAAAAAGATATTATTGCTATTTATATCAGAGTGTGCTTTCAATGATTGTTTCTAAGAGTTTTATAGTGTCCAGCCTTACATTTAGGTCTTTAATCCACTTAGAGTTTACTTTTATGAGTGGTGCAGAGAATGTTGTGATTCCATCCTTTTATATGTAACTTTATAGTTTTCCCAGAACCACTTATTAAAGAGCCTGTCTTCTCTCCATGATATATTCTTGCTTTGTTTGTCATAGATTGATGGACCATATGTGTGTGGGTTTATTTCTGGCCTCTCTATCATGTTCCATTGATCTATATTTCTGGTTTTATGGCTATACCATTCTGTTTTGATGATTGTAGCTTTATAATATAGTCTGAAGCTTGGGAGCCTGATTCTTCCAGCTCCTTTTGTTTCCGCCTCAAGATTGCTTTGGCCATTTTGGGTCTTTTGGGTTTCCATACAAATTTGAAAACATTTTGTTCTAGTTCTGTGAAAAATGCCATTGGTAGTTTGATAAAGATTGCACTGAATTTTGTAGATTGCCTTAGGTAGTATAGTCATCTTGACAATATCAATTCTTTCAATCCAAGAACATGGTATATCTTTCCATCCGTTTGTGTCATCTTTGATTTCTTTCATCAGTGTCTTATAGTTTTCAGAGTACATGTCTTTTACCTCCTTAGGTTGATTTATTCCTAGGTATTTTACTCTTTTTGAAGTGATAGTTAATTGAGATTGCTTTCTTGATTTCCTTTTCTGGTGTTTCTTTGTTAGTGTATAGGAATGCAAGATTAGGGAGTTTTTAAAGAACTATCATTGCCTGAGTGCTACCCTCACAAATTTTAATTTAATTGTTTTCTGGTGGCCCCCAGTCACCAATATTTTAATGTGCCATCACCAAGTGGTTTTAATGTACATACAGGTTTACAAAATCCTGGATTAGTGGAAGCCTCCTTATTGAAAAGATAATTGAAGAGAAAGAAGTTCTTGGTCTTGAGCTTTAAATAAGTCCTAATATGTCTGAAAATTTAAGGACAGACCAGAAGAATAAAAAACTGTCATTTCAAAACATTGAATTTTTCTCTCACAGCAGATAGTGAGGACTTGAATTCACTTTTTGAATAGATCTTTCTTCACTCTAGGAAAATAATCTCAAGGGATCTCTTATATAAAGTAAAGCAAAGCCTCATTGGTGAAATAGAAATGTGGACTCCAACATTTTACAAACTGTTTTGTGGGAGTGTTACAGTTGGAGTAAATTAGGATGCTTGGTGGAGAGAATGGTGGGTTAGAGCTGAGGGAAGAAAGGGATAAATGAGTAAGTGGCATGGTAAATCGATCATCCTCTGGGTCCTTGAACTGGATATGAACCACCTGATTAGAATGACGAAGCTCGAAAGCCAAATCATACATAAGAAATTCTGTGACATCCTGGGCCCCTATAAAGATGTAGTCATGAAGCTGCCTCTCAGTGGCACTTCAGGGCAGCAGTTACAGGGCTATCCCATAGCTGGGAGGAGCACCACTGGCATCCCCATAGGAGTGCTGATCCCAGGCACTGTCAGTTGAGTCAGTCATGAGGCTTCTCTAAGGAGCTTTGTAGACAGTAGCACAGGCTAGTGAGAGACAAAGGAGGAAAACCACAGTATGCCATGATTAACTGTGGCTGACAGACCGGTTTGGTGAAAGATAACCTTTGAGTACCCCCAGAAATAATTGGGGTACACTTGGGGTGTTTAGATCAGGTTTGATCCCTGGGTCAAGAAAATGCCCTGGAGGAGGGCACAGTATTCTTGCCTGGAGAATCCCATGGACAGAGGAGCCTGGTGGGCTGCAATTTGTAGGGTCACAAAGAGTTAGACACAACTGAGGAGACTTAGCACAGCACAGCATGTTATTGGAGCAAGGATTAAAATTTAATCTGATCTCTATTTTAGATAGTAGAGAAGACCAGATCATACAGCTTCTACATAAAAGATACAAGGGAAGATGTTAAAAAAAAAAAAAAAAAGCCTATCTCGGTGACTTCTAAGGTTCCTACTTCTATTTCTAATGCAAAAAAGGTCAGTATATGGTTTTAAAGGTAAACTAATTGATCACAGAACTGAACTGGTTTCTCTCATTGACTCAGTGTAACTATCTTCTGTTAGCACTTTACCTGTTTCACTCCCAAAACCATCCTGTCTATTGAAAAGACATTTCTTTGACCAAAAGTATATACTAGTTTCACTTTACCACCCAGACAGAAATGCCAAAGAAATTATTATGATGGTTTGATACATAAAAAAATGTAGAGTCATTGTTCCCTCCTTTAAGGACCTATGAGTCTAGAATCAGATAACATATTAAAATGATCTGTATAGTGAGATAAGCTTGATGTGAATTATAATAAAACATTCTTCTTTGTTCTCTGTGACTGACTTGTATAGTGTAAGTTTGGGGATATTAATATTTTTTGACTCCTGAAATATTAATACTGTACATAAAAATGGGATTGGCTAATATCAATGATCATGTTGTTTATAAGATTATGATAAAACAGCATGTTTTTAAATATAGGTTTCATTATTATTCATGTATAGTCAGGATATGACTGCCATTGAAAAGTTACTTGTTACTCATAGATCCCATGAGAAGCGGGGCACGTCACACCATAAGGGAAACACCAGAGTCAGTCAAGAGACAGGGAAGTGGGGAAAAAAACATGGATAAGAGCCTTTCTTGGGGTTTCTGCAGGAAGACAAGGTAAGCAGTTTGGGAACTGGCCAGTCTAAATATTTCAGGAGGCTCTGGGGCATAGGCACTGTCCCTACTGGTCTAGTACCTAGTCTTCTTTTTTAATTTTATTGAAGTATAGTTGATTTATACTGTTGTGTTGAAATTCTGCTGTACAGCAGAGTGACTGAGTTATACATATATTCTTCTTCATATTCTTTTCCAGGATGGTTAACCACAGGATATTGAATATAGTTCCCTGTGGTACCCAGTCTTAAGGTGACTAGGACAGATGGTTGGTGACCCAGGAATGTGAGAGCCCTGAAATGGAGGTGGTTGAGAGTTTGTCTTCTGGATTGGTTGGTCTGCATACAAAAGGCATGTCTCTGGCAATTAGCTAATCTTGAGAGGAGCAGTCCCTTTAGG
Organism: Neotragus pygmaeus; assembly: GCA_006410875.1. Classification (NCBI taxonomy): domain Eukaryota; kingdom Metazoa; phylum Chordata; class Mammalia; order Artiodactyla; family Bovidae; genus Neotragus; species Neotragus pygmaeus. The sequence continues at coordinate 523,702 of SJYV01009137.1, read as the reverse complement.
GTCAGCAAGGCCTCCAGGTGTCAAAGCATCTGAAAATAAGAGAAATGATTAATAGACTCTATTAGCCTTTTCCAAAGTGGTAGGAATTTCTATACTAGTCATAGAGTTAGATTTGGAACTAACCCTACCCAAATTGGGCAATGAGACCTGGGAAACTGTTAATAAATCTTGAGTCTAAAAACAAGCAAGTTTGTAGTTTCAGCCTTGCTGAGGGACTCACCACCCAGCAGTGTTACTTTTAAAGGTAAAAATAAACCTGAGCAGGAACAGTAGAAAGGTAATATGCAAAGACACTGCAATGGCCCTCCCACCATGCTTGATATCAGTCATGCTTGATATCAGTCAGATCTTTGTTAGAGTGTTTCTGACGCCTTGTGTAGAGTTCTCCTGTCCCCATCCCCAACCCAGAGGGAGATGGAAAGTCCATCAATTGCCAAAGAGCAACCAATCAAAGACAGGCTGAGCTGTAAAAAATGGATTATCATCTGTACTAAAGGAGAGAAGAGTTGGAAAACATATTGTCATTTTATAAAACAGTTAAAGCCACCTATTTTTTGAGAATACTCACAAAGTGATGGTTTGTCAGACAAACCTGCACACATCACCACTCTTCTCTTTGCTAAGACCAAACTCTATTTTCCTCATGCCTACTGCTTTCAGCTAAGGCTCAGGAATGTAAATTTGGGAAGAAATTGTATTTCAAACTGTGACTTCTATAGAAGGAAAAGTCTGTTCATTGATAATGGACAGATAATGAAATGGAAGTTTGCTTGCTCTCTCTGAGGTGTTCACAATTTAAACTTTAGAGCTCAGGCCTGAGGCAAAGTGTTGAATAACGGTCACCTTGTATCAACATCCCTTATACTCTTATTCATCCCCATGTCCCTAGTGTTCTTATAGTCACCTTTGTGTAGTCTGGCCCTTTGCTGCATTCCTGACCTCTCCATCTGCACCCAGAGTTGCTCTTGATTTCTTGTTCAGTTCAGTTCACTTGCTCAGTCTTGTCTGACTCTTTGTGATCCCATGGACTGCAACACGCCAGGATTCCCAGTCCATTACCACCCCAGAGCTTACTCAAACTCATGTCCATCAAGTTGGTGATGCCTTCCAACCTTCTCATCCTCTGTTGTCCCCTTCTCCTTCTGCCCTCAATCTTTCCCAGAATCAGGGTCTTTTCTAATGAAGTCAGCTCATTCACATCAGATCACCAAAGTACTAGGGTTTCAGCTTGAGCAGCAGTCCTTCCTATGAATATTCAGGACTGATTTCCTTTAGGATAGACTGGTTGTATCTCCTTGCAGTCCAAGGGACTCTCAAGAGTCTTCTCTAACACCACAGTTCAAAAGCATCAATTCTTCAGCACTCAGCTTTCTTTATAGTCCAACTCTCACATCCACATGACTACTGAAAAACCCATAGCTTTAACTAGACAGAACTTTGTTGGCAAAATAATGTCTCTGCCTTTTAATATGCTGTCTAGGTTGGTCATAGCTTTTCTTCCAAGGAGTTAGCGTCTTTTAATTTCATGGCTGCAGTCATCATCTGCAGTGATTTTGGAGCCCCCAAAATAAAGTCTCTCACTATTTCCATTATTTCCCCATCTCTTTGCCAGGAAGTGATGGGATTGGATGCCATGATCTTCAGTTTCTGAATTTTAGGTTTTAAGCCAACTTTTCCACTCTCCTTTTTCACTTTCATCAAGAAGCTTTTTAGTTCCTCTTTGCTTTCTGCTGGAAGGGTGGTGTCATCTACCTATCTGAGGTTATTGATGTTTCTCTCTGCAATCTTGATTCCAGGTTGTGCTTCATCCAGCCTGGCATTTTGTTTGATGTACTCTGGTAGCTCAGATGGTAAAGCATCTGCCTGCAGTGCAGGAGACCTGGATTCGATCCCCAGGTCTGGAAGATCCCCTGGAGAAGGAAATGGTAACCCACTCCAGTACTCTTGCCTGGAAAATTCCATGGATAGAGGAGCCTGGAAGGCTACAGTCCATGGGACTGCAAAGAGTCAGACACGACTGAGCAACTTCACTGGCTCACTCTGCACATAAGTTAAATGAGTAGGGTGACAATATACACCCTTGATGTACTCCTTTCCCTATTTGAAACCAGTCTATTGTTCCATGTCCAGTTCTAACTGTTGCTTCCTGGCCTGCATACAGATTCCTCAGGAGGCAGGTCAGATGGTATGGTATTCCCATATCTTTCAGAATTTTCCAGTTTGTTGTGATCCATACAGCCAAAGGCATTGGCATAGTCAGTAAAGCAGAAGTAGATGTTTTTCTGGAACTCTCTTGCTTTTTCAGCGGATGTTGTTGATTTGATCTCTGGTTCTTCTGCCTTTTCTAAATCCAGCTTGAACATCTAGAAGTTCATGGTTCACATGCTGTTGAAGCCTGGCTTGGAGAATTTGGGGCTTTATTTTGCTAGCGTGTGAGATGAATGCAACTGTGCGGTAATTTGAACATTCTTTGGCATTGCCTTTCTTTGGGATTACCAGTCCCATGGCCACTGCTGAGTTTTCCAAATTTGCTGACATATTGAATGCAGCACTTTGACAGCATCATCTTTTAGGACTTGAAATAGCTCAACTGGAATTCCATCACCTCCACTAGCTTTGTTCATAGTGATGCTTTCTAAGGCCCATTTGAGTTTGAATTCCAGTATGTCTGACTCTAGGTGAATGATCACACCATTGTGGTTATCTGGATCATAAAGGTCCTTTTTGTATAGTTCTATATAGTCTTGCCACCCGTTCTTAGAATCTTTTGCTTCTGTGTTAGGTCCATAACATNAGTTTGAATTCCAGTATGTCTGACTCTAGGTGAATGATCACACCATTGTGGTTATCTGGATCATAAAGGTCCTTTTTGTATAGTTCTATATAGTCTTGCCACCCGTTCTTAGAATCTTTTGCTTCTGTGTTAGGTCCATAACATTTCTGTCCTTTATTATGCCAATTTTTACATGAAATGTTCCCTTGGTATCTCTAATTTTCTTGAAGAGATCTCTAGTCTTTCCTATTCTGTTGTTTTNTCCACCCATCCATCCATCCACTCACCCATCCATCCATCCACCCATCCATCCATCCACTCACCCATCCATCCATCCATCCACCCATCCATCCATCCACTCACCCATCCACCCATCCATCCATCCACTCATCCATCCATCCATCCATCCACCCACCCATCCATTCACTCACCCATCCATCCATCCATCCATCCACCCACCCATCCATTCACTCACCCATCCATCCATCCATCCACCCACCCATCTGTCCACCCATCCATCCATTCACCCCATCCATCCATCAACTCACTCATCCATCCATCCACTCATCTTATCCATTCATCCACTCACCAATCCATCCATGCATTCACTCATCCATCCACTCACTTATTTATCTATTCATTCACCCATCCATCCATCCACCCACCCACCCACCAATCCATCTATCCATCCACTCATCTTATCCTTTCATCCACTCACCCATCCATCCATGCATTCACTTATCCATCCACTCACTCATCCATCCCTCCATCCAGCCAGCCATCCAGCCACTCACTCATCCAACCATTCACCCATCCATCCATCCACTCACTCATCCACTCACCTATCCATCCATCCATCCATCCATTCACCCATCCATCCACTCACTCATCCACTCACCCATCCATTCACCCATCCATTCATCCACCCATCTGTCCATCCATCCACTCAGCTGTTCATCCACCCACACATGCATTGAGCTCTTGACATGTGTCAGGCACTATCCTAGATGCAATGGGTACCACATAGTCATTGCCTTCATGGAGCAAACAAGTGAACACAAGTGTGTTGAGAGTTAGGAGAAGGGGACAAAAGATTCCATGGCAGCATGTAGAAGGAGACTGTAGCTCTCTCTGAGGAATCCATAGTTCTTTAAGAAAAGTCTTGAAGGTTGAACAGGAAGTAGTCAAAGCAAGGAGGACAAGAACATCTCAGGCTCAGCATAGAGAGTGTTAGGGGTTAAAGAAACTCATAAAGGGAAGTGTAGAGTTAGCAAAAAGGTAGACACACATCTCTGTATGGTCAGAGATGTTGGCAGGAGGCAGGCAATGAGACGAACCCTTTGATCACTCTATCTACTTGGCAAACTCCTATTCATCCTTAGAAACCCTGCTGAGATATCACCTCCTCTAGGAAGTGCTCTGCGTGACCATAGAGTGAATCCCTCTTTCCTTTGAAGATGGCTTACTCTTGTAATTGCACCTGTTCTCCTGCCCTTTGTGACCTCTTTCCATGTTTGTCTCTCCTCTTAGAATGTATGTTCCTTTAGAGCATGAAGCTGTTTGTAGTTGCCCTGCCTGGCTCATGTGGTGGCTCTCCTCAATAAATGCTTGCAGACTGAGTGGATTCACACGCTGTGTGTGCAGCCACGAGATAACTATGTTTGTGTTTAAGAAAGGGGTGGGAGGAGTGACGGGCATGTTTGTGGGTATCTGTGTGCTTGGCTTTAAATTCAACAACATTTCCAGAGGCTGTTTGGAGTCAGTGGACTGTGACAAACTGCTGACCATTTTCTCAACACCCAGAAAACTCCCTCGGCTGGGGGGTGGGGGTGGGCGGTGTGATGCCAGCTGGGCTCCCTCACCTCTTCTTGCTCTCCTGACACCTCTTGACCCAGCCTACTTGGGAGCCCTCAGCTCTGCAGGGATTTGTGCCCAGGTGAGGCAGGAGACAGAGCTGGGTCCCCTCCTGGTACCCAGTAGCCATCAGCCGAGCTGGTTTCTTTGGTTGAGAAGCTGATCAATGGGAGCCTAAGGCCCCAGGCCAGGGGAGGCCCTTCCTTCTAATCCATATTGACTGCTTCCTCCTTTGCCTGCCAATTTGTATCAGGCTGTTGTCTGTGTTGGTGATGAAGAGCCTTGCTCCCACTCCCGGTGATCAGTGCAGGGAGCAGGGGCTTGGGGGAGGCAAGGTGGGTAAAGGCTGCTTCATCAGCAGAGCTCCATTGGAAAAGGGCTACCTCAACGTTCTTTCTTTCTTTTTTAATATTTATTTATGTGGCTGCGTTGGGTCTTAGTTATGGGATGTCTGCTCTCCAGCTGTGGTGTGTGGGCTTCCAAGGCACTGGGCTCAGCAGTCGAGGCTTGTGGGATCTTTGTTCCCTGACCAAGGCTTGAACCCATATCACCTGCCTTGGAAGTTGGATTCTTAACCACTGGACCACCAGAGAAGTCCCTGCCTCAGTGTTTTTCTTAAATAATAATAATAATTATTTATTTATTTTGGCTCTGCTGGCTCTTCATTCCTGCACATGGACTTTCTCTAGTTTTCGTGAGCAGGGCCTACTCCCTAGCTGCAGCGCATAGGTTTCTCATTGCAGTGGCTTCTCTTGTTGTGGAGCACAGGCCCTAGGGTGCACAGGCTTCAGTAGTTGCGGGTCGCAGCCTCTAGAGCACAGGCTCAGTGGTTGTGGCACAGGGGCCGAGTTGCCCCGAGGCATGTGGGATGTTCCCAGATTAGGGATGGAGCCTGTGTCTCCTGTATCGGCAGGCAGATTCTTCACAGCGGAGCCACCAAGGAAGCCCTTGCCTCAGTGTTCCTGATCTGTATCTACATAGACTCTGAGGTGCCTGGGCCTTTCATGAAGCAAGAAAGGACCGCCAGCAGGAAGGGACGATGAAACCATATTGCCTGCAAGCCAGGCTCAGAACAGAGCCCCTCTGCAGTCCCGGCAACCCCAGGGCAGGATACCCCACTCCAGTCCCTTCTGTTCATCAAGAAGCATACAGCTCAACCCATGCCTTCAGTTTAGGAGGAAGCCACTGGCATTTGTGTATGTGTGTTGGACAGGGTGGGAAGGCAGAGGGTGTCTGCTATGTGCAGGCTCCTGGCACAGTCACATTTAATTCTCTCCACAATCCTGGACAGATGCTATTATTATCTCCATTTAGGAGATGGGAAAACAGACTTCAAGAAGTTCAGAGCCATGACTGAGAACCCAGAGCTTCTGCTCTCTTTTCTCCTTCTCTCCTTTTCTGCCTCCCTAAAGCACAGATGCCTGGCCTCCTAAAGCCACCCCATCAAATCAGGAGACAAGGCAAGCCTGAAGATACAAACAGCCTCCATTTATGAAAATGTGACCTACAAGCACCCCCCACCCCCAGCAACAACTGCCCTGGGGGTCCCCAGTCCTCAGCCAAGACTCTACTTCTGAGGATGCCTGGCTCCTCTGTTACAGAAAGGGGGTCCCCTTCCAGGGCCTGAGAGTGGACTCTTGTCTAACACTCAGAAATAAATTGTCTGAGGAAACACACGTGCTGGCAAAGCAAGAGACTTTATTGGGAAAGTGCACCTGGGCGGCGGAGAAGGCGATGGCACCCCACTCCAGTACTCTGCCTGGAAAATCCCATGGATGGAGGAGCCTGGTGGGCTGCAGTCCATGGGGTCACGAAAAGTCAGACACAACTGAAGTGACAGCAGCAGCAGCAGCCCCTCGGCGGAGAACGGTAGGTTAAGAGAACCCAGGAGAGCAGCTCAGCCATGTGCCTGCAGCCTTGGGTTTTATGGGGATGGGATTAGTTTCTGGGCTGTNCTGTTAGCCTTTGCCCTGCTTCATTTTGTACTCCAAGGCCAAATTTGCCTGCTACTCCAGGTATCTCTTGAATTCCTAATTTTGCATTCCAGTCCCCTATAATGAAAAGGACATCTTTTTTGGGTGTTAGTTCTAGAAAGTAGATCTTCATAGAAGCATTCAACTTTGGCTTCTTCAGCATTATTGGCTGGGGAATAGACTTGGATTACTGTGATATTGAATGGTTTGCCTATAAGATGGGTAAAATAGTGAATCAGTTCCTTCCCAGAACTTTTGTGCAGTGGAGAAGATATGAATGTGCAAGTGATTTCACACCTGGGGTCTACATGCCACACAACACTGATTCCAATACTCTTTTGCATTTGTCCCAGAAAAATAATCCATATTTTAGGCAATGCATTAAACAAATCATTGAGGGTCTTCTGAGTGTTGAGTTCTGTATTAGGCCTCTTGAAGTATAATAATAGGCACAGAACCTAATCCTGGCTTTCAAGAATTTAGCAATTTAATTTTAGAAACAACAAAGGCAGACCCTTGAAAAGTTAATATATGATACCAGTACCAAAAAAAGCCCCAAGGCAGTTTTTAATTAAGTGCCAATTAAGAAGAGCAGGCAGCACTTGTGGGCACAGCAATCTGGCAAGGTGCCACAGAGGAGGCAGGATATGAGCTAGGGCTTTAAAAATGAATAGGACTTGAAGATACAAAACCAGATTCAGGGCATGGGGCAGGGAAGAGAACAAGACAGACATGAGGACAAGAAGACAATGCCAGGCAGAGCACAGCTTATGTGGAGCAAAAGGGTAGCTCTAGGTTTGGAGGCTAGGCTGTAAAGGTCCTACTTATTTTGTCATGTTTTTGGAAGGGAGAGAGGAGTTAGAGCTCCCATGATAAAAGTGGGCTTTGCAAAAGATTTGTTTCATGATACCCTAATCTCCAGTCTCTCCCTATTAGAACCACTTGCTCACTCTGTACCTTGAGATACCCAGAAATAATTTACCATGTGCCACATCCCCAGCCGTCTCTGTATATTGTCCAAGGAGACAGAAGCCCCAGACCTCTAAGCTGTGCCAAGCTGTTGGCCCTTGAAAAGTCTGTACTTCTTATCCCTCTCACCCCAAGCACTGCCTCCCTTTCTCTTGCCTTCAACAGCATCCTTGGGAGTCTTATGAGGAAAAAACTGCCTTGTATCCTCAACCTCTTCATTAACATTTCCTCCCTTTCCTTGTCTTCTGTAAGACTGCTTCCTCTGTGCCTCTTTCCAGCAGAAGGTGCATCTTCTGCACCACACCCACCTCCTGAATCCAAGGGTTGCAAGTTTGCGAAGGGTAGCTTGTATAATACTACAAAGACCCTCCAAGACTCTTTCAAAAGTCACCCTCTTGTTAAAATAGATAAAAAGATCACACACACACACATGCATACAAGCATGTGTACATGCATATATCTTGTTCCTGAGCCCTCACCAGTTAGCCACACCCCTGTCCACTCATCGTTGCTGCATCAACACACCTGCCCAGCCCCAGTTTCATTCATGGAAGATGCTGGTGTACGCTCAGTCTTTCTCTTCATCCCACTCCTGCCATTGCCCTGAATCACTTCAAGATCTTGTCATTTTTCTGCTACAAAGTGGGGTTTCTCACTGCTCATAGTTCTAAGCACAAGTCACACAGAATGGCTAGATGAGTGCCTCTCTCAATCTTGGCAGTAGCCAGTATCTAAACAGATGCTGTTCTAGTCCATACAGGCCTGCTTTCAGTCCCTGGAATGTTCCACATTCATTCCCAGTTCAAGGTCTTTGCATGTATTGGGCGTCCTTCCTAGAACACTGAGACTCTCCCATCTCCCAAAGCTTCCTACCACTCCCTTCCCCAACACTCATTCCTACTCATTCCTACTCATTCTTCAGCTCTCCATCCAAATGGCCTATCCACAGGTAAACATTTCCATATTAAACTCATCTTCCAACCTACACAGACTACGGTTGAGCAATGATTCTCAACTAGGGAGGAATTTTGCCCCCAGGGGACATTTGGCAACAGCTAGAAACACTTCTGCTTCTCAGTACTGGGGAGGTGCTACTGGCATGTGGTGGGTAGAGGCCAGAGATACTGCTAAACATCTTACAATGCACACAGGACAGACCCCACAACAAAGAATTATCCAGCACAAAAATGTTAGTAGTGCCAACTATGACAGACCCTGTGTAAGATCAGGGTAGCCCCCACATACATCTGTTGCATTGTTTATAGTATTAGTCATTTAGTATCTGCCTTTGTTACCTATCTTGCTCATCAGTACACAGCAGCTGGGACACAGTGTTGACCAATGACTATTGTTGACAGAACAGAGAGAAGAATTGGCAAGAAAAGAGATGGGGGAGAGGAAGGTCAGTTGGGGAACATTCAGTAATTCTGTAATGAGGAAAGTTTGGATTAGAGTACTACAGGTGGAAATGGTGAGGGTAAGCCAAAGGAGAGAAAGACTCTTTTAAGAAAAAATAGAAGAATAGATGAATGATTAGATGTGAGTGATAATTGAAAGCAGAATATCAGAAAAAAAACAGAGACTTGGGCAATCTGAAATGGAACAAGCCGAAACTGTTTCCTTTTCATTGTATTATTTATGGTCCATCTATGTAAAAACTTATTTGAGAGAATTTTAAATCAATGACATATAAAATTGAACATTAGATTAAAGACAAATGATTAGGTACCAAAAAATGTGAGCAATCAAAAGATGGATCATTTTTTACAGATTGGTTTATTTGCAAAGGAGAAATAGAGACACAGAACAAATGTATGGACACCAGGCTAGCCAGGAGGGTGGGATGAATTGGGAGATTGGGATTGACATGTGTGCCCTATTGATACTATGTATAAAATAGATAACTAATGAAAACTGTATAGCACAAGAAACTCGACTCAATGCTCTATGATGAACTAAGTGGGAAGGAAATCCAGAATAGAGGGGATAAATGTATCTGTATAACTGATTCACTTTTCTGTACGGCAGAAACATAACATTGTAAAGCAAATATTTGTTGTTATTGTTCAGTTGCTATGTCATGTCTGACTCCTTGCCACCTCACGGACTGCTGCACACCACGCTTCCTTGTCCTTCGCTATCTCCCAGAGTTTGCCCAAACTCATGTCCACTGACTCAGTGATACCATCAAACCATCTCGTCCTCTGTTGCCTGCTTCTCCACTTGTCCTCAATCTTTCCCAGCATCAGGGTCTTTTCCAGTGAGTCAGCTCTTTGCATCAGGTGGCCAAAGTATTGGATTTTCAGCTTCAGCAGCAGTCCTTCCAATAAATATTTAGGACTGATTTCCTTTAGGATTGACTGGTTTTATTTCCTTGCTGTCCAAGGGACTCTCAAGAGTCTTCTCCAACACTACAGTTCAAAAGCATCAGGTCTTTGGTGCTAAGCCTTCTTTATGGTCCAACTCTCACATCCATACATGACTGGAAGCTAGGAAAACCATAGCTTTGACTATGCAGACCTTTGCCAGCAACGTGTTGTCTCTGCTTTTTAATATGCTGTCTAGGTTTGTCACAGTTTTTCTTCCAAGGAGTAAGCATCTTTTAATTTTATGGCTGAAGTCACCATCTACAGTGATTTTGGAACACAGGAAAATAAAGTCTGTCACTGTTTCCATTTTTTCCTCATCTATCTGCCATGAAGTGATGGGAACAGATGCCATGGTCTTCATTTATTAAATGCTGAGTTTTAAGACAGCTATTTCACTATCCTCTTTCACCTTCATCAAGAGGCTCTTCAGTTCCTCTTCACTCTCTGCCTTTAGGATGATACCATCTGCATATCTGAGGTTGTTGATATTTCTCCTGGCAATCTTGATTCCAGCATATGAGTCATCCAGCCTGGCATTTCACGTGATGTACTCTGCATATAAGTCTAATCAGCAGGATGCCAGTATACAGCCTTGACATAGACCTTTCACAATTTGGAACCAGTCCATTGTTCCGTGTCTGACTATAATCGTTTCTACATTCAGGTTTTTCAGGAGGCAAGTAAAGTGGTCTAGTATTCCCATTTCTTTAAGAATTTTCCATAGTTTGTTATGATCCACACAGTCAAGGGCTTTAGCATAGTCAATGAAGCAGTAGATATTTCTCTGGAATTCTCTTGCTTTTCCTATGATTGAATAGATGTTGGCAATTTGATCTCTGGTTCCTCTGCCTTTTCTAAATCTAGCTTGTACATCTGGAAGTTCTTGGTTCATGCACTATTAAAGCCTCGCTTGAAGGATTTGCAGCATTGCCTTGCTAGCATGCAAATTGAGTGCAATTGTGTAGTTGTTTGAACATTCTTTGGGACTGGAATGAAAACTGACCTTTTCCAGTCTTGTGATCATTGCTGAGTTTTCCAAATTTGCTGGCATACTGAGTGCACTACTTTAATAGCATCATGTTTTAGGATTAGGAATAACTCAAGTGGAATTCCATCACCTCCACTAGGTTTGTTCATAGCGATGCTTCCTAAGGCCCATTTGACTTCACATTCCAGGATGTCTGGCTCTAAGTGAGTGACTATCTGAGTGGTTCTCTGAATCACTAAGATCTTTTTTGTTTAGTTTTTCTATGTATTCTTGCCACCTCTTCTTAATCTTTTCTTCTTCTGTTAGGTCCTTGCCATTTCTATCCTTTATTGTGCCTTTCTTGGCAAGAAATAGTCTCTTAATATCTATAATTTTCTTGAAGAGATCTTTAACCTTTCTCATTCTATTGTTTTCATCTATTTATTTTCATTGTTCACTTATATGAAAGTGAAAGTTAAGTCGCTCAGTCGTGTCCCACTCTTTGCGACCCATGGACTGTAGCGCACCAAGCTCCTCTGTCCATGGAATTCTCCAGGCAAGAATACTGAAGTGGGTTGCCATTTCCTTCTCTAGGGGATCTTCCCCACCCAGGGATCGAACCCAGGTCTCCCACATTGCAGGCAGATGCTTTAACCTCTGCACCACCTGGGAAGCCCTGTTCACTTATACACTCCAATACAAATTAATTTAAAAAACACAAAAGCAAAACTCATAAAGAATCATTTTTTCCAGCAATCTAAGTTAATATGCTGTAATTTAACATAGAATATAAATTTGAGTTTTCTGAGAGCCAAGGCACAAAGCAAAATAAACATGATTGGTCTCCATCTTTGACGAGCTCTTCATCATACTTCATGCTATTTTCCTCAGAGTTATTTTGTTATTAAATTTTTTTATTTTTGTTATTTCTTTCAAGAAAGACAAATTTTCCAGGAACTGAACTCTAATGGGATTGCATCCAAGTAATACTTAAGAAGCATTAAACTACAATCCATCATGTTGTCAGTAGTAATTTTATGAAGGTGCATAAATGTCTTTCAGCTGACCCTTTTTCTCTAAGTCCATGATTAATTAGAGAATCACAATGTGGTGAAGATGTCTAGATAGCAGTGATTCTCAGCAGTATGAGGGGCTGCTGTGTGGTGGACTTTCAGGTTATACACCTGCCCTCTCACTCACAAGGCCAGTGAGACAGTAGTCTTTCCCTGGGTAGGTATATTATCACTAGATGTCCATGGCAGTATGTGGTGGTGATACAGAGAATTCTCTTTCCACTTAGTTTGTACAGTTCTAAATAGAAAATTTCTGATTAAACTCAGATGCTATTTTTCTAATTTACTTCTGTTTGAAACAACATTTCCTATGGTAAGTTTCACTTCCTATAGTCTAACGGAAGCTGTTACCAATGGAAGTGTGTTGCACATGTGAGCAGAAGACTAAATGATGTCATCACTTCTCACACAAGAGATACATCTTGACCTAGTTAAAGCACAGGCCTTGGATTCACTCACTATCAAGTCAAATTCTATATCTGCTCCTTTCCAGCTATTTCACCTCTTTTTGTGCTCACTCAGTTGTGTCTGACTCTTTGCAACCCCATGGACTAGCTTGCCAGGCTCCTATGTCCAGAGAATTTCCCAGGCAAGGATGCTGGAGGGGTGGCCATTTCCAACTCTAGGGGATCTTCCCAACTCCAGGACTGAATTTGTGTCTCCTGTATTGGCAGGCAGATTCTTTACCACTGTGTCCTACTTCACTTCTAAAAGGGAATTCATGATACTTAGGATGCAAGGCTTTTGAGAAGCTTAGAGACAATATACAGAATGTTCTCAGCAAAGAATCAGTCGCATAATAGGTGCTCAATAAATTATATCATTATCAAAAAAGATGAAGTGAATATATTAAGATAGAAGTTAATAAGTTTCTAGAAAGAAAAGTAATGAATGAATATTTGTCTTTTTTCTTTACTCTTTCAATAGTTTGTATGATAATCTTTGACCTAAAGAAGGAATTAAAACAACTAGGTAGAATTATTATTAAAATGGATTTGTAAATCAAACTATGATCAACAGAAAAAAGTGTCAGATATTTCTAAACCCATGATCATGTGCAGCACAATCAGATCGATATTTCCAAAGTGTGATCAACAATGTGGTGATACTGAGTTTTATCATTAAGCCCGACATCCAAACACTGCAGTAACCTCTTGACCATTTCTCAACACAGGTAAATGTAGGTTTGAGCAACAGTGTTCCCCTTAAAAAGTCTCTAAAATTAGAGTATACTAATTCTATAATCTGAGTATTAGCTGGCACATTGCTGACATTTAGAAAGAATGCAGTTGCTAACTATCATGTGCAGTTTCTCAAATCACCAATTTGGGGGATGGTTTGCATCATGTCATAAGGAGAACATTTTTGGAAAAAATAAAATGTTCTTTCTTTATAACTAGAGCAGCTAATAAAAGTCTAAGCCAGTGTATTGGTTAAGTGCACTGTCCTTTTGGAGAGGAAGGGGTGGAAGCAGGGTGAGATGGGAGCATTTTGGGAGGTGGGGGCACAGAGAATTCTCTTTCCACAAGTTTGTATAGTTTTAAGCAAATTTTTTCTTATTAAATTCAGATATTATTTTTCTAATTTGCCTCTAGATTTTTAATGACATTTACTCCAAACAGATATTTAATAGCTCTGTGAAAATAATAATAAAATTGAACAGAAGGGAAGTATTTAGTAAGAGAAAGTTGGCCTCAGATTCATTTTCCCAGTCCCCTTTTTCTCTTTTGCCTTTTGTGCTTTGCCATTGACAATAATTCCAGTGACCTAACAATGAAAGCCATGGGGATAATTCAAAATATAAATGATCTGTATTTATTTGGGTAACGGCTGGAGGAAAGACAACATCCCATTTGAAGTTCATTATTAATTGAGATTAGATCTAAACCTTCCCAGTTAAACTGATTTATGAGAGCTATTCTGCCTTCCAAAATCAGCTTGGCAAATTTAATGATACTATTGTTTGAGAATAGACACATAATTTATTGAAATACTTCATTCTAACTCTGGGTTGGAGTCACAAACTTTTGTGCACTAATTGCTCATTGGTAGGCAACAAAAATATTGAAGCTTAAGAATTAGGCATTGTGATTTATGGCCTGTCTACAATTCCTGTGTTTAGGACTAACCCAAGCATATGCTGTGGCCCCAGTGTTTTCTGACCTCGTGACAGCTATCTTCTGACTGCTAGGGTTACCTGATAGGGTCTTCCTCCAAAGTCATCCCTTTTTGAGTAGTGTGGCGTGTTCCAAATGACACCGCTGTTTTCTCTTTGCATCCAGTAACACTCCTGATCTTGAGTGCACTGACCCCAGCATGTCCTCATGGTACCATGTACTTCACTGCACTATCCATGTGCCTCTTCAGAACACGAGGTATTTGAGGACTCATATTCCCCAACCTCCATGATGTCCTTGGAATATCAAAAGGGCACAAGCAGGAAGGAAGAACAGTATAAAGAAAGGAAGAAGAAAATAGTAGAAGAAAAGGATATAAGGGAGGAAAAAACGAAGGAAGAAAAGGTTCTAAGAGAAACAAATCCTAAGTAAACATTTATTAAGATAAAAACAACTCACGATCAACCTTAAAAGGTCAAAACCCCAAGGAAGTTCTGACTTTTTGTACTTTTAAAATACATGTGGACAAAAGATAAACTATTAAAGACAAAATTTCAGATTCTATTCTTGACTGGTAGAACAATTATTCAGGTCAAGAAGCCCCTTGAATGTCCCTTAAAGAACCCCATATTTAGAACCATAAAGTGAATGAGTCCAAGTAGATCACATGCCTTTTCTATAATGGGGTTTTCAGAAAGCTTGGCTTTTATGGGTACTGATCATTACACAGAGGATGAACTAGCAAAGTCCTAAATGAAGGTAACAAGGAGACGAGAAAGTGAATGTTAGAAAGTCAAACTTCCAATCGATGGAAGTGCTCTCGAGAAGTTCTGAAAAGTGAGGACAGAGTTCTCTACATTATCTGGCTCATCTGCCTTTTTCATATTTATCCTCATGCAGTCTCTGAAAAAGAGGTCTCTGTTCTGAAGATGATATTGCCTCTTGTCCCTTCTCCTCTCTTCTCATCTCTACAAATGCCTCTTTCCTGCAGTTAACACTGAGAAAACTCTTTAGCAGCCTCCCTTCTCTAAACCATCTCATTTCTCCTATTTTCAAACACTCAAATGTCTCTCATCTAAAAATGTAAGCAGTTCAGTGTAGCTGTTCCTCCTGTCAACCCACCCATCTCCCTAATCCACTTCTTCTTCCACCAATCATTCCTTGTAATCTTATTAACCCCTCAAATCTATTGTAATCAATCTATAAAGTCAGCGATAATATCACTCTGAACAAATCCAAATGTCTCCTTTGAGTAACATATTGCATATTGGACTATTCTCTTTTACCAGAAACTATAGTTTTGGCTTGCCTTCCTATTTTGTTTCTTCTGCCTCACTAACTTATTCCTCTGTTTCAGTCCTCTTCCTCTATTTCATTCCCTGAAAGGAGGATCTTCAGGCCTTTGTTTCTCTTCCTGTAGATTTCCAGCATTCTCTCCATCTCTAATCTCTACTTCTTGCCCAACCTTCAATTACTGTACATTTGAATTATAGACCCACATTCTTTTAGACATCTGGGGGTGTAGGGAGTGGGGGACACTAAAAGGAGTGGTGTGAATTGATGTGTCCTGATAAAACTGACATTGATAATTAATGTCTCATGTTCTGTACCAAATGCTACATAAAACATGTAATGAAAGATATAATGAAAACTACTCAGATAGTTCTTTATACCACCTGTGCATATTAAAATATTACATGTCCCTTCAAAGTTCCTCATTTGGGGTGCTTAATGCAGGAGACCCCAGTTCGATCCCTGCATCGGGAAGATCCGCTGGAGAAGAGATAGGCTACCTAGTCCAGTATTCTTGAACTTCCCTGGTGGCTCAGCTGGTAAAGAATCCACTTGCAATGTAAAGAATCTGCCTGCAATGTGGGAGACCTGGGTTCAATCCCTGGATTGGGAAGATGCCCTGGAGAAGGGAAGGGCTATCCACTCCAGTATTCTGGCCTGGAGAATTCCACGGACTGTATAGTCCACGGGGTCACAGAGTCAGACATGACTCAACTTTCACTGCAGGGTCATCTTTGAAACCCCTTCAAAGTCACGGGGTTCTATTCCTTCTAAATTGTATCAGATTNGAAGATGCCCTGGAGAAGGGAAGGTCTACCCACTCCAGTATTCTGGCCTGGAGAATTCCACGGACTGTATAGTCCACGGGGTCACAGAGTCAGACATGACTCAACTTTCACTGCAGGGTCATCTTTGAAACCCCTTCAAAGTCACGGGGTTCTATTCCTTCTAAATTGTATCAGATTTCTCCCATCCTTTTCACGTTTGCTAGTCACACCTTAGTTGGATCTCTCATGGTCTATTGCATCTATCGTTTTGATTGTGTCAGTGGCTCCCAGCCTTGTGTTCTTTTTCTTGTTTTTCCATGTCCAACCCAGCATCAGATGCACAGACTGATTTATCTTTTTTAGAGAGATGTTTCCCACATTTCGCCCCATCTTAACAACAGGAAATGGCCTATTCCCAGGTCTAAGCTGCTGGTATTTCAAAGTAATTTAGCTTAAAATTTGTAGCAACAAAACTTGTAGGTAATGAAGAATGTCTTAAAATATTTGACAAAATCTTTCAAAAGAGACTTATAGATAAGGTGAAGAGACAGAAGCCGCTGCTGTGCTGTGCTTTGTCACTCAGTAGTGTCCACTTCTTCACAACCCCATGGGCTGTAGCCCACCAGGCTCCTCTGTCCATGGGGATTCTCCAGGCAAGAATACTGGAGTGGGTTACCAAGCCCTCCTCTAGGGGATCTTCCCAACCCAGGTCTCCCACATTGCAGGTGGATTCTTTACTATCTGAGCCACCAGGGAAGCCCAAGAATACTGGAGTAGGTAACTGATCCCTTTTCCAGGGGAAATTTCTGACCAAGAAATCAAACCGGGGTCTTTTGCATTGCAGGTGGATTCTTTACTAGCTGAACTACCTGGGAAGTCCAAATGTAAGCTACGTTTTGGCAAACCGAAAGAGTTTCATGTCTGATTGAAGATATCCTGTGTTTCAGAGTTGTGTTTGACCTTGTTTTAGTCCATGGGTTAATCAATTACTCATGTGAAGGCAAAAACATGCTTATATCATCTTTAGAAAACCAATGTTGTGGAGATTCACATTAGCAGAACTGAAATTCAAAACATTCTCTCTGAGCTTGAAAATGCCACTAATATTGACCCAAAGTTTTATGAAAGAAATAATGTGGTTTGACAACCACATTGTGGAAATATAATATATTTTAGTTGACAATGAACTTAATACTAATATAGATGAATAACATGATTTGGATAATGAAATCTAAACCTAGCCTAACAGAATATTTTTTCTCTATAGAAGACACAAAACTAATTTGATAGTCCCTAAGTTAAGGCACTAGGGTTAGTCTGTTGTTTTTCTAACAAAAGAGCACTGACATTGGTTCTGCATCTACCAAAAAAGGCAAAATGCCACAGTCACCTAGTATTTTCTTTCCTACTATAGTTCCTGGATCCCAGTATATGTTCAATACTTGTTGCTTTAATAAACAAGTAAATGGACAGACAGTGATAAGGGACAGAACTAAGCCTACTAATAACACCATCAACATATCTCACAGAAGTTGTAAATTTTTAAAGCTTTCATGTATGGGTATATGTGATGAATATGTGTATAAAATAAAGAAGGTGTTGACCTTCTTTCAAAAAGCTTACAAAACACAAGCAAATATAGTTGTCATGCTTAAGGAATAATTTCTGACAGTTAAAGAAATGTAGCATATAAAAATCAGCAAGGCATGAGTGTTATCTATTTTGGCCAAAGTTATCAATTTTATTCTCAGAGAAAGACTTCAGTGAAACTGAAATTGATAAAGGCTATTTTTTTCAAATTCACAAGAATCTGACTTTTGTCAAGCCAAACATAATCAAGAGATGTAGCATGGTAGAAATACTCCAAAGCTGCATAAAAATAACAATTTTCCCACTGAAGGTGGGCTTCCTGATCTCCCTCTAAGGGAAAACCAGTAGAATCTCTCATTAAAAAGAGGATTTAGTTGTATGGAATTGTACTTTCTGACTATCGTGTATCAGCGGTGATAATGTGAGAATTTGGCACAAGTCAAATGAATAAGTATTTATTGAGTGCTTAAAGGTCCCTTGCCTTGAAATAAAAGATTTTATATTTTCAAAGTTTTGTGAAAGAATGAGACAATGTGCTATATCAAAGGAAAGCATCCAAGCTATTTAATCTCCAGCCAAGCGTATTCCAAAGGCTATGCCAAAATAAGGCACTGACAAAGACAAGGATCTGGGTTTGACAGAAATGTTGTGAGTATTATAAAATAAAGATTCCTTATAGGATAACATAGTCATAATAGGTATACATCTTGACCCCAAGCATCAGAGTTGATGAGTGAGCTTTGAACCCATGTGCCAACTCTGATTGTTGATAGTGACTACTAAAAGTCATTGACAGCGAAATATTCTGAAGCTGAGTCTACACTAATTGGGGAAAATAATTGAATCAGTCATATCTGATATGAGTGGGAAATTAATAGCATATTTCCTATGGCAGTTCTAAAGATACCACATGCTGGTGTGTAATGAAATCAACAAACAACCAAAAGCATCTTCTCTTAAGTTTTCCTAACCAGACTAACCCTAGTTTAAAAAATAAAAAATAAACCTCATGAAAAAGGATTTGATTTATTGATAATACTTTCTCTTGAAATGTTCTCTCCCTTCCCACCTTCATTGTCCATGCCTACTGGCTGATATCTCCAACTTCCAATAACCCAACAAGATTTTTTTGGACTGGGGATTATATTCCTAGGATTTCCTGCCATTCTCCAGTGTTCTCTAAGATGAATACTAGGTAAGCTTATCTCCTTAAGAGTAGTTGAATTTAAAGAATACTTAAATTTTAGTGCCATCCCCAAAACTCTTCCCCCTTTTAAATAGTGTCTGCCTCTTGAGAGACATTGCTCTTTCCCATCTGCTTCTCCCAATTTTACTACTTAACCCAAAAGAGTTCAGTAATGGAGTTTTAAGAGTACTTCAAGGCAAGAAAAGACTTAGAATAATTTTCTTCCCCTCCCCTACACATTTTAAATTATATTCCTGTCCCCATAAATTTTCCAGGTAGAATCTCAATACATTAACTGGAGTACATTAATCTCAATACATTAACTGGAGTACATAATCTCAATACATTAACCGGTGTACCATAACATTGCTTCCCTTGCCCAGTCCTAAACACATGCTGATTTTATGACTAACATGGGCAAATTATAAAGATGATGTCAATTAAAGAGGTCAAGCAAGGAGAGCCCCATCTGGTACATACTACCTGTTACCTCAGCTTACAGGCCAAGTTACCATTTTAATGTAGGTGCAGGAACATGATATTAACTAAAAAATATCTCTGATACATATGCTTGCTTTGTGAACCTCTATATAAAACATGAATCCAAGACGAAACACTTTTGATTTTCTTTTTCACAAACAGCAATGGCACTAGCATATCTGCTGTTGTTTATCCTTTTCAACACATATTCAACTTGTCTACTGAGCTATGAACATGGTCACTAGGATCCTTTCCAAGGACAGGTACCACTCTGGCCACCATGGAAAGAAATATAGTAGGATTCTAATTTAATTCCCAGACATCATGAGTCTTTGAAAACTAATTCACTGGAAAGCAATTCATTATGCTTGTGAGCTTCGTTTATTTGCCAAAAACATATTTAAGGATACTATTTTAAAATATATTCAAATAATTTGGGCATACATTTCTTTGGTATATATGTATTCTTCTTAAAAATTCATATAATATATTCATGAAGAATATTTCCTAAAAGAACTTTTATGAATTGAGTAATCTTGGCAAATTTGGTGAATTACTCATTTGGCATGGATCGACTTGCCTCCATCCATATAGCAGACACCATTCTGAGAAGTGATAAAATAGTGTTGAACCAAGATTTACTTAAGACAGTAGTGGTCTCAGTCACAGAAGATGATGTTCCCTGGACGACCTTTGGCAATGTCTGGAGACATTTCTGTTGTCCCAGTTTTAAGGCTGTGGGGGAAGGACTATGAGCATTCAGCAGGTAAAGGCCAAGGATACTGCTAAACATCCTACAACACACAAGGCACTCCCCTTACCCCCCACCCACCATCAAAGGATTATCTGGCACAAAATGCCAGTAGTGCCAAGGTTAAGAAACCCTGAGATGTGAAGATACACCCCTCTAACTCTCCTACATCTCTGGAGCAGCTGGGCATGTGTGCCACATCATACAACCTTATAGTTGAGAATTTTTTTTTTTTTCAGTTGACTGGTTTTTGAGCATGGTGAGTACTTGGAATGTGGTGGTATTGTTCAGTTACCAAGTCATGTCTGACTCTTCAAGACTGCATGGATAGTAGCATGCCAGGCTTCTCTGTCCCTCACCATCTCCCAGAGCTTGCTCAAACTCATGTCCATTGAGTCAGTGATACCATCCAACCATCTCAGCACCTGTTACCTTCTTCTCCTTCTGCCTTCAGTCTTTCTCAGCAACAGGGTCTTTTCCATTGAGTCAATTGTTCGCATCAGGTGGAGCTTCAGCTTCAGCATTAGTCCTTCCAATGAATATTCAGAGTTAATTTCCTTCAGGATTGACTGGTTTGATCTCCTTGCTTTCCAAGGGACTCTCAAGAGCCTTCTCCAAAACCATAGTTCAAGAGCATTACTTCTTTGGTGCTCTGCCTTCTTTATGGTCCAACTCTCACATCTGTACATGACTACTGGAAAGACCACAGCCTGGACTATATGAACCTTTGTCAGCAAAGTGATGTCTCTGCTTTTTAACACAATCTACGTTTGTCAAAGCTTTCCTGCCAAGAAGCAATTGTCTTCTAATTTCATGGCTGCAGTCACCATCCGCAGTGATTTTAGAATGGAATGTAGTAATGGACAGGAAATAAATGTTGAACAAGTGTGTCAGGCTCTTGGGATTAACAGTCTCCTACAACTTTGATACACTAGGTCCCAAGGGAAGCATATCTAGAATCAAGGCTATAAAATCTACAATTCTATAAGATACACTCCCAGTCCTCTCTGACTACATATGGTTCCTTGAACAAAAAATATGTGTTCTCAAGACTTTAAAAGGAAAATATATATCTTTTTCCAGGTCCTTCCTTCCCCATGTCACTCATAAGATAAATCTCCAAAGTAGAAGAACTTGAGAAGAAAGTGGAAGTGGCTCATTTTCTCTCTTCTCCTTTCTCTTCTCATTCCTTCCTCTAAAGACCACAAAATTCCTTTCATAAAAAAGAACACCAGGCTCTAAAAGAGCTTACAAATTGTTCTAGCAAAAACACAGAACCAAAGAAACAAGGGGAAAAACAAATAGAACATGTAATTACTAGGAACACAGTTTGGAACTGCTTTAAACACTTCTGCTCACTCGGAAAAGAAAGAAGTCCCTTTTTCCAAGGCAAGAGTGTGCCCTGATCCCAGTGGAGAACCTTCGCCAGGGTCTTACCAGTAGATTCTCAATGCTGCTGGCAGAGGAAATCTTATAGCTCCCTTCCTCCAGAGACCAGCTTCTCAATTCCTTCCCGTTACCTCCCGGGACCACCAGTTGAAAGTGACCAAAGGAACCTTACAGTGTCTTGGGGGCAATTTTCTTCACTACTAAAGAGTCAAAGAAAAACGAATAGAAACAGAAAGATGATTGTTATGGTGTTAGTGGAGAGAACAAATGGCTTGACTCACTAGGACAAAGTCCAGTGCCTTCCTTTACAGGGTCCAGAAACCCCAGAACACCAGGATTTCAACCTCAGAAAGAAATGGCCAGACAAGCATAGGATAAATCAATTGAGTGAGGGATGAGACAGTGATGTCATTCTGACCTGTCCCTACCCTGTCTGAATGGGGGAACAAAGAGACAGAATGTTAGAAGTGGAAAACACTGCAAAAGTTGTCTGAGTCTAAACTCATCATTTTGGGAGATGAGGAAATAGATCTCCAGGGGGTAAGTTACTCAAGTGTTGTCAGATGCTAGTAAAAATCATAAGCAAGCCTCNATCCCAGGGATGACGGAGCCCAGTGGGCTGCCGTCTGTGGGGTCACATAGAGTCGGACACGACTGAAGCAACTTAGCAGCAGCAGCAGCTAGGGAGCTGGGATAGGTAGGTAGACAGATAGACACACATGCCCTCACATATATGGATAAAGGTTTCTCACCGTCACACACACACACGCAAAAAAAAAAAAAGAAAAAAAAAACCACGGATGGTACAAATATGCAAAGAGAGAAAATTAGAATAAAAATCCTAGGCAGTTGGATTAGAACTGAAAATGGTAACAGGTAATGGATGAATGGATTGATGGGGAGAGAGAATTAATGGCATTCAATAAGCACCCATTAATTTATGTTCCCAAATTCACTTAAACTTTTTGAATGTTTATGTTGTAAAATGTGCATGATATAGTAGAAAGGATGCAGTTTCGAGTAATATCTTCAATCAAAATGATATCAACTACTGAGTGATTTTATACAGTAGTGATAAATCCTGTGGGACAGAAAGAAAACAAACTACAAAATATCTTTAAGTTCCTTTAAGTTCGTAATACTCATCCAAGAGTGACTTTACCCTCTAGGGAACATTTGGCAATTTCTGGAGACATTTCTGGTTGTTACAACTAGAGGGTGCTGATGGCATTTACTGAGTAAAGGTAAGGAATGCTGCTAAATATCTTACAATGTACAGAATGGTTATCACAGTAAAGAAAGTATTCTTATGGGCTGAATCATGTTCCTCAAAATGTATATGCTGAAGCCCAAACCTCCAGCACCTCAGAATGTGACTCTATTTGGAGACAGTACCTTTAGAGAAGTAACTACATTAAAATGAGGTCATTGGCATAGGCCCCAATTTATTCTGACTGGTATGTTTATGAAAAGAGGATATTTGGACAAACAGAGACACACCAGGGATGTACTTGTCCAGAGGAAAGACCTTGTGAGGATACAGCAAGAATATAACCACGGGCAAGACCACATGCCAGACAAGGGAAGAGGCCTTGGAAGAAGTCAAACCTACCAATACCTTGATCTTGGACTTCTAGCCTCCTGAGCTGAGGAAATACATTCCTGTTATTTAAGTCATCCAGACTGTGATGTTTTGTTATGGTAGTTCCAGTAAGCTAATACAATTATCCAACTCAAAATGGCAGTAGTGCCAAAGCTGAGAACTCTGATTTATGAAATATGGAAACAGTACTGAAAAGAGCTTTTGAGAGTACGAAAGACAACCTAGCTAATATCTAGAATTTAAATGGCAAACTGAAGAAGAGAGGAGAAATATATTTGCCTTCCTGTGAAAATTAAAAAGAGTCATTCAGTGGAGAAAATCATTTCCTTGAGTTTGTATACTGATGGGCCAGTGCAGTTAACATTCTCTCTTCTGGGCTATAAGGCCTTTGAAAAGGTTATTAAAAAAAATAAAATCAGTCTGATGGCACTAAGTATATTTTTACTTCTGTGGGACTTTTTTTGGCAATAAAACCAAATTTGGAACACTCAAGAATTTTATTTCTATGTACATTTGCTCAAAACATTATTACCCAGAAGACTATGGAAATCCAACCATCACTTAATCCCAAAGTTACTTTCTCATGGTTTACAAAGAAGGAAGGAACCTTCCTTGATCCAGTGTATTTATTGGCACTTTTGTGAAAGTTCAAATATGTAATAATAGTTTCACTATTCTCTTTGTTGGCATACAAATAAACTCAAAATGAATCATAAAGATACAGCTAAAACTATAAAACACCTTGAAAAATACTTAAAAGACCGACCTTTGTGACCTTCAGTTAAGAAAAAATTTCTTATTCAGGACAAGGAAAAAAATGGTTAGACTCTGGACACCTTTTAAGTTCATGCTCTNCTATAAAACACCTTGAAAAATACTTAAAAGACCGACCTTTGTGACCTTCAGTTAAGAAAAAATTTCTTATTCAGGACAAGGAAAAAAATGGTTAGACTCTGGACACCTTTTAAGTTCATGCTCTTTAAAATGTTCTATTAAGAAAATTGAAAGGTGAGAATTGAAAGGAGAAAATGGTATCCAAAAGTAAAAGAACTCATAACTCAATAAGAAAAAGCAATCTTCAAAAATGTCCAGAGTATTTGAACATGGGAAAAGAGGATACAATAATAATCAATAAACACATAAAAATTCTCAACAGCATTAGTCATCAATAAAGTAAAGAGTTAAACCATTGTGAGATACCACTGTACACTCATAAAGGAGCTAAAATTAAGAAGATTGGTGTTACACAGTATCAGCAAACAAGGAGCTCCTGAAATTCATCCTTTGCTGATAGGAGGATAAACGATACAGCCATTCTGGAAAAGAGTTTGGCACTTCCTCATAAAGTTAACCACACACTTCCCATCTGACCAGCACCTCCACTATTAGGTATTTACCCAAGAGGAATGGAGGCATATGTTCTCAAAAACACATATGTATGTAATTCTAGCAACTTGATTTATAAAAGCAAAACTCAGCACAACCCAAATGTTCATGAATAGATGATGACATAAGCATGTCATGGTCTATTAATACAATGAAATGCAATAAGCAATGAGAAGGAGCAAACTACTGATACACACAACATGAATGAACCCCATGTTGAACAAAGAAAGCCAAGCACAATAAAAGTTGNCACAACCCAAATGTTCATGAATAGATGATGACATAAGCATGTCATGGTCTATTAATACAATGAAATGCAATAAGCAATGAGAAGGAGCAAACTACTGATACACACAACATGAATGAACCCCATGTTGAACAAAGAAAGCCAAGCACAATAAAAGTTGAAACCAATAGAACAGATAAAATCGACGTACAATGATAGAAATCAAATCAGTGTCTGCCTGTAGTAGGGTTAGCAGGAACTGACTGCAAAGGAGAATAGAAGAGCTTTCTGGAGTGATAAAATGTATCATTTCTTGATTGGAATGGTCATTACAAGGTTATGTACATTTGTCAACACTTATTCAAGTAACACTTGAACATGTGCATTTGATGGTATGTCAGTTAAGCTTCAAGAAAGTTGATTTTTAACTTAATGAGAAGTAAATATACAAAGGTATATTTGTTTATATGTTATCACTTAAAGAAACTGTGAACAGCAACAGTCCCAATCAATGAGCATGCTTAGGAACCAGATCATGATATTTAAGTATAATTCTTCATTAAAAGACCCCTTGGCAAAATGGCTGACATCAGTTGAAGAAGGAAAATACAAGATGAACCTGCAATATCTTGTTTTGATTGAAAGTCAAGAAGCACTCAAAGAATAATGGGATCATGTCAAAAAGATGAAGAATGCAACTTAAAAGGACTCCTACTGGTCAACTCTGAGAGAATTTGAGTACCAAAATACATAATGATAATAAGAGGTTACTTACCACTAAACTACATAGGATATTTATTTATATTTATTTATTTATATCCTTGTAGTTGAGTGCATTGAGGTGATGAGGAAAGAGATATTTGTACAGATTTAACATTGTTGTTCAGTCACTCAGTCGCGTCCGACCCTGCGACCCCATGGACTGCAGCACATCAGGGTTTCCCGTCCTTCTCTATCTGCTGGAGTTGGCTCAAACTCATGTCCATTCAGTCAGTGATGCCATCCAACCACCTAATCTCATCCTCTGTTGCCCCCTTCTCCTCCTGCCCTCAAACGATTTACAGTAATTCCCACAAAATGTTTTTTAATTGTAAAGGGGAAAAGTGTAATGTTACAGTGGAGAAGCATGGCAGATATGATTTTAGTCAACTGATCAAAGTCAACATCGTGACTAATGCAATAATGAAACGTGTGTTGTACCATGCAATAGGGTTTGTGAGAAGACTGAATTTTCTGTGACACCCCTGCTAAAGATGCATAACCTGTATCTATTCCTAGAGATGCTACAATATGCATTAGGTCAACTTGAATTTTTGCTGATACAGCAAAAATCTCAGCTATCTTCTCCTAGGTCGGCAGATGCTGCGTACTCAGTACATTGTTGTTGTTGTTGTTTTTTAGTAGCTAAGTCATGTTTGATTCTTTTGCAACTACATGGACTGTGGCCTGCCAGGCTCCAGGGGATTTCCCAGGCAAGAATACTGGAGTGGGTTGCCATTTCCTTCTCCAGGGAATCTTCCCAACCCAGGGGTCAAACCCTCATCTCCTGCTTGGCAGGCAGATTCTTTACCACTGAGCCACCAGGGAAGTTCCATCCAGTACATAGCATTAGGTAATTCTTCCCACTTTACCACTCACTCTTTATTGTCTTATGGACCTCTCTGATCCATCATTTCATACAATCTATTTACATTTTTATATATGCTGCACAGTTTTTAATTTCACTTCCCATTTCTTTAATATCTGGATAAAAACAAATAGCAACATGAATAGCAGTGGAAAATTTTATGTGGAGATTAATCTCATATCTTTTAAAATATCAGGCCTTAATAAGTACAAAGCCTCCGTCAGATAGTGAATTATAAGTGTCTGGCACCCAATGGCCTGTGACTCAGTTACTGGCTGACATTTCAGTCTCTGAACTCATCTAACAAGTGGCCTGTAAATTATAATTTTTTCTAAGTCTCTGACATAAGGAGAGATTAGATAGTGTTTGGAAACCGAGAGCATAACCTGCATCTTGGTCATGTTTGGTCCTGCATAGAGGCTTTGCGGGAAACTCAGCCACCTGCGGTCAGTGCAAAATGACAGTGGCAGCGGCCATCACATGGACGAGAAATATGTCTTTCCTTCCTGGACTGCACGGCCTGCTGGGCCTTAGCCATTGTGACGAGTGGTAAATTCAATTCATAACTTCAGTGTGTTCCTTGGGCAGCACGTACATACTTGCTGACTTCTGTAAGGGTTGTTAGGAGCTCAACTGCTCAGCCCTTTGTCTTTATTTGAGCAAAAACACCAGACTCCACTTTTAACACCCCTATTAAGAGAAAAATCAAATCTTTTTTTTTTTCTGGGGTTCTCTGCAGACCTGGAAATGATGATCCCATGGGAATCATGGGAAAACAGTTCTCCCTTATGGGGCAAAAGCTGTAACAGAAATAAATATGTGATTTGATTTTAAGCACCAAAATGTATCTAAATCTTTAAACATCTCTGCTAATCTATTTTAGAAGTGGAGGGGAAAAAGCAAATCCCTAAAATAAAATGCATCTTATGCCACCAAGCCCAGAGGAACACTACCTGAGAAGCCAGGCATGCATGCTAAGTCACTTCGGTCGTGTCCAACTCATCTCGGCCCCAAGGTCTGTAGCCCACCAGTCTCCTCTGTCCATGGGATTCTTTAGGCAAGAGTACTGGAGTGGGTTGCCATGCTCTCCTCCAGAGGATCTTCCCAACCCAGGGATCAAATCTGTGTCTCTTTATGCCTCCTGCATTGGCAGGCGGGTTCTTGACCACTAGCACCACCTGGGAAGCCCACTATAGAGGACAGGTCTAATGTTTTGTTGTAAATTTAAGAGTTCTGTGTCACTGTTCTACTATCCTTTAAATGAAATCATGCCATTTAATTATTACTCATGCAGTAGGGTATGTTTTTAATAATTATATTCCAATATAGGCTCATTCTGGGCTTCCCTGGTAGCTCAGTGCTCAAAGAATCCACCTGCCAATGCAGAGACATGGAATCAATCCCTGGGTGGGGAAGATCCCCTGGAGAAGGGAATGGCTACAAACTCCAGTATTCTTGCCTGGGAAATCCCATGAACAGAGGAGCCTGGAGGGCTACAGTCCATGGTGTCACACAAG
The DNA here is from genome assembly GCA_006410875.1 of Neotragus pygmaeus. Taxonomy (NCBI): domain Eukaryota; kingdom Metazoa; phylum Chordata; class Mammalia; order Artiodactyla; family Bovidae; genus Neotragus; species Neotragus pygmaeus. The sequence continues at coordinate 495,792 of SJYV01009137.1, read as the reverse complement.
AGTTTGTCGCAACTTAGCAAGCAAACAACAAATAGGCTCATTTCAGAATGAAAAAGCCCATAAAACAGATATCCTGTTCCTTTCAGAATTTATTGGGAAAAGAGCTCTCTGACTATGGTCTTCCTGCTTCATTCACTTGTCCCTATGTGACAAGATGGCAAAAATATGCCATCCAGAGACCCAAGCTCCTATCCTGGTCAGTATACTTATTTACAATGGAATAGCTCATAGTTTATAGCCCCTAATATGCAAAGAGCCTTACAAATCTATTATAAACAAGAAAACTGGACAGTCTGGGAAAGAGAATTATAACTGGCCAAGTGAAGTCGCTCAGTCATGTCTGACTCTTTGTGACCCCATGACTGTAGGCTCCTCCTCCATTCATGGGATTTTCCAGGCAAGAGTACTGGAATGGGTTTCCATTTCCATCTCCAGGTAATCTTCCCAACCCAGGTATCAAACCCAGGGCTACCACATTGCAGGCAGACACTTACCATCTGAGTTCCCAGGGAAGCCCATAATTGGCCAAAAATTAAATATTTTTATCTGCTATTATTGATGAATACTACTGCTTTAATTTGCATTTTTAAATGATGAGTTTAAATGCAAATTAAAGCAGTAGTATATTTCATCAATAGTAATAGCAGATTAAAATATTCAATTATAATATCTATTGGTAAAGATGTGAGAAAATAGGCAATGAAGGTAGATCTGGCAAAATCTTGGGTAAACAAGATTTGATATTTGGTATTATCTTTTAAAAGATAAAATTCATATGCCCATTGACCTGGCCCTTCCATTTTTGGAAGTTTAAGCTATAAATCTCATATACATACACTGACATATATGATTTTACATATATATGAAATACAGATATGTACACATATGCTATTGCAGATGTAATTTTTTTTAATTTGAAAGCAAGCTAAATGCTTGCTTTAGCTTGCATTAATATATTAGCTCATTAATATAAAACATTTCAAATACATATTCTATATATAGTATAATACATATATGAGATATGTATGTATATATGAGATATAGTATAGTTATATTGGCACAGTCATATGGTAGAAAGCTATGCCATCATACACCTATATACACTTTCATTAACATAGAATATTTGTGGAAAAATTCACAAGAAACTTCACAGAGAACGCCTATGATAAGGGAGAGATAAGAACTCACCTAAAAAGAACCTTGTCATAATATACTTTTTTAAACTATTTGAATTTTTTATCATTTATATGTAGTACTTCTTCAATTAAAAAAAACTTTTGTAGAAATTTTTGAGAAATCTAGTGAGTTTGGAATGGTTTCATGTGATTAGAGTATCTGTGTCTCAAAATAACAGGTCAGAATGAACAAATAATTATAAGTTTTAAAATAAAATCTGGTGTACTATGTGCCAATCAGCAATCTGCTCATTTAAATAAAAAATCACCTCTTGAGGGTCATTTTCTCATCTTCTAAGCTCTGTGTTCCTCAGGGACAATCTTTTCTTTTTGAAAAGCACCACAGTACAAAATATGTTGTTGACTTTTAATTTTTTTGAAAAGCCTGTTGACTCCCAGTTGCTCTATTTTTTATTCATGAATTCTCTTTTCTAAAAAAAAAATATTAAGCAAGGAAAAGATATTACATCAACAGTGTTCATTTGATTAAAGAAATTATTTCCTTTAATAATATGGATATTTAGACAGGTTCCTGTTAATACAGATTTGGGTTATTTTTACTTTGGGAATAATCTCATTAAACTACTAAAAATATCCTTATATAAAATCTTTCATGAATGTATGCATTATATTTTTAAATTTATTTTTTCCTGAGATATAGCTGAACAACCAGTGTTGTGATAGTTTCAGATGAACAGTAAAGAGGCTCAGCTGTACATATACATGTATTCATTTTCCCCAAAACTCCCCTCCCATCCAGGCTGCAACATAACATTGAGCAGAATTCCATATTCTGCACAGTAGGTCCTTGCTAGTAATCCATTTTAAAGATAACAGTGTGTACGTGTCCATTCTAAACTCCCAAACTATCCCTTCCTCCCATCTTCCTCTCGCCAAAACCATAAGTTCCTTCTCTAAGTCTGTGAGTCTCTTTCTGTTTTGTAACTAAGTTCATTGGTATAATTTCCTTTTTTAGATTTCACACATAAGGGATGTCATATGATATTTCTCCTTCTCTGTCTGACATACTTCACTAAGTATGACATTATCTAGGTCTTATCTATACTGCTGCAAATGGCATTATTTCATACTTTTTAATGGCTGAGGAATAGTCCATTGATTGCACATATGTGCCACATCTTCTCTATCTATTCCACTGTCCCGTTGGACATTTAGGTTGCTTCCATGTCTTGGCTATTGTAAACAGTGTTGCAGTGAACACAGGGGTATATGTATCCTTTTGAATCATGTTATTTTACAGATAATATCCAAGAGTGGGATTGCAGAGTCATATGGTAACTCTATTTTTAGGTTTTTTTTTTAGGAAATACCATACTATTCTCCATAGTGGCTGCATCCATTTATATCCCTACCAACAGTGTAGGAAGGTTCCCTTCTCTCCACATCCTCTCCTGCATTTATTGTACGCAAATTTTTTGATGGTAGCCATTCTGGCTGGTGTGAGGTGGTATTTCACGGTAGTTTTGATTTGCATTTCTCTAATAACTAGTGATGTTGATAGTCTTTCATGTGTGCACTATTTTGACACAGTCTGTTACAAACTGAATGTTTCTGTTAGCCTACAAATCATATATTAGAATTCTAATCTCCAAGTGACAGTATTAGGTCAAGGCCTTTGGGATGTGATTATACCTAACCACAAGGGTAGAGCCCTGTTGAATGGGATTACTGATTGAAAGAAAAAAAACATTTAAATTTCTTCTCTTTTCTGCTGCTGCTGCTAAGTCACTTCAGTTGTGTCCGACTCTGTGCAACCCCATAGATGGCAGCCCACCAGGTTCCCCTGTCCCTGAGATTCTCCAGGCAAGAACACTGGAGTGGGTTGCCATTTCCTTCTCCAATGCATGAAAGTGAAAAGTGGAAGTGAAGTCGCTCAGTCATGTCCGACTCCTAGCAACCCCATGGACTGTAGCCCACCAGGCTCCTTCATCCATGGGATTTTCCAGGCAAGAGTACTGGAGTGGGATGCCATTGCCTCTCCATCTTTTCTCCGACTCACACTAAATGCTTCTGTGACCAGGTGTGTGCAGGTTTTTCTGGCATCAAGCAATCCTCCAATTCTCTGAACGATATTGACGGTGCATCCTACAATGCAACAAAATCTGACATTGCCTCAGGATAGCATCAGATCTCCCAGGTTCAAGGCTCAGTCCTGTGAAAGTGCCGCCACTTCAGATCCTAACTCAAGTCCTAGGTTTTCACTTGTGCTTCTGACCAACCACAAATCAGAGGTTCCCATAACCCCCTCTCAGGTGCCATTAATTCACTAGAATGGCTTACAGAAATCAGGGAAACATTTTACACACTAGATCACTGGTTTATTATAGAAGGATATAGTGCAGGAACAACCAAATGGAAGAGAAACACTGGGCAAGGTGTCAATATATGGGCAGGAGAGCAAAGCTTCCAAGCCCTCCCTGACACCTATGTTTCAGGCACCTCCCTGTGGTCATCCACCAGGGTGCTCTCCAAACCCTGTACTTCAGGGATTTTTGTGGAGGCATCATTGTATAGGTATGGTTGATTAAATCATTAATCAAGTGTCATTAAGACACTGTGCCCGTGTCTGCTCAGTCACTCACCTGTGTCAGACTCTTTGCAACCCCATGGACTATAGCCCGCCAGGCTCCTCTGTCCATGGGATTCTCTAGGCAAGAATACTGGAGAGAGTTACCATTTCGTACTCCAGGGGATCTTTCCAGCCTATGGACCAAGCCATTGTCTCCTGCACGTCCTGCATTGACAAGCAGATTCCTTACCACTGAGCCACCTGGGAAGCCTGAATCATTGGTCTGCTAGGGATTAATTCAACCTCCAGCCCTTCTTCCTTCCCAGAAGGTTGTGGAGTGGGGCTGAAAATGTTAACCCTCTAATCATGTGATTGGCTTCCCTGGGAACCAGTCCCCAAACTTAGGGGCTTTCCAAAAACCACCTCAAGGTATATGCCCAGGAGTGGAACTGCTGGGTCACATGCCAGAGGCTTCCTTCGTGGCTCAGTCAGTAAAGAATGCCTGCAGTGCAGGAGATCTGGGTTGGATCTCTGTGTCAGAAAGATCCCTGGAGGAGGAAACAGCTACCTACGCCAGTATTCTTGCCTGGAGAACTCCATGGACACAGTAGCCGGGCGGGCTACGGTCCATGCAGTCACAAAGAGTCAGACACGACTAAGTGACTGAGGTAATTCTATCTTCAGTTTTTTAAGGAACCTCCATACAGTTCTCCATAGTGGCTGCACCAACTAGCATTTCCACCAACAGCCAAGACGTTTCCTTTCCTCCACACCCTCTCCANACTGTTGAGGCTGTCAAACATACTTCTCAGTCTCAAGTGTCTTTTCTGGAATTCTTGCAGGGCAATCCCCAAGGGCTAGGTTTGACTTTCTGGATTTCTGTCTTCTCTTTTGGTCCAGTAAGTCTTCACTACTTTGTCATTTTCTGATTTCTTTGTGAAACTTCAAAAATGAATCTTTATATTTTTCAGTGTTTCTGGTTCTTGCAAGAATCATAGGTCTAAGTGAACTCTTCTGCCATTTCTGGAAGTAAAAATGCCCATTTCAGATCTTGTGTTTCTTTTAGATAGTAAAGAATAAACAAGTAAGCTATATAAAAATATTTCAAATGAAAAGTGGACTTTCAGAGATTTATATTCTGTCAAAACTCATTTTCATAGTCATGTCCAGGAGTCATTTGCTTATCTGTGCATACAAGTCATTTGCATTATTATTAAGTTAACTACAAGTTAACTTCTACAAGTTAACTTCTATCTTAATGGAATTGTAAGATAACCTAGTCAAAAACAACCAAAGGCAGAGACAACCCACATGAATGAGCTTGCCAGAAAGCCTACTACATTACAGAGGTTTGCATAGTTTTCTCCTTCGGGACTGAAGGCTACAGACAAGCCCCACAAATATTTTGCTTTTATTATTATTATTATTACTGTTAGGACCTACAGATGACCCCGCAGAAGCTGTATAATGACTGAAATTAAATGTTTTGCCAAACAAGTGATGGGTCTCAGATTCACAATACCATTGATTTAAATAAAATAAATTATATTGTTATTTGTTATACTTCTGAGTGTCTGAAATAAAATTCAGATCTCTTGTATTCATATTCCTTGAGAACGGAGACCCTGTCTGATTTACTTCTGCTTTTTTAGACCTGAAAATGGATAAACAGGTGACTGGCAAATATTTGCTAAGTGGATAAAATGAATGCAAAGGAACAAGAGAAAAGTGTATATTTCACAGTTAAATAAAACATCATTGAGGAAAAAACTTCTAACCATGGACTATCTCGCATATGTATTGTGCAAATTCTTACCCAGTTTCACTATTTTGTGTGAGTGAGAAATAACAAGAAATATCTGATATAGAAGCTCAGAGATTGTAGAGTGAGTCTTGGATCTGCCTGTTTTCTCAGAAAACCGAGAAAGGAAAGAGCATCAAGCATGAAATTATTTTCTCTTACAGTAAAAATTTTTTGCTTCACTGGAAGGTTACGCATTTTCTGGCATCTAGGGACCACTCTCAGGATTATCTGATTTGGCTTAGCAGCAGCAGCAGCAGCAGCAGTCTTTTATTGTCCCTGAGCACTTTTGCAACTCTGTAAATTGAAGATAAGAAGTAACAATGTAAAATAATTCTTGTCTATTGACATACATATTGTGTCTTGTTCAGTAGATGTTCAACTGATTTACCTTCCCCAGGTGATGCAGTAGTGAAGAATCCGCCTGCCAATGAAGGAGACCTAAGAGATGCAAGTTCTTTCCTTGGGTAGGGAAGATCCCCTGAAGTAGGAAATGGCAACCCACTCCAATATTCTTGCTTTGAGAATCCCATGGACAGAGGAACCTGGCGGTCTATAGTCCATGGGATTGAAAAGACTCAGACATGACTGAGTGATTAAACGTACACTCACAAACACACACAGACACATACCCCTGTGGGAAAATCAATTTTGCATCTATGTACACATTCATTTCTATATTCCTGATTTATAAGTGTGTCTGTTTCTTCAAATTCTCTTGAATGAGTTATGACATATGTCCAGTACCATCATTTTAAGTACATAGGGTTGGAGGTCCCCAGAGAAAGAGAACCAGGAATGGCTTTCTTGACATAAGAGGAGCCATTTTGTCCTAAGCCGTTTTTGTGATCTAAGTCTGGCCACAATGCTCTCCCTTGAACAAGTCTCAGGAATTAGGTGTTCTTAAGGGAAGTAAGGGAATCTAGGAGCAAAGGAAAAGCAGTCAACCATAGTTCAGCAGTAAAACAGTCCTAGTTCATCGAGGAATATACATAACAATCTGATACAGGTCTTTGAGTTCTGCAGGAACTAAGGCCCCCAGTCAAATGCAGGATGGAAGGATGAAGTTGACCCGACAGACAGACATCAGTCAACTGAAGCTTGGACTCTATAGTCCTTTGCTCCAATTCTATGCTAAATTCCCCTCTGCTAGAGCCCCTTCATTAATATGCACATACCCTTAGCTTAAAACGTCCACAATTTTGCTGCTCAGAGAGGCACTTCTTTGGGAAAGACTCCTGATGTTCTCCTTACCTGATGCAAGTAATAATAAATCCTCCCTTCTCCCAGTCTTCAGCTTAGTGATGTCTGTTGACTCAGAGCCTGTCAAGAAGCAAATCCACCTTTCGGATAACATTATTGGTTAACGTGTAGAATAAAATCTTTAACAACTATTCGTTTTTATCTCTTTGAAAGCCTTGGTTTTTAACCTTTCTTTAGTTTTTGACACTCTCCACAATAGTATTATTAGTTTTAGAAGGGAGTGAATATGCAACTCAAAGAGGAGAGGGAAAACAATGGAAAAACAACACCAAGCTTTCAAACTTAATTGGGAGTTGAGTTTGAAATAATTGTTGGTGTCCTCTAAGGATGCATTTAAATATTTATGCACATAATACATGATGCAGGCCCTCTAGGATAGCAAAGATAGTCAAGTAAAACCTTGAAAACAGTGTGTAAACACTTTGTTTTAATTATTTACCTCATTGCCTTCATCAAAATGTCCGGATGAATGATAAGAAGAATTTGATCCCAATATCAATTTCTTTATTCTCCCATATTTACATATTTCCTACTTCTTCCTCATGTTAAATAGCAACGCAAAAAGCATACCAGTGTTAATACATGTAGAAGTTGTAGGGCTCAGTTAGCCTCTTCGAGTCTAATAAGTCACCTCCTCTGGGCTTTCCCAGGTGAGTCATTAGAATAGTCCAGTTCCTCCAGGGTTTTCTGACTTAACATTTCTCAGAAAACAGAAATCAATGGGATAGGTTCAACTTTAGGTCACAAGGATCTTACTAAGTCAACTGAATCTGATGCCAGATACCTATTATTTCTCAATTCTGCAGTACATCTGCACTGGGGATGATTCTCTGGGGAGACTAAGAGGAGGGTCTGTAGGGATAAATATTGAAAGAACTTCCTTCTAAACTATAATTAGTTAGGCTCTGTAGAAAATAAAACACATGCTGGGGGAGAAATGCTCATTTGATTTAATTTAAAAAA
>SJYV01009137.1:465785-480378 GCA_006410875.1 Neotragus pygmaeus | reverse complement strand
ATATGGATGTGAGAGTAGGACTGTGAAGAAGGCTGAGCGCTGAAGAATTGATGCTTTTGAACTGTGGTGTTGAAGACTCTTGAGAGTCCCTTGGACTGCAACGAGATCCAACCAATCCATTCTGAAGATCAACCCTGGGATTTCTTTGGAAGGAATGATGCTAACGCTGAAACTCCAGTACTTTGGCCACCTCATGGGAAGAGTTGACTCATTGGAAAAGACTCTGATGCTGGGAGGGATTGGGAGCAGGAGGAGAAGGGGACGACAGAGGATGAGATGGGTGGATGGCATCACTGACTCGATGGACGCGAGTCTGAGCTAACTCCGGGAGTTGGTGATGGACAGGGAGGCCTGGCATGCTGCGATTCATGGGGTCACAAAGAGTCGGACACGACTGAGCGACTGAACTGAACTGAACATATGAATAAGAAGCTATATGTGATTAAAACCAAATATGGGCGTAATGACTTTAAAAAATTGTATTTCTAAAGTTCCTAAATCAAGAACCTCTCCAGGTATTGGTTAAGTAATTCTTGGACTGGATGGACCCTAACTGATCATTAAGATTCTAGAATCTAGAGTGTCAAGTAAGTAGTCCCACAGCCATCTGGGTGAGGGAGCTCCATGACACTTTCATAATATCTAATGTCATAAAAAAAAAAAACTGTGAGGCAATTATTAAAATCCTTCTATTGCACATGAGAGAGGCTAGTGAGGATTAGGGAAACTAAACATATCATGATAGAAATAGAAAACTTCTCATCATTCAAGAGTTAAAAGGGCTTCAAAATACTTTAAGCATTTATTTCTGTTTGTTATAAAAATTAAAGACTTTCTAAACATGAGGGGATAAAATAACCCAGGACTAAAGGTACAAGAAATAACCAACAGAGGGACAGTCTGGTAAGGTGAGAGCACTGATTCTGGAAGTAGATTGCTGGGGTTGGAATCAGGGCTCTGCCACTAGTGATGCAATGTTAAATGATCAAACATTTTACATCTAGCATTTTTCAAGGTAAGCACACTCCTGAATTATTTCTATTCACTCTAATAATACAGTTGTTGCAGCTGGAAATTTCTTGGTGTGTCTGCAACTATAATAACATACTTTTCTACTTTGAATTTCTATTGAATGATAACACAATTCCACACACTTTTTGTGAAAAATAACTGGAGTTGGTCACGCTCTCTTTCTTAGGCAGCCTCATTTCCTCGGGAGCAAATGAGTGGAATACAGGTCCTGCCCTTAATTTTCTTAGTCCAACATGCTTGAAATGATTGCATAGTCTTCTGTTCTACTAGAACAGTTCCATCAACTGTCTCATTCCTTATTCTGTAAGAATATTAAAAATCAGTATTTTTTTCTGATGCATGTCTGTACCTATATTCTTGTTCATTTCTGTTTTTCAATTGCCCCAAAAAATTCTAAGCTCTTAAATTGTTTTAAGTTCTTCCCACTTATTTTATATCCTAATCAGAGTATATATTAATAACCTAATGCACATTATATTTATTAAAGTTTGATTTATTTTCACATTGTGAGGAAGATATAAAAATATATGTGTATTTAATTTTGTTTCATTCAAACTTACCTCAGGGATCATTCTTTGGGGTAATTAGTGGATATTCCCTGTATATGTAACCCTGATAAATACATAACAGATACTAATAGGAAGCCCAAATCTAAGACCCTAGAGTCAAGTGCCATTAGTTTAGCAAAATAGTAAATTTTAATAAATGGTATCCATTATTATTTCATGGACTCAAACTCTAGCCAACGACAGGGCTGGGGTGGGTTTTCAGACAGAAGACACACTCTGTTTGAGCATATTCTTTATTTTTTGCACATTTGTAAAGAAAATACATTAGCCTGACTGTTGTTAAACCATGATAAAAAGGCATTAGAGGAAAATGTGTGAAAGCAGGACTCCAACCAAGTAGGAGAGAGAGTCAGATTGTCATGTTTTTGTGTCATCACTGTTGATTTGCGGTGGATTTTAGAAGCTTGCTGCCCATCCACCCACCAAGGCTTGGTTTCCCTCTCACCCCCCCACTCCCATTTTCCTCAGTGGAGAATCCCTCCCCAGAAGTGAGAACCCCACTACACTTCTGCCTCCAGTTGGCCTTGCCTAAAAGCTCCCTGGTAACTCAGCTGGTAAAGAATCTGCCTGCAATGTAGGAGACCTGGGTTTGATTGATCCCTGGGCTGGTAAGATCCCCTGGAAAAGGGAAAGGCAACCCACTCCAGTATTCTTCCCTGGAGAATCCCATGGACAGAGGAGCCTGGAGGCTACAGTTCGTGGAGTCACAAAAGAGTCAGACATGACTGAGCAACTTTCACGTCATTTCAAGAGTCTAAATAAAAGTCTCACAACTATTATGCGTCAAAACAAGACCCAACCTCAGCTCCCATTGGCTTCGGGGTTCTCTATCACGTAAACACCCAGGGTATGGGCGAATAGCACCTCAGTCCGTTTTCTGGAATTCCAAAATCCAAAACCTCTGAAAACTGTCAATTTTTCTAAGTTTATAATAAACTCATTTGGTAGCAAATCCGACTTGAACTGAAGTGAGAGTATCTACTGGCTTTATTTTTCCTACTCGGTGTGAATGTTCATACATTTCCCCAGGGAAGTGTTGATGTGTTTCATTACTGTTCTCAGCCCCTTGCTGCGGGCGTATATTGAGACGCTGTGTAAGCAGGGCAGTCACTCGGGACCCCAGGCTTACAAAAGGCCTGCACCTGGCGTAAAGCTCTGCTTCACTATCTTGAAATCTTTAATAATTTTCGAACAAGAGGTCATGCAGTTTTCATTTTGCACAGTACCCTGCAAATTATATAGCTGGTCCTGGGTATAAGCACTGAAGCATCTTTCTAAAATCTGAAAAGTTATGAATTATAAAACATTTCTGACTCAGGGCTTTTGTTAAGGTACCTGAGCTGCTATGCTACCGGTATTGCTGTTATTGTTACTGACACATGGATTGAATGCCTCCTATAGGCAGGTGATCTTATAAGCACTTTCACATGTTAAATATAACCTTGTGAGTACAAGTACTTTCTTCATTTAAAACAACTGAGTAGAAATTTAACCTAAAGTGTTTATAGTCACCCAGATATAAACGGCAGAGGTGGAATTCAAACTAAGGCAGTGAACCTCACCTTTTCAGCACTACGGACCGGCTTTTTGGAAGACAAGTTTTCTTTCAGAGTGGGGTTATGGATGCTTTCAGGATGCTTCAAGTGCATTACATTCCTTATGCTCTTTCAGTTCAGTTCAGTCGCTCAGTCATATCCAACTCCTTGCAATCCCATGGACTGCAGCATGCCAGGCTTCCCAGTCTATCACCAACTCCTGGAGCTTGCTCAAACTCATGTCCATTGAGTTGGTGATGCCATCCAACCATCTCATCCTCTGTCGACCCCTTCTCCTCCTGTTCCATCTTTCCCAGCATCAGGGTCTTTTCAAATGAGTCAGCTCTTCGCATCAGGTGGCCAAAGTATTGGAGTTTCAGCTTCAGCATTGGTCCTACCAATGAATATTCAGGACTGATTTCCTTTAGGATGGACTGGTTGGATCTCCTTGCAGTTCAAAGGACTCTCAAGAGTCTTCTCCAACACCACAGTTCAAAAGCATCAGTTCTTCGGTTCTCAGCTTTCTTTATAGTTCAACTCTCACATCCATACACGACTACTGGAAAAACCATAGCTTTGATTAGACAGACCTTTGTTGGCAAAGTAATGTCTCTTCTTTTTAATATGCTGTCTAGGTTGGTCATAGCTTTTCTTCCAAGGAGTAAGCATCTTTAATTTCANTAGTTCAACTCTCACATCCATACACGACTACTGGAAAAACCATAGCTTTGATTAGACAGACCTTTGTTGGCAAAGTAATGTCTCTTCTTTTTAATATGCTGTCTAGGTTGGTCATAGCTTTTCTTCCAAGGAGTAAGCATCTTTAATTTCATGGCTGTAGTCACCATCAGCAGTGATTTTGGAGCCCCCCAAAATAGTCTCTTACTGTTTCCATTGTTTCCCATCCATTTGCCATGAAGTGATGGGACTGGATTCCATGATTTTACTTTTGTGCATGTTGAATTTTAAGCCAGCCTTTTCACTCTCCTCTTTCACTTTCATCAAGAGGCTCTTTAGTTCTTCACCTTTTGCCATAAGGGTGGTGTCATTTGTATATCTGAGGTTACTGATATTTCTCCCAGCAATCTTGATTCCAGCTTGTGCTTCTTCACCCAGCCTGGCATTTTGCATGATGTATTCTGCATATAAGTTAAAAAAGCAGAGTGACAATATATAGCCTTGACATAGTCCTTTCCCGATTTGGAACCAGTCTGTTGTCTCACATCCAGTTCTAATTATTGCTTCTTGACCTGCATACAGATTTCTCAGGAGGCAGATAAGATGGTTTGGTATTCCCATCTCTTGAAGAATTTTACACGGTTTGTTGTGACCTGCACAAAGGCTTTGGCACAATCAATAAAGCAGAAGTAGATGTTTCTCTCGTATTCTCTTGCTTCTTTGATGATCCAGTGGATGTTCGCAATTTGATCTCTGGTTCCTCTGCCTTTTCTAAGTTGTTCACTTTATTTCTAATCTAGTGCNTGTGTGTGTGTGTGTGTGTGTGTCTGTGTGTGTGGTTTTTATTTAAGTCAGTTGAACTGTCTATACCCTTTATATTTCTTTCCAGTTTAAATAACAGGTCAGTCAACACATTTCCTTATATTGAAAGTTTCAATCTTAAGCTCTTGCTTCATCTTACTTTTCATAAAATCAAACAATCTAATTTGTTGTTGTTTAGTTACTAAGTCATGTCCAACTCTTTTGCAACCCTATGGACTGTAGCCCGCCAGGCTCATCTGTCATGGGATTTCCCAGGCAAGAATACTGAAGTGGGTTGCCATTTCCTTCTCCAGGGGATCTTTCTGACCCAGGGATTGAACCCATATCTACTACATTGGTAGATGGTCTTTACCACTGAGCCATCAGTGAAGCCCCAGTCAAATGGACTAAAACAAGTCAGAGTTTGGGGAATTCCTTTTTTAAAATTCACCAACAGCTCCATTTCTCATGGAATCTGTAGACCCAAGTGGCTTGGCCTTGATACTAAAAACTTACCTCTAAGACAACATCCCAACCAAAAAAACAACCTCTGCCAGCTCACTGCCTACAATCACTAAGACGAATAATTAGAAAAGTCCTCTGGAGCTTGGGAAAAATCAGAGAAATCTGTAACCTTCACAAAATAATTGTCATCAGTTTTTCAAAATTCTTTCTGAATCACTGAGGAATGAATTGTTTTAATAGCATTTCCCCTTACTAAGAGGAAAATGACTCATAGCTTCAAAGACGAGCTGATGCCAAGGCCGAGGCAGAGCAGTGCTTTCAGTTTATCTACCTCAGTGCTCTTCAACCAGCTTGGAAAATCTGCCTAATCTTCCTCAAAGGTCCACATTAGCAGAAGGATCACGAGGTCATGTTTGTCCATGTCACGCCACATCCTACAGCCAGCAATGGCTGAGCAGAAAAGTCCTCAGAGGAAAGGCCGATGCTCATTTCATAACATTTTGTGTGAAGAGGGAGATGAAACACTCGAGGGAAAATATTTCCTTCTAACAGTGCTGCACCACGTGAGAAAATAAAGGAGATTAAATTTAATTTTTAAGGATAACAGAATATTAAAGCAGCTTTCTTTCTATCTTCAACTTCCAGATCTAACTGAGTCACAAAGCATTAGAACTGGGTCATTTTAGTTAGGTCGGATCTCCCATTACCTTTGTCTAAAAGTCCAGGGGAAGTAAACTATGTATTGAGTTCTCATGTAACCATAGTAAAATATGATAATTACATTTAAATTTATCTCCATGGCTGATGAATGCAGAAAGTCAGGAGGAGAAAGATGGATGTAATGCAGAAGTCATTTGATTGCTTTTAATTGCCTTATTGCTTCCACATGTAGTAGACCATAGTAGTAGACTGCAAATTGTTCTTCACTGGGCTGGGTTGAGGGGATATTCTGAAGCACTTAACTGTGGCTCCCCGTGACACACAAAGCACAGGAATGGAACAACCACGATTAAAGATTCTTTGTACAGATTTCCCAATGGTATTATAGCATATATTTTAAATACTTTCATATTGGCCATTAAGAGTATCAAAATTTTGAAATTCACCTACTGCCTGATCCTGGGCCTTTGCCCTTGAAAACAGGCACCCTGGCTTTCCATGTGGAATCATGGGGCTCAGAGGCAACTCCTTAACAAGTAGTTGATAGTTCCTCTCCAAAGAAAATGATTTGAAGGGTGAAACAAACGAATAACGCCAAATCTCTCTTACTTATACAGGGAACAGGAAATTACTGGTACTTTTTTGGTTCTCTAAAGACAGAAGTAAAAAGGTAGGGTCAGGACTTGACTTTCTCTGTATTCCACACTTTCTCTCATTGGTCCAAAAGAAAATCCTCTTAAAACTGGAAAAAATAACTAGGACAAGTTCAGAGATGATTAAAAGTCTGAAATTAATTAAAAGAATAGAACTGTGAGGAAATAATAAAAGCACTGGTCCAATGAGAGCAGAGTAGCCATATGTATTGAAGAATATGAATGGAAAAGAGAAAAAACATTATGCGTAAGAATGGCATAACAAAAAAAGGTGAGATTTATCCATAATAGCAATAGTTAAGTTAGTGAACGCTGCTAAATTCTGTAGAAACACTATCACTTTTAATGCTCACAACAACCTGGAGAGGTAGATATTGGCTCCACTTTATAAAAGAGGAAATAAAGACAACATGCAGAGGTAAAGTAGTTTACCCACACAGCTGATAATTAGCATAGCTGGAATTCAAACCCAGATTGTTTGAAAGCAGAACCTACACTTGCAGTCACAAGACCATATTGCCTGTTGGTCTCACTTTTTTTTTTTAGCCAACAAGCTGTATGACAATATCCACCTGTCTCAAAATTTTTCATAAAATGCACAGTAATACATTATTTGTGTTTGTTTATGAATTTGGACAAGGTAGAGCACTAATCTGAAAAGGCAGGGTAGTGTGATGGTTAGAATTGATCTAAAGTCAGACCAAAGTGTTTCAGTTCCCAGGTCTGGTCTGCCCCTTGCTATCTGTGTGACTTTAGATGAGTTACTTGACCTTTATGTGCCTCTTCTTCATCCATGGTAAAATGAGGTTATTAATGATCCCTCCCCATGGCTTTGGTATGAGAACTGAGTTGTTATTGGTAAAGTGATCGAGACAGTGGCTGGCACATAATAAGCACCAAAATGTTTTAGTTAAATAGATTTTAAAAATCTGAATAGGTTAAGGCAAAAAGTGTTTAAACTTTAGTGTAGATTGGCCACATGTTAAGCCACAGCTTAGCAATCAGTACTAACACTTTATAGCCCATGTCTGCCCTCTGCTAATTTTTTAACCAGAAATTTGATCTAAAAAGCCAACTTCATCTGAAAAAAAAAAAAAAAATTCTGTAAAGGAATTCAGATATATTTCCATTGGTGCTCAAATATCAGCACTCAGTCCTTTTCCTCCTTTCACCAGCATTTTCTTCTGTTTGCCTCTATTCTCAGGTTGGTTCTGTCTGTGTGGTTGTTTTCAGTACCTGCAGGTCTCCCTTATCATCCTACAGCTAAAAGCCCAGTGAAAAAAAGATTCTCATTATGGATATTTTCAACCCAGTCCCAGAACTGACTCTCACTGGCCTGAAGTGGGTCACATGGTGATCCCAGAACCAATCACTGTGCATTGTGGCTGAGGGACTGAATGTGCTGATTGGTCTCACACATACTGCGTGAAGGGCTTCCCAGTGGTAAAGAATCTGCCTGCCAATGCATGAGATGCAAGAGTTGCGGGTTATGTCCCTCGGTTAGGAAGGTCCTCTCAAGGAAGAAATGGCAACCCTTCTAGTATTCTTGCCTTGGAAATCCCCTGGACAGAGGAGCAGTCCATGGGGTTGCAAAGAGTCAGACATGATTGATCACACACACATACACATACCACATGAATGGAAGGCGGGAGAATGCTTATATCTTAAGGAAAATGAAGGCGTGGTTATGAGATGTGATAATCAACACTAGAGAGGCAAGATAATAAATTTCCACCATAATAGGCAATGATAGTTTTGTGCCACAAAGGTTGCATTGGGAAATAAAGCCTTTGTTTACCTTTTTTTTTTGGTCTGTGCCATGCTCAGCATGTGGGGGTCTGAGTTCCCCAACTAGGGATTGATCCTGTGCCCTGGCAGTGAAAGCACTGAGTCCTAACCATTGGACCTCCAGGAGATTCCCATTGTTTATGGATTTTGAAATAGTGACAGACCCTTTACACTGAAGTTAAGAAACTTAAGTGATTTTGTCCCTATGGCATTCTCCTCCTGTTGAGAAGAAAGATGCCTTTCCTAAACAGAAATGAATTAATATTTATTTTCACTCTAATTTTTACCTATTTATGATTTTATTTTTAAACGCCATTAACCTTGTTCCTTTCAGTTCTCTTATAAAGACAAATGAATAATAAACTCAAGGAAAGCATAAAAAGTCCAACAGACCCTTTGAAAGAGCAAAAAGTTTTTGGTTTTGTTTTTTAACATAATTTACCATGATTACTCCTAGAAAAGTGTCTCTAAAGGTTCTGTTGCTTTCCAACCTGCCTGCTCAGAGTGAGATCACAGCTCGTTCTGTCCTGTACTTTTTCTTTAAATTAATGCTCTCTTTCTACTCAAACGAACACATTAAATGCGTCCAGAAAAGCTGACATTAGAATGAATAGACAAAGGGATCTTAATGTCAAAATTCGTGTAAGAGAAATGTTGCTATTTTGTTACCCTCTTAAAAATCATAAGGAACAGTGATTAAAAGTGGGTTTCGGCTTCTTTCCATGAAATCTTAGTATAGTTTAGCAGAAGCACAAGATATAAGTGGTATTTGGAAACCCCCTGTATTCTGTAATGTGGTTAATGTTGTCATACTGTCTTATCTAGGAATTTTTCTGTGCCCCTCTAAAGTGTCAGTCGTCACATTTTAAAATGTTTATCTTGTACAGCTGTTTGCTTCATCCTTTTCCTAAGTCACTGGAATGATATTTCTAAAGAGTTACTCTAGATAAGATTTGGCATTGACCTTACTTGAAAAAATGTAGGCCATTTTACAAGCCACAGTGAATTCCTCACAGCACGAAACCACCATGACATATTAGCTTTGTGTGATGATAACCTTGGAGCCCATGAAATGTACTAAATGCTAATCTGCTCACACTGTCCTGGCTCCTTACCGAGCCTGCATTCCCGCATGCACATCTTATTCTCAAGTGAGGTGTAAGAACTGTTGAGCTCAGAGGTGTCGGTCCCCCAGCTCTGACATGTTGTGTGTGTTATCTCCCCTACCAGGCATCTTTCCACAGGCAGGGCAGAACAAATAATGTTGATACGTTTCTATGAATAGAGAGAAAGCTCACATCCAAATTCCCCAAACCTCGTGCAATACTGAGGGTGATTTAACCAAGTCCAATTTCCAGTTCCAAATCTTGGGTGTGGTGGGGGAGAGGAGCCCATTAGCCCTCCTTTTAAAAAGGCTATAACAGTTTAACAGCTTGCTCAGCCGTAATACCTGTCCTTCCATGCCTTCCACGTGTCTTGTAACCCTCAGAAAACATCTCATCTAGTAAATCCTAACTTTCCAGGGAGATGAAAAGACCAGAGTAGGAAAGATGTTCATGTGGCCTGTAGTTTAGAGAAAGTAAATGTTAGAATAAAATCCTGTCTCACTTCTCTGTATTCTTATTNTTGTAACCCTCAGAAAACATCTCATCTAGTAAATCCTAACTTTCCAGGGAGATGAAAAGACCAGAGTAGGAAAGATGTTCATGTGGCCTGTAGTTTAGAGAAAGTAAATGTTAGAATAAAATCCTGTCTCACTTCTCTGTATTCTTATTAAGATATGGAAGTCCTCAGGTTACTAGTAATCTCTTCAGCAGGAGCACAGAAATAACGGTGACTTTGAAATTCTATTGCCATGATCTCAAAATAAACATTCTTATATGAATGGAAGGCTAAGATGCATCAAAATCATTCTAATAAAGGATCAGTATAGGTTGGCCCTTTTGCACCACACAAGTAATACCTTTAGGACTGCTATGTGATTAACAAACATCATTGTGCCAATGAGACGTCAATGACAAACTTGAAGCAAAGGCCACTTAGGGGAAAAAAAAATTGACAAGGATAAAGTCTGTGGGAAGTGAAGAAGAAAGAGAAGGGAAGGGAGATGAAAAGAAGAGAATGAAAGNACAAACATCATTGTGCCAATGAGACGTCAATGACAAACTTGAAGCAAAGGCCACTTAGGGGAAAAAAAAATTGACAAGGATAAAGTCTGTGGGAAGTGAAGAAAGAGAAGGGAAGGGAGATGAAAAGAAGAGAATGAAAGGAAAGGAAAAGAAGTGAAAGGGAAAGGGGGAAAAGGAGGAGATAAAAGACTATAAATGTAGGCTGCATGGAAGTGTCCTTGACAGACTAAGCAAGCAACTGTTCACAGAGGGAGGAAATGCCTAACCCTTATAGGGAGGAAATGTGACATAGTTCTTAGACCTCTGTGTAGATGCGGGAGCCAGAGATTTATTTCTCTAGGCCAAATCTAAGTATTGTACATTTTTTCCACTGCTACATTACAATTCACAACAACAACAACAAAATAAACACACACTTTCTTATCTTCCCTCCTCAATAGAAAGGAATAACTTCCTGAATAGCTCAGTTCAAAAAACATTAGGTGGGGTGTCATCAAGCCAGTAGTTCATGGGGGTTGTGCATAGGGGCAGAAGCTGCAGGGGCCTTGCGAGGAGTAAAAGCCTAAATGCTTGCTGCTGCTGCTGCTAAGTTGCGTCAGCCATGTCCAACTCTGTGCGACCACACAGACTGCAGCCCACCAGGCTCCTCCGTCCCTGAGATTCTCCAGGCAAGAATACTGTAGTGGGTTGCATTTCCTTCTCCAATGCATGCATGCATGCTAAGTTTCTTCAGTTGTATCCGACTCTGTGCGACCTCACAGACTGCAGCCCACCAGGCTCCTCTGTCCATAGGATTCTTTAGGCAAGAATACCAGAGTGGGTTGCCATTTCCTTCTCCCCAAATGCTTGGTGAGGATGGTATTTATACATGGTGTCTCTGTTGCTAGGCATTGGGCCAGGAGATTGATTACATATAAGGGTGTTGATCAAATAAGTAGATATATTGGAACTATAAGAATGGTGGGGATCAGCATCTTCACTGCCTAGGACAAGCTAGGATGAATCCTGTGATGTTGGATTGAACTTGGAAGGACCAGCATAAACACATAGATTCCAGTCGTTAGATATTAAATAGGCAGGTAGATATGTAAGTAGATAAATATAGCTCTATCTATAGATAGATAAGGATGTTTTCTAGCCTGCTTCTAAAACAGCCTCCAGTATTTTTGAATCCAGTTATTCATTCCTTTGTGAAATCCTCTCCTATACTGAATAAGGTTCACTTGTGTAAATAATGTTAAAGAAATGAAAGAGTGAGACTTCTGAGGCTGGGTCATAAAAGACACTGGGGCTTCCTCTGTCTGGGGAAAGCTAGCCACCACACTAAGATGACACTCAACGACATGAGGAAAAAAGACCTCTTGCCCACAACTGGTCCCAGTTTGCCAAACGTGTGAGTAAGCCACCTTGTCAGTATGCTTTCCAGTCCTCGTCAGGCCTTAAGAAAACTACAGTCCTGGCCAACATCTTGACTGCAACTTCATGAGAGGGACAGAGCCAGGATCACACAGCTAAACCCCTTCTGAATTCTGGACTACACTGTGAAGTAGTAAATATCCATTATTTTAAGCTACTATTTTAGTTATGTAGCAGCATATACAATACACATATAGAGAGCACCGATTTACATATATAAGGTAATCCTTTCCATTGATAGTATCTGGGTGCAATGACACTTTGAAACTAGTGAGCATTCCAGATGCCCAGATCTCAGTTTCTAAACACAGTTCTCCACTAAAAGAAGCCAGCATTCCTTGGAGAAATGGCTGACTTTAGGGCTAAAGCAAGGGAAAATTAAAGATGAGTCTGAATATTTTATTAATAAGGAAATGGTCAATTATAGAAGTCATCCTGAAAGGGCTCCCACTGGCCTCTCTAAGGGATGTATAAATTTATACTGATACAAATAAATAAGTGAAAAAATAGATTGGAAGAATAAATGCTTTACCATAAAATGCCAACTAATAAACGCAGGAGAAATGGTCCAATTAGAAAATAACCAATTGGCAACCATCATAGTAATAATGAATTCAGCCAGGAAACATCAGTAGATGCTAAAATTAGTGAGTACAAGTTTGATGAAGAATGAAATATTTACATGGTTTCAACTATCCACAAAATGCTTATTCATTGCAATGAAGAAAAGAATGGCTTTGCAAAGGAGAAATTTGGCAGACACCACCTAAACAACCGCCCTGATGGCTCATACGGTAAAATGTCTGCCTACAATGCAGGAGACCTGGGTTCAGTCCCTGGGTTGGGAAGATCTCCTGGAGAAGGAAATGGCAACCTATTCCAGTATTCTTGCCTGGAAAATCCCGTGGAGGGAGGAGCCTGGTAGACTACAGTCCTTGGGGTTGCAAAGAGTCAGATACGATTGAGCGACTTCACTTTCACCTTCACCTAAACAAATTATTAAAATTACTGTCAATATTATGGGGATAAATTGAAAACATGTACCATGTAATTGGATGCAATAAGAAGAACACAAAATCATTATGATGGTATTCCAGCCCTAGAGGAAGCACAACTTGAATCTAATCCTTGGGGGACATTAGATAAACTAAGAGACAGTTTATAAATTAACTCAAAAACTGTCAAACCCATGAAAGTAAAAAAAAAAAAAAATGAGGAATCATTCTTGATTTTAAGGGGACTACAGAGATGAAATACCTATGTATAACATGTGACCCTGGGTTAAATTCTTTTTACTATAGGAGACATTTTGGGACAAATAGCAAAACTTGAATAATATTTGTGATATAGGTGGTAACAATATATCAACATTAATTTCCTGTCTTCGGTGGTGTTATTGTGGTTAGGCATAAAAATGTATTTATTTGTCCAAAATATACATTAAAGGATTTGAAGATTATAAGTCATATTGTCAACCACTTGCTCAAATTGTTCAGAATGAAAAAACTCTTCAAATTATTCTTGCTCCTTTGTGTAGGTTTTCAATTATTTTGAAAGAAAAGGGAAAAAAAGAAATATACCACAGATCTGAAAATTATATCTCTCATTTGGCAGAGAATAGAAAGGCAGTTCAGAGACACAGAATACTAAATAGAAATACACAGAAAGGGCATACATCATACACAGGTAAAGTGCCAACAACAACAGCAGCGTGAAAGAGAAAGTAGGAATATGAGGAGTAGGTTCAAATAGAGATGTCCACTGAATTGCTTAGTGTCCCAAGAGGAAACAGATGGTGGGTCAAAATAGAGTTAATTCAGTGAAGATTTATTTACAAAGAAACACTTTCAATGATGTGGACTAGGGTCATCAAACATCCAAGACTTCGTAATAATAGCCTAATGCCTAAGCTATTAAGAGGGAGGGAGTAGCACAGGAAACCAGGCAAAGAGTCATGCCTGCTGCCTTGAGAGAATCCATGACTGCTGGAAAGACACAGCTGCCTGGAGGAGACCTTGCAGGAAGGGTGCCAGGGCCTCCCTCCCCTTTCTCTGCCTCTAATCTACGCCCCAGCACTCTCCACTGGCCAGACTCAACCAGAAACCCCGTGGGAAGCCCCTGGTCTGTCTGGGCAGAAGGCAAGGTACACAATAGTTGAGAGTGAGGCCAGTGGGGGTCAATGGAAGAGATCTGGCCTGCCTATCTTAAATATATGAAATTAAGACCAGCACTGTTTAGCTCTATAGAAGTAACAATCAATAAAGGCTGCATTTTAAATCTTTGATAAAATTTCAGAGAGACTGAAAATTCTTTGAAATTGTAAGTAAAAACAACTACTCCAGTATAATTAGGTGGGTCATCCAAACAAGGGACACTGAAATCATTAGATCATTCAACACTGTACAAAGAAGTATGATTGAAAGAGAAGAGAATCTAGAAAGCAACAGGAAGGAACTATGAGCCATGTTTCCTTTAAGCACAACTGCCCACAAGGTTTGCCAGCTCCCTACTGAGAAGAATTGAAAGTAAATGTCAAAATTGTTTGGAGACACAATTTTGCCTGAATTACCCATTGGTAAACTTCAGAGAGTTCTCATAACTTTGTGTAGCTGCAATCCTTCCCATTTAATCTTTTTGTTGCTGTATAAAGTTCAAAAGTCAAAACCTCTCCAGGTATGTAAATCTGAATGGAGTAAATCTCATATTTAAATTACAGTCAATAGGTGTTGTTTTTTTTTTTTAACCCCAAATTGACAGGTAAAGGTAAAGGGCTTTAAAGGACAGGTAAAGGACTGTTCTCAAAAATGAAGTCTTAACAAGGTTTCTTCCTGGCTGATTGTGCCAAACACTCTTTTTTTAAAAAAAAA
>SJYV01009137.1:344184-465671 GCA_006410875.1 Neotragus pygmaeus | reverse complement strand
ATAGAAGTCATCCTGAAAGGGCTCCCACTGGCCTCTCTAAGGGATGTATAAATTTATACTGAT
This sequence comes from Neotragus pygmaeus, assembly GCA_006410875.1. Classification (NCBI taxonomy): domain Eukaryota; kingdom Metazoa; phylum Chordata; class Mammalia; order Artiodactyla; family Bovidae; genus Neotragus; species Neotragus pygmaeus. The sequence goes on along the minus strand of SJYV01009137.1, from coordinate 465,608 downwards.
ACAAATAAATAAGTGAAAAAATAGATTGGAAGAATAAATGCTTTACCATAAAATGCCAACTAATAAACGCAGGAGAAATGGTCCAATTAGAAAATAACCAATTGGCAACCATCATAGTAATAATGAATTCAGCCAGGAAACATCAGTAGATGCTAAAATTAGTGAGTACAAGTTTGATGAAGAATGAAATATTTACATGGTTTCAACTATCCACAAAATGTTTATTCATTGCAATGAAGAAAAGAATGGCTTTGCAAAGGAGAAATTTGGCAGACACCACCTAAACAACCGCCCTGATGGCTCATACGGTAAAATGTCTGCCTACAATGCAGGAGACCTGGGTTCAGTCCCTGGGTTGGGAAGATCTCCTGGAGAAGGAAATGGCAACCTATTCCAGTATTCTTGCCTGGAAAATCCCGTGGAGGGAGGAGCCTGGTAGACTACAGTCCTTGGGGTTGCAAAGAGTCAGATACGACTGAGCGACTTCACTTTCACCTTCACCTAAACAAATTATTAAAATTACTGTCAATATTATGGGGATAAATTGAAAACATGTACCATGTAATTGGATGCAATAAGAAGAACACAAAATCATTATGATGGTATTCCAGCCCTAGAGGAAGCACAACTTGAATCTAATCCTTGGGGGACATTAGATAAACTAAGAGACAGTTTATAAATTAACTCAAAAACTGTCAAACCCATGAAAGTAAAAAAAAAAAAAAATGAGGAATCATTCCTGATTTTAAGGGGACTACAGAGATGAAATACCTATGTATAACATGTGACCCTGGGTTAAATTCTTTTTACTATAGGAGACATTTTGGGACAAATAGCAAAACTTGAATAATATTTGTGATATAGGTGGTAACAATATATCAACATTAATTTCCTGTCTTCGGTGGTGTTATTGTGGTTAGGCATAAAAATGTATTTATTTGTCCAAAATATACATTAAAGGATTTGAAGATTATAAGTCATATTGTCAACCACTTGCTCAAATTGTTCAGAATGAAAAAACTCTTCAAATTATTCTTGCTCCTTTGTGTAGGTTTTCAATTATTTTGAAAGAAAAGGGAAAAAAAGAAATATACCACAGATCTGAAAATTATATCTCTCATTTGGCAGAGAATAGAAAGGCAGTTCAGAGACACAGAATACTAAATAGAAATACACAGAAAGGGCATACATCATACACAGGTAAAGTGCCAACAACAACAGCAGCGTGAAAGAGAAAGTAGGAATATGAGGAGTAGGTTCAAATAGAGATGTCCACTGAATTGCTTAGTGTCCCAAGAGGAAACAGATGGTGGGTCAAAATAGAGTTAATTCAGTGAAGATTTATTTACAAAGAAACACTTTCAATGATGTGGACTAGGGTCATCAAACATCCAAGACTTCGTAATAATAGCCTAATGCCTAAACTATTAAGAGGGAGGGAGTAGCACAGGAAACCAGGCAAAGAGTCATGCCTGCTGCCTTGAGAGAATCCATGACTGCTGGAAAGACACAGCTGCCTGGAGGAGACCTTGCAGGAAGGGTGCCAGGGCCTCCCTCCCCTTTCTCTGCCTCTAATCTACGCCCCAGCACTCTCCACTGGCCAGACTCAACCAGAAACCCCGTGGGAAGCCCCTGGTCTGTCTGGGCAGAAGGCAAGGTACACAATAGTTGAGAGTGAGGCCAGTGGGGGTCAATGGAAGAGATCTGGCCTGCCTATCTTAAATATATGAAATTAAGACCAGCACTGTTTAGCTCTATAGAAGTAACAATCAATAAAGGCTGCATTTTAAATCTTTGATAAAATTTCAGAGAGACTGAAAATTCTTTGAAATTGTAAGTAAAAACAACTACTCCAGTATAATTAGGTGGGTCATCCAAACAAGGGACACTGAAATCATTAGATCATTCAACACTGTACAAAGAAGTATGATTGAAAGAGAAGAGAATCTAGAAAGCAACAGGAAGGAACTATGAGCCATGTTTCCTTTAAGCACAACTGCCCACAAGGTTTGCCAGCTCCCTACTGAGAAGAATTGAAAGTAAATGTCAAAATTGTTTGGAGACACAATTTTGCCTGAATTACCCATTGGTAAACTTCAGAGAGTTCTCATAACTTTGTGTAGCTGCAATCCTTCCCATTTAATCTTTTTGTTGCTGTATAAAGTTCAAAAGTCAAAACCTCTCCAGGTATGTAAATCTGAATGGAGTAAATCTCATATTTAAATTACAGTCAATAGGTGTTGTTTTTTTTTTTTAACCCCAAATTGACAGGTAAAGGTAAAGGGCTTTAAAGGACAGGTAAAGGACTGTTCTCAAAAATGAAGTCTTAACAAGGTTTCTTCCTGGCTGATTGTGCCAAACACTCTTTTTAAAAAAAAAAAAATTTTTTTAATTTGGAAGATAATTGCTTTACAAAGTTGTGTTAGTTTCTGCTGTACAATAATGTGAATCAGCCATACGTATGCTTACATCCCCTCCCTCTTGAGCCTCCCTCCTAACCTCTGCCCATTCCACCCCTCTAGGTCATCACACAAACCTTCTGCACTGTAAAGTGCAGACAGGTGCAGAGAATGAGAACAGTTCGCAATCAGATAAGTCTGTCTCATAGGTTTCCTCAAATTTATAAAGATTTTAATGCAAATAAATCAAAGAGGAAAAAATTTTTTTCTGATAATAGTAACTTTGGCCTTTATGGTCATCTTAAAAGAGACTTTACAACCATTATATATCTTTTCATAATATTTTTATTTTCATAGCAACACTGTAGAATACTCAGTCTATATTAGCCCAAATTTATATGAAGAAATTAAAGTGTCCATAGCTAGTAAGTAGCAGAAAGTAAAAGTGAAGTCGCTCAGTCGTGTCCGACTCTTTGCAGCCCCATGGACTGTAGCCTATCAGGGTCCTCAGTCCATGGAATTTTCCAGGCAAGAGTACTGGAGTGGGTTGCCATTTCCTTCTCCACAGGTTCTTCACAACCCAGGGATTGAACCAGGGTCTCCCGCATTGTGGGCAGATGCTTCACCATCTGAGCCACCAGGGAAGCTAAGTAGCAGAGACAGGATTCAAATTCAAATTTTCTGAATCCAAATCTAGTAACTTTCCCATTATATGAAGTGAAGTGAAAGTGTTAGTTGCTCAGTCCTGTCTGACTCTTTGGGACCCCATGGACTGTCGACTGCCAGGCTCCTCTGTCCATGAGATTTCCCAGGCAAGAATACTGGAGTGGGTTGCCATGCCCTGCTCCAGGGGGTCTTCCCAAGCCAGGGATTGAATCCAAGTCTCCCGCATTGCAGGCAGATCCTTTAGCATCTGAGCCACCAGGGAAGCCCTTCCCGTTATATAATTCTACCTAAACTTAAACCCAGAAGTACAATCAAGCCACTTCACTTATTTTCTATGATCACTTTAAGATTCACTGTTCTGTCATCATAATGAAGAAAGAATTTTCCTCCAGTTAAATTGAACGCAGGCGGCAGGGAGAGAGAATGAGAAAGAAAGGGAAGGAATATAAAAGCTTGTATTTGAAGGACTTTCTGCTAAAATTCACTTGCAGAAAGTGTTACTTTGAGAGCAAGGCTAACAGCCACTGGTGGTCTTTCTTCATATTCTTGACTGTAACTCCATCCCATGAACGACTATCGACTGGAATACTATTCAGGTAACCATCAGAAAATTCAGTTCTACTGCTTGGGAACATCATTGCTAATAAAAGATAGAGATTTACTGGGGAAAACAGTAGTAACACAAGCCAAAAGTCAGGCATTTGTTGAATCCCTGGCATTAAAGAAACAAAGATGAGAAAGTATGATATCAATGAGAATGGAATGAAATGCATTTCAGCGATAAACAGCCACCCACTTCCTACTCAAAACTAGGATGAATTTTGTGCTCTCACTGCATGTCTATTGCAATTTGTCTGGGTCTCTGCTTCAAGTCATCCTCTCTGGGACCCACCCTAGGGAAGCAAACTCTATCTGGAACACTGCTGGTCCTTGCAGCAGATGAAAAGAGAGTGCACAACAAATTGCACACTGCTCTTAGAGAGTCCATCTGAAAGAAATACATAACCTTCTCTTCCCATTTCATTCCCCAAAGCAATGAATGACCAAAGTTCATGACCACTCGAACTCCAGGGAAATAGGGAAGTACAAATCTGCTGGGGAAAAGAGCCAGAAATATTTGTTGAACAGAACTAATGACTACCAGACACTTTCCTGCCAAGACCTTGCTGTCTAACTTCCATAGCAGCTCCCAGGGACAGGAACAGTTAGGGCTCACCAACTATTCTTTGTGCATCCTGATGTTTCTCAGCCTCCTTTGCAATTATTTTAGAGCAGGGTGATGAGTTAAGGCAAACAGGCCATTGAGTAGAAGTGATATTTATGANATATTATATCACACAAGGTAGTTTCACTGCCTTAAAAATCCTCTATGCTCTGCCCTAGCCCTGGCTTCTGGCAACAGCTGATCCTTTTTCAGTCTCCATAGATCTGTTTTCTCCAGTATATCATATGGTTGGAATTATAGAATATACAAGCTTTTCCAGAGTCAGACAAGACTGAAGTGATTGAGCATGCACGCACTAAAGAATATCTTGGTTACTTCTAAGTTTTGGCAGTTGTGAATAAAGCTGCTAAAAATATCCATGTGAAGGGTTTTGTGTGGACAAAAATAGTTTATTTGGTTAAATACCAAAGAGTGCAATTTTTGAATTGTGAGGCAAGAGTACATTTAGTTCAGAAATAAACTATCTGTCTACCAAAGTAGCTGTATGATTTTGTGTTCCCACTGGTGATGAATGAGAGTTCCTATTGCTCCATATCTTGCTAGGATTCGATGTCTTCAATGTTTTAAATTTTGGCCATTCTAACAGAGGTATGCTGCTGCTGCTAAGTCATTTCAGTCATGTCCAACTCTGTGCGACCCCATAGATGGCAGCCCACCAGGCTCCCCCGTCCCTGGGATTTCCCAGGCAAGAACACTGGGGCGGGTTGCCATTGCCTTCTCCAGTGCATGAACGTGAAAAGTGAAAGTGAAGTTGCTCATTTGTATCCTACTGTCAGCGACCCCATGGACTGCAGCCTACCAGGCTCCTCCATCCATGGGATTTTCCAGGCAAGAGTACTGAAGTGGGGTGCCATTGCCTTCTCCTAATAGAGGTATAGTGGTTTCTTATTATTTTAAATTGTAATAATTTAATGACAGATGATTTGGAGCATCTTTTTATGGGCGTATTTGCCAGTAGTGAATCCCTTTTGTTGAAATGTCTATTCGGATCTTTGACCTATCTTTTTTAATTTGGTAGTTTGTTTTCATGTTGATGAGTTTTAAGAGTTCATTGTATTATTTAGATAAAAATCATTCATCCACTAGGCCTTTTGCAAATATTTTCTCTAAGTCTGTTATATTCAGTTCAGTCACTCAGTTGTGTCCAACTCTTTGCAACCCCATGGACTGCAGCACACCAGACTTGCCTGTCCATCACTAACTTCCGGAGCTTGCTCAAGCTCATGTCCATTGAGTTGGCGATGCCATCCAACCATCTCATCCTCTGTCATCCCCTTCTCCTCCTGCCTTGACTCTTTCCCAGCATCAGGGTCTTTTATAGTGAGTCAGTTCTTCACATCAGATGGCCAAAGTATTGTAGTTTCAGCTTTAGCTTCAGTCCTTTCCATGAATATTCAGGACTGATTTCCTTTAGGATGGACTGGTTTCATCTCCTTGTCTGTTATGTAGTCTTCTTTATATCACTCATTTTAGAGTTCAGCTTGTAAAGGTCTCACATTTGATGTATCAATGTGTGTGTATAGAACTTATCTTCGAAAATAGGAAACACTCTTGAGTTTACTTTGTATCTTTGATAGACCTATATAGTCCCCTGCATGGATAGAGGTACTTGATTAATTGATCAAGTGAATGATTAATGTCCAGTTGAAGTCATCATTTCAGTGTCATGATACCCCAAATGAAGGAGTTTCATAGAGCAGCAGTCCTCAACTTTTTTGGCACCAGGGACTTGTTTCATGAGAGTGAAACCGGGACTTGTTTCATGAGAGTGAATTTTTCCACAGACCCAGGATGATGGGTAGTTTCCAGATAAGTCAAGTGCATTGCATTTATTGTTCACTTTATTTCTAAACCAATGCTGCCACCATCTGACAGAAGGTACCAGTCCATATCCTGAATGTTGGGTACCCTTGCCATCCCAGTACCCTAGGGGAAAGGCCTGATGCAAACTATATGAGGTTCCTGCTTCATTTTTCAACATATCTTTTCAACATTTTAAGATGGATTAAAAATGAGCATCAAGGACAAAGAGAGTCACAAAAAGATTCTCCTACAATTGGACTTTAACTTTCCAAAGCCTTTTCAGGGTTAAGGGATTTATAGGTAGATCACTTGTATAGGCAGAGGATTGTATAGGCACAGTCATTGGATTATAGAACAGAGGCCTAAGAACAAGGCAAGTTATGGCTAATCCTTTTTTGGTACAGATTTCAAAGCTTTCATGGACATAAAAACTCAAAAATATTTTGAGAACATTCCATGTGCTGAGACATCATATGTCAGCCAAACATAATTTTGATGTGTGTGTGCTCGAAAAGCTTTAAATTCCTGTGGATCAGAGGAGTCATATGTACAAGTAATTATAAACTGAAGTGAAGTGAAAGTCGCTCGGCTGTGTCTGACTCATTGTGACCCCCATGAACTATACAGTTCATGGAATTCTCCAGGTCAGAATACTGGAGTGGATAGACTTTCCCTTCTCCAGGAGATCTTCCTAACCCAGGGATTGAACCCAGGTCTCCCACATTGCAGGTGGATTCTTTACCAGCTGAACCACAAGGGAAGCCCACAGGTAATTGTAGTGCATGGTAAATAGTTACACATGATAAGGATGTGCAAAATCACGAGAAGAATCTGGGGCAAGGCGTGGGCCATTGACTTATCAAGCAGATATTTATTAAGCACCTAAAGGAGTTCAAGTTCCATGGGGGATAATAGGCTGCAGGTATCAGTTGTAAAGATCTCACACCTTCCAGATCCTTGTCCTGCAAGAATCAGCTCCCAGGGTAGTGAAGGCTTCAGGAATGAATATCAGGAAAAATCTTTTGAAAGAGCTAATATTGGGACTTGACATCAGGGGGTGGTAGGATTTAGATTTTGGAGATGTGAAAGATGTGAAGGGAAGTATATTCCAGCTACTGGCAACAGAAATGGCAAAGGCACCTGACTGTCTTACTTTTCAAAAAGCAAAGAATCTAATTTCTAGTTTCTATTGATGATCATTTTATATCTAAGATTGTATTGTAAACATACTAGATTATTAAAACTTCCTTTGACCTAGATATTATTTTAAACATTTTACCTTTTTAAAAAGAGCTCATTTAATCCTTATTAGATCTCTGACCCACATATGACTTTTATCCCCAGCTTTACTAAAGGAGTCAGTGGGATTCCTTGCCTCACATGGGATTGGGACACACCTGCCCAGTTGACACAGTTCTACACTGCGTGTCAGAGCCACGACGAGGCTTTCAGTGTTCTGTCTCCACAAAAGAGTTCAAAACTTAAAATGTTTAAAACGAGTGTTCCAAGATTTGTCTATAAAAACAAACATGATGAGAGAGAGAGATTGCTCTGAGCCAGTAAATATGGACTTATCAAGACTAAAGCCTGAATAAGCAACATCTTGTGAAACATGGGGTTTTTATTTTCTGGAAAATGGTGGAACTGGAAGGCATCTGCTTAGGTGAGAGGATATAATGACAGATTAAGAGAGAAAGCAGGGGATTTTGACTTCTCTTATTTAGAGTTTTATCTTCTTTATCAAGCAAAATGATACACTGGGAAGGGTAATATGGATCAGAGGAAGTTTAAACACAAGATAAACAAGAGCGTTCATGTTTTCAGACAGCAGAGCTGGAAGGGAATATTTTGGATGAAGAAAAGGTTTGAGTGAAAGCAACACAGATGGAAGATCTGGAGGGGGTAGTTAAAACCCTGTAATTGCATTTTCAAATCCACAAGAATAAATACAGAGAAGAGATCTTGCTAATGAACAGTGTGTGGAGGCCTGAGAATTTTAGTTTACAAAGCTCAGATGAGCAACTAGTGAGTGTGACTGTTAAAAAGTCCAGACAATATCGATGGGAAAATAATGCCTTAATTAAGAAAGAAAGCTCACTGTTTAGTACCCATCTTATGCAATGCAGTTAAGTCAATGTGTTCTATTAAGGTCCTTTAGAATCTAAGTTTATTAGCAAGCTGGAGATCTGAAGAATGAATGGTTAGAAAAATTTCTCTTAATGATTAATAGTTAAAGAATGGAAAAATGACTCTCCAGAAGACTTGAGCTGAGAGTAGAAAAAAAGGACTGGGTTAATATTTGCAAAAAGGTGAAGGGTCATCATATGGGAAAGGGTACAGATTACACTATACTGATCCATACTGCAGATACATTAAAGAGAGGTGGCTTTTGATTTAAAAGGATTTTCAAAAACAAATGGTGCCGGGGTCCAGCCCCGGTGGATCCAGGGAATTCAAAGGTGGGAATGGAGTCGGTGTCCTTGGAAAAAACTTAATTACAGATAAAGAGGGATTAGAAAATTAGCAGAGAAAAGGAGGCTGAATAACTTGGTTTACATGGAGTACCAATCACCATCTATGTAGGCCGCAGGCATCTTCCCATTCTCCCAAAGGAGAGGAGACACTGAGGCCCCCCGGTCCGATCTTAGAAGCCCAGGCAAAATTAATAGGCTTGGTGGGTCCCCATGCACCAAATGGGAATTTGGCCAGAAAATAGGAGAGAAAAAGGGGCTGAATAACTTGGCTTATGTGAGATACCAATAAAATTCTAAGACAAGGAATTTGCACCATCTACGTTGGGCCACCGTTGCCACTTGAATATTGGAAGGTGCCCCTCCTTGGGCTCCTTCTCGCGTGGGCTTGAAAACCAGGGCAAGTAAGTAGACTTGGAGGGCACCCATGATCCAGATGAGAATTCAGCCAGAAAAACAAGGAGCAAGAAAGAACAACATGAGGGAAACAGTCTTTCCGGAAACTGATCCGATTTCTTTATTTTGGGGTTTGCTTATATACCTTTTGTTACACAAAGGGATGAATACAGAGTCACGTAGGGGTCAGCAGTTCTGACCTTTATCAAAATCAGGTGCTTCACATAAATATATATATAAAAAAAAAGGTCTTAGGGGTTTTTACAGCATCTTCTGGCCATGAGGCTTGCTGACATTTATGACCCTTTCTTTAAGATAACCAAAAAACTTATTTTTCCAAGGGTGTTTTTTCTTAACCCAGACATCACCCTCCAAATAAAGCTGCATTCATATAGAGTGAGGGTGTAGTGAGTTACAATCAAGAAAGGAATTTATCTAACCCAAGGTTAACATGATTAATCTTAAAGATTAATTCTTATTTCTCCTATATGTTTAAAGGTTAATACTTATTTCTCCTATATGTTAGTTATATTCATTATAAGGGCAGGGAATATGGAGATTTAGCAGCAAACATCAGCCCAACAAATGAAAAACTTTCACCAATGTTCCCCTTAAGATCTACTTAGTGTTAGTTCAGTTCAGTCACTCAGTCGTGTCTGACTCTTCGCGACCCCATGAATCGCAGCACGCCAGGCCTCCCTGTTCATCACCATCTCTCGGAGTTCACTCAGATGCACATCCATAGAGTCCGTGATGCCATCCAGCCATCTCATTCTCGGTCATCCCTTTCTCCTCCTGCCCTCAATCGATCCCAGCACCAGAGTCTTTTCCAATGAGTCAACTCTTCTCATGAGGTGGCGAAAATACATACTGGAGCTGCAGCTTTAGCATCATTCCTTCCAAAGAAATCCCAGGGCTGATCTCCTTTAGAATGGACTGGTTGGATCTCCTTGCAGTCCAAGGGACTCTCAAGAGTCTTCTCCAACACCACAGTTCAAAAGCATCAATTCTTCAATGCTCAGCCTTCTTCACAGTCCAACTCTCACATCCATACATGACCACAGGAAAAACCATAGCCTTGACTAGACAGACCCTAGTCGGCAAAGTAATGTGTCTGCTTTTTCATATGCTATCTAGGTTGGTCATAACTTTTCTTCCAAGGAGTAAGCGTCTTCTAATTTCATGGCTGCAGTCACCATCTGCAGTGATTTTGGAGCCCAAAAAAATAAAGTCTGCCACTGTTTCCACTGTTTCCCCATCTATTTCCCATGAAGTGATGGGACCGGATGCTGTGATCTTCGTTTTCTGAATGTNTTCAAAAGCATCAATTCTTCAATGCTCAGCTTTCTTCACAGTCCAACTCTCACATCCATACATGACCACTTGCAAAACCATAGCCTTGACTAGACGGACCTTTGTTGGCAAAGTCATGCCTCTGCTTTTCAATATGCTGTCTAGGTTAATCATCCCAATAAAGAAACTAACCCCTGAATGTGGGATGTTGGAGTAACAAAACCTAACATATGTGAATTTTCTTAGTGGGTGATGAACAGCAAGGAAACTGATATCAGAGGCTGGAAAGATAAGGTGTGTTTTGCAGTGATAAAATATTTGGTGTAACTGTCATGTGCAGTAACTTGGAAGTCAGCTCACATTAATATTCAGCCAGAAATTTCAGAGTGAAACAATGGAAAATAGATCTTAGTGCTATGTATTGGTGACTTTTGTTGCATTTAGCAAGGCATTACCAAGAAGAAATGAATTTCAGGAAAAAAACAAAAACAAGAAAGCTGACCATTTTAAAGCAGGCTGGAAGGAAATCATAGAAAAAGACCAGAAATTCAAGTCCTTTCAGGTTGGAAAGTCATCTTCTACATTTCAAAAGTAAGAAACNAGAAATGAATTTCAGGAAAAAAACAAAAACAAGAAAGCTGACCATTTTAAAGCAGGCTGGAAGGAAATCATAGAAAAAGACCAGAAATTCAAGTCCTTTCAGGTTGGAAAGTCATCTTCTACATTTCAAAAGTAAGAAACAGGACTTATAAAAGCTTTGAGTGACAAATGCACGATTAAAATTCCTAATTGGTCAGAGTGCTCCCAGGCAAAATCAGATTAAAGGTGTGTTCTTCCTATTTAAACTTAATAGCCCTAAAGTGATCTAGATGAAACATGGTTTAGGGTTGAAGAAGCATAGAAATAAAGCAGATCTGAGAACTAGGTTTCAGAAGAGGAAAGTTACTGGTATATGAAATAGATCAGAAACTTTCTCCTTTTTAGGGGAATAAACTGTCAGAGAAACAAGAACTTTAACCAAAAAAGCATTTGACTTAAAACCTCAAAGCTTCCTTGATAAGAATGGGTTGAGAAAGCTATTCGGCCCCCAAGGAGGAAATACCCGCCCAATGCTCACTTCAGATTCACCAAAGAATAAAGAGAAAAAGACACATTCTGTGAAGACCTACAGAAAAAGGGATTCCTCTTGAGAACAGAATCACAGCCCAATGAATTAAGGGAGCTCTTTCACCCAGGATATTCACGGTGTCTACTCAGCGGGATTTCAGTACTTCCATAGCCCAGTGCCTCTGAATCAGTGTGTCCCTTTTCTCCCATTGTTATCTATTAGAGATTAGGGAGAGGGGAGAAAACCAGTCTTTGAAGTTCCTAAGTCTCCAAACAAGAGGAGCCACATCTGGACCTGACGAAGACTTCACTGTAATGAAATTCACTCTATCACGGCTGCAGTGATACAGAGAAAGAGCAAAATTCTCCTTCAAATTTTAACTGTTTTGAGCACTTACGTTACTAGAATTATTTAAAACATTTATGTTTTGACTTTTAATAATTTTGTTGGATCAAATTTAGATGTGGTAGAAAAACCAAGGAGGAATATCCCTGGTTTCTCTGAGAAATTTTATATAGCAATAAAAGCTGATATTTTGGATCAGAGACTGCTGCTAGTAATAATACAGGCAAATAGCAGGTAATAGGAAACTCTATGAGTTGAGATTCCTTTGGCTCCATATGACCACAACCCAGCAAAAATTAACTTAAGCAGAAAAGGAAGTGAGTTGACTCCCCTGATTAGGAAACATACTGAGATAGGTCATGAACTTAGACAAGAAGCCACAGAAACCAGTCATTCAGAGACTGGATTGGGGCCTCATTGCCACCACAATGTTTGTCTCCATCCCATTCTTATTTCTGCTGTGCTCTGCTTCATTTTGCACACTGGCCTCTATTTTCTACTCCTTGCAAGGTCTCTCCATGCACGGGAGGGAACAGTCCCTGACAGTCTAGGTCCATATCCTTAAGGTTTACTAAGTGAAAGGAAGTGATTCCTCCTCAACTCAAAGGTTATGGGAAGAATTCTGATTGACCTGATTTGACTGATATACGGGCCCTTGGAAAGAACTGTCCAGGTAGGTTTGGCGCTATGATTGGCTTCAGCCTGAGTCGCGTGCTCAAATATGCTTGGAAAAGTAGAGGACAAGAATGCCATGATCCATCTGTATACCAGGACCACGTGAAAAAAGGAGGGGAATCCCCACAAAGAAAGGAAATTCTGTAGCTTTAAAAAGGAAAATGGAAAAGATGAGTGGGCAGAAATAAAAGCTACTAGATTCCTCTAAGATAAATACCAAGAGCAAAGTCCCCCATGGTATATACTTAGAAAGTATGCCTACCAAGAGGCATGGACACCTCCAGGACACATCTGACTTCAGTCAGTTCTAGCGGTTACCCCGTGTCCCTATCAATTTCCTCACTGCTGTTCACTCCCATTCTTCAGTGGAATACACAGATCTCCTGGGACAAGTACTATGATTATAGTGATGTTCTGCCTCCTTCTCTTTCAGGCTTGGGAGTGACCCAAGATTAAGTTCACATGCTCTCTTCAGCACTAAAACCCACAATATTTACATAAGCCTCACATACATTATGATTAAATCACTAACTGCTTTCTAATTACCAAATACTTTCTAATACCTCCACCAGCTTAATGTTTCCACAGTGCCACTTTGTGTTACCCCTTATTAAAAAAAAATTCTTTCTCTAAACCTTACAATATAAACCACAAATCCCAGGCCTTCAAAGCACTCTATAATCTAAGGCCTAAATATCTTTGCAGTCTGATCTTTTACAAGTCTCTTATTCATGTTTTCTTTCCATGCAAAACAGGCTATTACCTGTTTCTAGTGTACATACAATTTTTTCATCCTTCCTCATCCATTCATTTTTAAATTTTTAATCATTTATCTTTAGTTGCACTTTTTGCTGCATGCAGGATTTCTCTAGTTGAGGAGAGCAAGGGCTACTCTCTAGTTGTGGTGAGTGGGCTTTTCATTCACAAGCTGTAGAGCTTAGACTCAGTAGCTGTGGCACATGGCCTTAGTTGCTCCATGGCAGGTGGAATCTTCCTGAACCAGGGATCAAATCTATGTTGCCTACATTGGCAGACAGATTTTTATCCACCACACCACCAGCAAAACACTTCATTCATTTTTGAATCAACATATATTGATTGCTTTCTTGTGTGCCAGGTACTGTGATAAGTACCAGTGGTGCAAAAATGAATGAAACATGAACCACGTCTTCAACGGAGTCACTCTAACTATAGAAGAAACACACATTATAAATGATTATAATAATCTGTGAACCATGTCAAAAGGGAGTAATGAGGGAATTGCTAGACCAATCCACTGTATGGAGAATTAAGAAAAGTTTCCCCTTGGGTATATTTAATCTGGGACTTAAAAGATGTGTGCATGCACACTAAGTCATTGCAGTCGGGTTCGACTCTGTGTGACCTTATGGACAATAGCCCACCAGGCTCCATTGTCTATGGGAGTCTCCAGGTAATAGGTGTACGTTTATTCAGTGGAGGAATAAGAAAGAAAATTCTAGGACAGGAAGAAGGCATCCAAGAATCTAGCAATACGAAGACAGGCAGCTTGTTCAGGAGAATACAAGCTGAGTAGAAGCTTCCTTAATTAGTGTTCACTAATGATGCTGAAGCTGAAACTCCAGTACTTTGGCCACCTCATGCGAAGAGTTGACTCATTGGAAAAGACTCTGATGCTGGGAGGGATTGGGGACAGGAGGAGAAGGGGACGACTGAGGATGAGATGGCTGGATGGCACCACAGACTCGATGGACGCAAGTCTGAGTGAACATCCGAGAGATGGTTATGAGCAGGGAAGCCTGGCATGCTGCAATTCATGGGGTCGCAAAGAGTTGGACACGACTGAGCAACTGAACTGAACTGAACTGAAAACAACACTAGAGATTAAACAATGCACTGATTTGCCCGTGTTGGCTGTGTTTGCACTGATTTGGCTGATGCAGAGGACATGCTAAATGATTTTAAATTAATATTAAACTCTTCTATTCACCCATAGAATTCTATAGCTGCTGGGTGAGTTTGACATTTATTAAGAGTCAGTGGCCCCTTTTCCTAAATCTGTTATTATAATTACACAATTGAATTAAGTGTAATGTAAACCAGGGGTTTTCAATCTCACACTTGACATTTTGGGCCAACTAATTCTTTATGCTGGGAGACCATCATGTGCTCTCTAGGATATTTAGCAGCATCCCTGACCTCTTGCAGAAGATGCCAGGAGCACCCTCCCTTGAATTGTGAAAACCAAAAGTGTCTCCACTCATTGTTAAATGTCCCCTGAAAGGTGCAAAGTCGTGAGTGGTGCAACTTGGTCAGGCATGCAATGAGAAATACTTCATGTTTTCTAGTGGGAGAGTAACATGTGGCAATATATTTTCAGAGGATAGATTTCAAAGAAGTGAGACTGGAGACAGGAAGATCTACCAAGGAGGCAACTGCCGTAGAGTAAGTGAGACATAACAAACGTGTTGATGAATACAGTGGCAGTAATGTTTAGAGGCAAGTTGAAGACAGAATTTTGGAGATAATCAGATGCCGTTCACTCTCACTAGGATTCCTCTCTATCTTCTTTTCCTACCTGTGATCACAATTAAATCTAACCCAACTTCAAGGTTCAGTTCAATACTCATATCCCCAGGTCACCAAACAAAATATGTCCTCCTTTGAAACCCGTTGTTCTTTAGTCACTCAGTCATATCCAAATCTTTGCAAGCCCATGAAATGCAGCATGGCAGGCTTCTGTTTCGTTCACTATCTCCTGGAGCTTGCTCAAACTCATACCCACTGAGTCGGTGATGCCATCTCCTCCTGCCCTCAATCTTTCCCAGCATCAGGGTCTTTTCTAATGAGTCAATTCTTCGCATCGAGGATGGCCAAAGTATTGGAGCTTCAGCTTCAGCACCAGTCCTTCTAATGAATATTCAGGGTTGACTTCCTTTAGGATTGACTAGAGTGATCTCATTGCTGTCCAAGGGACTCTCAAGAGTCTTCTCCAACACCACAGTTTGAAAGTATCAATTTTTCAGTGCTCAGCCTTCTTTATGGTCCAACTCTCATATCCATATATGAATACTGGAAAAACCATAGATTTGACTATACAGACCTTTGTCAGTAAAGTGATGTCTCTACTTTTTAATAAGTTGTCTAGGTTTTTCATAACTTTTCTTCCAAGGAGCAAGTGTCTTTTCATTTCATGGCTTCAGCCATCGTCCACAGTGATTTTGGAGCTGAAGAAAATAAAATCTGTCACCATTTCCATTGTTTCCCCATCTATTTGCCATGAAGTGATGGGACCAGATGCCATGATCTTCGTTTTTTGAGTGTTGTTTTAAACCAGCTTTTTCACTCTCCTCTTTCACCTTCATCAAGAGGCTCTTTAATTTCTCCGCACTTTCTGCCATTAGGCCAGTGTTATCTGCATATCTGAGGTTATTGATATTTCTCCTGGCAATCTTCATTCCAGCTTGGGATTCATCCAGCCTGGCATTTCACATGATGCTAAGGTTGCAAAGAGTTGGACATGACTGAAACAACTTAGCAGGCACGCATGCACTCTGCATATAAGTTAAATAAGCAGGGTGACAATATAGAGCCTTGATGTACTCCTTTTCTGATTTGGAACCAGTCCATTGTTCCATGTCTGGTTCCAATTGTTGCTTCTTGACCTGCATACAGGTTTCTCAGGAGGCAGGTAAAGTGGTCAGGTATACCTATCTCTAAGAATCTCCCACAGTTTGCTGTGATCCAACATTCAAAGACTTTAGCATAGTCAATGAAGCAGAAGTAGATGTTTTTCTGAAATTCCCTTGCTTTTTCTATGATCCAATGGATGTTAGCAATTTGATCTCTGTTTCCTCTGCCTTTTCTAAATCTAGCTTGTATATCTGGAAGTTCTTGGTTCACATACTGTTGAAGTCTCACTTGGGAACTTCAAGTTGATTTAACTTCAACTTCAACTTCAACTTTCAACTTCAACTTCAAGTTGATTTAGGATATTGAACATTGCTAGCATGTGAGATGAGCACAATTGTGTGGTAGTTTGAACATTCTTTGGTGTTGTTTTTCTTTGGGATTGGAATGAAAACTGACCTTTTCCAATCCTATGGCCATTGCTAAGTTTTCCAAATTTGCTGGCATATTAAGTATAGCACTTTCACAGCATCATCTTTGATGATTTGAAATAGCTCAGCTGGAATTCTCTCACCTTCATCCACTTTGTTCATAATGATTCTTCCTAAGACTTCACATTCCAGGATGTCTGGTTCTAGGTGAGTGACCACACCATCATAGTTATCTTGGCCATTAAGACCTTTTTTATATGGTTCTTCTGTGTACTCATGCCACCTCTTCTTAATCTCTTCTGCTTCTGTTAGGTCCTTACCATTTCTGTCTTTTATTGTGCCCATCTTTTCATGAAATGTTCCCTTGGTATCTCTAATTTTCTTGAAGAGATCTCTAGTTTTTCTCATTCTATCGTTTTCCTCTATTTCTTTGTATTGTTAACTTAAGAAGACTTTCATATCTCTCCTTGCTATTTTCTGGAACTCTGCATTCAAATGGGTATGCTGCTGCTGCTGCTTAGGTGTTTCAGTCATGATCAGTTCTGTGCAACCCTACGGACTGCA
Organism: Neotragus pygmaeus; assembly: GCA_006410875.1. Taxonomy (NCBI): domain Eukaryota; kingdom Metazoa; phylum Chordata; class Mammalia; order Artiodactyla; family Bovidae; genus Neotragus; species Neotragus pygmaeus. Next base: position 448,623 of record SJYV01009137.1, on the reverse strand, counting down.
GCCTTCCAGGCTCCTCTGTCTATGAGATTCTCAAGGCAAGAGTACTAAAGTGGGTTGTCATGACCTCCTCTAGCAGATCCTCCTGACCCAGGGATCAAATTCATGTCTCCTGCATTACTGGAAAATTCTTTCCTGCTGAAACACCAGGAAAGCCTTCAGATGGGTATATCTTTCCCTTTCTCCTTTGCCTTTCACTTCTCTTCTTTTCTCAGCTATTTGTAAGGCCTCCTCTGACAACCATTTTGTCTTTTTGCATTTCTTTTTCTTGGGGATGTTTTGGTCATCGCCTTCTGTACAATGTTACAAACCTCTATCCATAGCTCTTCAAGCATTCTGCTCATCTGATATAATCCCTTGAATCTGTTTGTCTCTTCCACTGTATAATCATATGGGATTTGATTTAGGTCATACCTGAATGACCTAGTGGTTTTCCCTACTTTCTTCAATTTAAGTCTGAATTTTGTAAAAAGGAGCTCACGAACTGAGCCACAGTCAGCTCCTGGTCTTTTTTTTTTGCCAACTGTATAGAACTTCTCCATCTTTGGCTGCAAAGTATGTAATCAATCTGATTTTAGTATTAACCATCTGGTGATGTCCATGTGTAGAGTCATCTCCTGTGTTGTTGGAAGAGAGTGTTTGCTATGACCAGCGCGTTCTTTTGGCAAAACTCTGTTAGCCTTTATTTTAGCCTCTCTTCAGGCACCTTGTGATATTGTTAACTCAATGCCTAGATTATAAACTAGAGTTTAACTTTAGATTATAAAATCCTTAAATACATTTTCTTCATATTCACTTTCTACTCAGTGCCAAATACCATGTTCTCCATATAACGGATGATGGATATTATTTATTAAGTGAATTATGAAACTCTAGCCTAAATTACTACAATAGATTTGAAAGTGATCCTTGAATTCTCACTGTAAGCAGTGGGAGAATATGGGCTTAAATTACTCAGCACTGCATTCTTTATAGATCTGCTTCCCACAGTTCCTATCTACTCACATCACTGGAGGAAACTCATGTTCATTAATCTTAAAACCTTTCTTATAAACTGCTCCTTAGAGAAACTCCACAAAACAATACCCACATGATCCCCTAAAAAATAAAAAAGTAACTAGAGGCTAGATGGCATCAAACTAGTGACAAATGATACTGAACTATGTTAAACCAGACTAGAATGAATGTTAAGTAAAAACACCCATCTGGATTTTTCTCAAGGTCAGTGTTTTCTTCCTGCCATATAAGTCATCAAGATCATTACTCATTCTGTTCTCACAACTATATCCTTTTTCAATCCCTCATAGATATCCTATTCATTTATGTGAATGAGTGGCAGGAACTATTACTTGTGTTTTTGTTACAAGTTAGGAAATCAGGTACTTGAGAAATAAAGCTCTGGTGATAGAGGTTAGAACAAATAAATAAAATCAAACTGAATCTCAGACACTGTACATTGGAATTGTCTTTCTGCATTAGTTAAAATGGCCAAATTTTCAAATCAATGTTTTTGTGAATACGTACTATGAGTTTCATACTCTATCGGCAAAGCAGGAAGTACAGAATTAACGAAGTCAAGAATTTTCATAAACTCCAAATGTGTGCATTCCTAGACAGTTAGAAAAGAAAAATGGTCAATGCAGAGATGGACTTTCAGAATGTTTACATCTATAATCAAAAAGACTTTAGAAAAAAAAAAAATCACAGGATAAAGTGTCATTCCTGATTCTACAGTTCAGTTCAGCTCAGTCACTCATTCGTGTCTGACTCTTTGTGACCCCATGAACTGCAGCACGCCAGGCCTCCCTGTCCATCACCAACTCCCAGAGTTTACCCAAACTCATATCCATTGAGTCAGTGATGCCATCTAACCATCTCATCCTCTGTCATCCCCTTCTCCTCCTGCCCTCAATCTTTCCCAACATCAGGGTCTTTTCAAATGAGTCAGCTCTTCTCATCAGGTGACCAAAATATTGTAGTTTCAGCTTCAACATCAGTCCTTCCAATAAACACCAGGACTGATTTCCTTTAGAATTATTTCAAATTCTCCTTTCCTCTTTTTCTGTGCATATTTGTCATTTGTGTTTCAGGCATCAGTGTTTCTAATATCAGTTATTATAATAAGATGTATCCACACAAGTTCAAGGATTCACAACTGAACAAGTGTGAGCAACATCGATGTCAATTAATTCATTCCACCTTGCTGGAAATGGAGACTGATTGATTTTCAGGCTTCATATATTTTCTTTGTAGAGGTTAGACACATATTGATGGAATAACCAATTCTAATACAGTGCAGAGGCAAAAAGATCAAATATCCACAGCATGCCTCTCACCAGAAGACACCTTCCTTTGCATATCCCTTACTCACCACTAATTTTTAGCCAGGGTCATTTTTTCTCATTCTTACAAATCCAGAACATCCATAGACATTTCCTATAAGAGTTCATCCTGACTAATTATCATCTGGGATTCAGCCTCCAGGAGACTAATTCAGGTCTAGGTGTACAGCTAAATTGTTCAGTAGTGAGAATTTCTAATGGGGAAACCTTGTAATGGTGAGCCTGCCGTTGCAATCTGTAGCTCTTACTTTAAAACCGTGAAGCACAAAAGTTTTCATGCATCCCATGTAAAATCAGCTTTGACTGTTTGCAAGATTAGAGGCACAGACTCCACTTTTATAGAAATGATTCACATATTTCTGTCATCTTGGGGATGCCTCTTACTCATCTGACTTTCTTGGCACCATTTCCCTAAATTAGCTAATTCATTGACACAGACAAATCCAGATCAGGATTTTTTTTTAGAAAATGTCTTATAACAGCTTTGCACCTTACTAAAAAGTTAGTCACTGATGTCAGTGCAAAATTGAAATGTACCATGCTGCTTTGTATACTGAGCAGACAATTCATAAATTTACTTCCATATTTTATTATTAAAAAATCAAAGAATGCTACTGTAAATTTGCAATATAGGAGAACTTTTATTGAAAAGTGATACACATTTGAAAACACCCAAGTGTAGCTAAAGAGGAAACAAGGAATGATTTGGTAGCATTGAAGTTGTAGTTGGCTACCTCTGAAGGAACCACAGGAATCGCATTTTTAAACAAAAAATAAACTAGCCTTTACTGCAAAGCTGTTTAGTATGAGGACAGGGTACACTGGCACGTAACAATCTTTTCACAGTTCATTATATGACTTAAACTCTAATAAGAACAAGATGGGATGTACAGCTGTTTTGAGAGCAGAAAATTTATTCTCCAGAGAAAACATATTATTTAGGATGTGTTGATATTGCTGTGGTCTTTTTTTATGTAGAGAAAAGTATGATTTTATTTCAGAATGTATCTCTTTGATTGCCTTTGTAATATGGTTTTAAGAACATTCCTCATGCCCAAACTAGTGAGAAGAAATAGTGAGGCCAATGAGCCAGGATGTATTCATCTTGGTGAAGAAGAACCGGTTACAAAGACAAATCCTATGTCTTTGGCTCATAATGCTACTTCTTACACATAACTTGTTTGATCTCCTTGCAGTCCAAGGCACTCTCAAGAGTATTCTTCAACACCACAGTTCAAAAGCATCAATTCTCAATTCTAAAGGAAATCAGTCCTGAATTGGAGGGACTGGTGCTGAAGCTGAAGTTCCCACGCTGGCCAGCCACCTGATGTGAAGAGCTGACTCATTGGAAAAGACCCTGATGCTGGGAAATACTGAAGGCAGGAGGAGAAGGGGATGACAGAGGATGAGATGATTGGATGGCATTACCAACTTAATGGACATGAGTTTGAGCAAACTCCGGGAGATGGTGAAGGACAGGGAAACCGGTGTGCTGTGGTCTATGGGGTCACAAGGAGTCAGACACGACTGAGCAACAACAACAATACATATAACACTTAAGACAATCAGCACATCACAAGAGAACAAAAGAAAGGGAGAAAAAAGACCTATCAGAAAAAAAAAACCCTCTCTCAAAGTGACAATAGAATAAGATTATAATTCTATCACTTTATAATATAAAAAGTAACATAATACTTTATAACATAAATACACATGTGTGAAATGACTCAGTAGGTTCCTTTAATCCTGGTGTTAGTATCACTTTTTCTCTAGAGATCTGACAGAAAGCTTAGCCAGCTGTCACTATAGAAAATACACCCTGATCTTTCATGGATCATCCTGATTTTTATGATTGTTAATTTTCTCATGCTGGACTATAAATATAATAGCAGAACATCCTTGTCCTTCTCTTCACACGGTCAATGTTCAGATTCTGAGTGAAACAATTTCTTTTCAATATCCCCTAAAAATGTCTCCCAACTGGGGCATACATCACTGGCTTTCTGTGACTTCCTGTAGCTCCATCAACTATTTTCCCTGGCAGCAGCAGGTGAGATTTTATACCTTAAACATTTCTCACCTACTTATATGTAGGGTGCAACTATAGATGGTATTACTAACTAGGCTAGAAATTTATCATTGGAATTCTCTAAGACATCATTTAAAACAGCTTTTGGAGGTTTGGGGCAACAGATTTTAGATTGAAAAAAAANAAACTAAGATCACGGAATCCAGTCCCATCACTTCATGGCAAATAGAAGGGGATAAAATTAAAAATGGTGACAGACTTTATTTTCTTGGGCTCCAAAATCACTGTGGACAGTGACTGCAGCCATGAAATTAAAAGATGCTTGCTCTTTGGAAAAAAAGATATGACAAACCTAGACAGTATATTAAAAAGCAGAGACATCACTTTGCCAACAAAGGTTCATGTAATCAAAGCTATGGTTTTTCCAGCAAATTGGACCATAAAGAAGGCTGAGCACTGAACAACTGATGCTTTTGAACTGTGGTGCTGGAGAAGACTCTTGAGAGTCCCTTGGACTGCAAGGAGATCAAGCCAATCAATCCTAAAGGAAATCAACCTTGAATATTCGTTGGAAGGACTGACGCTAAAGCCAGGTGGCTCAGTGGTAAAGAATCCTCTTGCCAATACAGATGACACGGGTTCAACCCCTGGATTGGGATGATCCCCTGGAGTAGGAAATGGCAATTCACCCCAGTATTCTTGCCTGGAAAATTCCATGAACAGAGGAGCCTGGTGGGATACAGTCCACGGGGTCGCAAAGAGTCAGATGATGAAGCTGAAGCTCCAAAACTTTGGCCACCTGATGCCAAGAACCAACTCAATGGAAAAGACCCTGATGCTAGGAAAGACTGAGGGCATGACGAGAAGGGGGTGACAGAGGATGAGATGGTTGGATGGCATCATCGACTCAATGGACATGAATTTGAGCAAACTCTGAGAGGTAGTGAAGGACAGGGAAGCGTAGTGTGCTGCAGTCCACGGGGTCTCTAAAGAATCAGACAGGACTGAGTGACTAAATAGCAAGGAGCATAAACTGGTGCCATGTTTCTGTGAACACTTTGGAAATATTCACCAAACACTTTAAAATGTGACCCCAATACTTTAAAGAAGTTATCCTAAATGTCTTTAAGAAAAGGCATGTATACTATAATATTTACAATAGTGTTTTTTTCCTAGTTGTGGTAAAATAGACATAAAATTTACTATCTTAACCAATCTTGTGTAGTTTAGTAATGTTAATTAATTTTACATTGTTGTGCAACCAATCTCCAGAATGCTTTTCATTTTGCAAAACTAAAACTCAGTACCCTTTAAACAACTATTCATTCTCACTTCCACTTGCCCCCTAATCTGCCCCTAAACCCTGATAGTCACCATTCTGCTTTCCATCTCTATGAATTGACTACTCTAGGTACCTCATATAAATCAAAATATACAATATTTGTCCTTTTGTGTCTGTTTGTTTTACTTAGCATGAAGTCCAAATGGTTCATCCATGTTGTAACATGTATCAGAATTTCCTTACTTTTTAAGGCTGAATAATACTCCGTGTATATATATATATTACAACATTTTGTTTATCCATTGATCCATCAGTGGTCACATAGGTTATGTCCACCTTTTGGCTATTTTGAGAAATGTTGTTATGAACATGAATGCATACCATACTGGTTTTTTTTTTAACCGCAGTGATTTTAAGAACACAATTTTTGTTCTTACTACTTATTGATAGGAAAATACGTTGCTATAACAATGACAGAAGTTAAATATTAATTAAATATTTGTATTAAATATATATTCATTCACTCTAATCATCAGCCCAAAAGTAGCCATTCTGTTTAGGTCTGACACACATCTAGTCAATCACGTCTGGACAGCACTTTATCAGGAATGCATAGAATGTATGTGTCTTGCAAAGAATAGGATAAAATAAGCCTCTACTTATGACCTCTACTAATGAAAAGCATTCTCATAGGAAGCTGAAGCAAATCTAAGTAGAAAAGTCATTATTATTATTGTTGTTATTATTGCTATTATTATTACTGTTATTGTCTTGTAATACCTGTGCCAAGTTTTGCTGTCAGGTTAGTGCTGACCATATAAAATGAATTGGAAAATGTGCCCTCTTCTATTTTCCAAAAAGGCTGTGTAGAATTGGCAGTCTTTCCTCCTTAAATGTTTGGAAGAATTTATCAGTGAGATCATCTGGGCCTAGGGAGGGGCAGAGAACATAGTCTAAATCATGAATTCAGTATCTGTAGTTGTTATAGGATTATTCAAATGGTCCATTTCATATTTGATGAGTTGTGGTAGTTTGTGCTTTTAGAAGAATTGGTTCGTTTCAACCAAGCTGTCAAGTTCATGTGTATAGAGTTCTGTGCAGTATTCCCTTATTACCTTCTTGATGTCTGCAGGGTCTATACTGGTATAGACCCTGTTACAGTGATCCACTCCTGATTTATGTAACTTGTGTCTTTTTTTCAATGTTGTTAATCTTATTGGAGGCTTATTAATTTTATTAATCTTTTCAAAGAATCAGGTGTTTGTTTCATTTACTTTTTTCTTTTTTTCTGTATTCAAGTTCATTTATTTATGTCTTCCTTTATGATTTCCTTTCTATTCTTACTTGGGCGGTATCTTATAATTCTTTTTCTAGTTTCTTAAATTGGAAATTTAGATTATCAGTTGAGATTTTTCTTCTTTTCTAAGGTACCTAACACTATAGATTTCCTCTCAGCACTGTTTTAACTAGATTCCCCCAAATTTACATATGCTATGTTTTAATTTTCATGAAACTCAATGTATTTTTAAATTTCTTTGAGATTTAGCAGCATGGCAAATGCTAGGCTGCCAGAGCTGCTTGGCCCACCAAAAATGATTTAGACAAGAAATAAAATTATGTAAGACATACTGATACAATTATACTTTCACAATAGTATTATGCTTTCCTTAAAAATTGTTCTATTTTCTGTAATTTATACAAATTATTGAAGTAAAAATGGGTATTGTAAAAGATAAGATTTTGATCCATATTAAATTTCACTATCTGACTTATTTTACCAACAAAAACATTATTTTTTTTCATATAAAAAGTATGCAACATTGTTTCATGTGGTTTATAATGGGCTGCACGTGGTTCTTCTGAAGTCATTGCCTTTCGATATCCCATCTCAGGATTAAGGACCACAAAGAAAGAAACAAAAGTGAGTGATGCAGATCAGAGTCAGCAGCGTGACTCAGAACCTGAGGTCATAGGTCCCCTAAGTCTACCAGATAAGAGAGCAAATTCTTGAGAGCTAATTAAGAGAAAAATGAAGTCTTGATTGGCTATCTCAAGTTTTCTAGAGTGCCCAAGAGGTCAAGGTATGAGAATGAGAAGACAGTGCCAAAGATGAGGTCTCAGGTAAAGGCTTCTTGCTCCATATTTGGCTACAAGTCACAATCTAATATATCCTGAAGAAGGTAATATATAGAATTAGCTAGACAGAAATCTGTTTCTGTGACTTACAGTGTGACATTAGGTAAGTTTGCTCTTTTTTAACCTTGTCTATAAAGCTGGGATCATAATCCCTGACTTGAAGTGCTGTGGCAGAGATCTAACTAGATAGTATATGTTGAGTGCTTGGCATGAATTAGGCACCCAGTAAATATTAGTTTCCTTCGTTATCAGTCTCTAAGGAAGTTCTGCTCTGGACAGCCCTAAAGTTTGAGAAGGGGTATATGTGTCACTGGTTCAAGCACGGACTTTGGAACCACAAGGCCTGTGTTCAGACCTCATTACCATGTGACTGTTGCCAAATTATACAACCTCTCCATGCCTTGGTTTTCTTTCTCTGAAAGATGTAACAATAAGGCATACTTCTCAGGTTGTAGAGACGGTTAAATGATCCAATATATGTAATGTGTTTAGTAAACTGCCTGGCACATAGCAAGCACAGTGTAAGTGCTATTTTATTCGTAGCCTAAGAAAATTAATTGGGATAGAAGAAAATTCATTTTTAAGGGAAACATGAATTCCAGAGGAAGAGGAGGAAGAATGGGAGGAGGAGTAAGAGGAAGGGGATGGAGGGAAAGAGAGAAAAAAGGAAGAAAGAAGAGAAAGAGAGGGGAGGAGGTAAGAGGAGGAAGAATATGTGTTGAAAATAGTTCTTTTTTCCTGAGAAGTTGAGAGAGGTAGTATTAACACTGTGTCAGACAGGATGCTCTCTACATAAGCGTCTCTGGTAATGAAATCTAGAGTATTTTTGTTTGTTGTTAGAGAAAAAAAAAGCAGATAATGAGGGAAAGTCAAGAGAAAAAGACTTTCACAATCAGTGAATGAGAATGTAGGTAAAAATGAGAGGGGAAGCTCATATGCAGCTATGTCACAGCCATTGTGGATTCCATTTTGGATAATTGTGAGTGACAGATAATCACTTTATTTACTTTGTAGATCTCTGGAGATACTTCTTGATGCAGGAGTATCTTTGAGGAGCTCCTTAGTGATTTTTCCCCCTAATGGATTGACATCTTCACAGAGCATGTTGCGAAAATTAACCTTGCTTCATAGAACATGTTACAAAAGTTAACCTTGTTTTATCTCCTAAATGCATAACCTTTCGGTTTTCTTTTTAATAATTGTTGGCAACTAGCTTGCATGACAGCACTGAACACAAATACCACTGATGATGATGAATGTATGGAGGAATGTGAGTTGCATTGTACTGAAAGAGTAACACATTATGTCTGTGTAATTGCTTCATCTCCCTTAGGAGAGACAAAGTTCAAAGAAATGTGAATGTAGATGACTCACAAGACATGCTCTTTGGGATACCCAGAATTCATTTCTCTAGTTACATTAACCTTTTCTCCCTTCCTCACTCATCACATGTGCACTCGTTGGACAGGGCATCTTGACAGGGTATTCAGCCACTTCACTTGCCCACTTTTATTTATTACAGTATTTTCTCAAAGACAAAGCACTTAAAAACACTGAAGTGGCAGGAAAACATCCATTTGAAATTGGATGTCAGCATTTTATAAAATATATGATAAGGAGTTTAGGAGTTTCATTTAAGTATTTCAAGTATTTTTCCTTCAAATTTACTGGTAATATTGCCCATTATTATATGCTGAGTCCTTCAAAGCTTTCTTAATTTGATGCTTTCCAGTCAACAGTTGTGTAGATACCTGATTTTGGCTAAAAACTACCTTTGAAAAGCCAGATTCCTAAGAAAACCCAGATTCCTAAAACAGATTTGTTGCAATGCTATTCCAATTAACACTATTTTCCAACAAATGAGATGTTCAATAAATTGTCATCCAGACACTTCTCGAACCTTGTATTGCCTGGGAACTCATTGCTTAATGAGGCAGCCCTGACTATTGTGAAGGACTTTGAATAATTTAGATGATTCCTTTTGGTTTTGAGCTGAGATATTAACCATCCCATAGGACCATACCTCTTCAGATATTCTTGGAATATCTAAAAACTGCTATTATATGCCCTCATTTTATGTGGAGTAGTCACTGGACTGAACATCATTTTGGCTAACATCTTGAGTTGGATAGTGTTGCTCATGAACTCTGATACCTGATAGATGAAATATTCCAGCATAACCTACTAGTCAAGTTAGAATACAGTGGAACATTTACTTCCTCTGCTGAATCATATTTTTCCTTGTCAGAAGTCTTCCTTTCAAATCCAGCTTATGATCAACCAAAAACCCTTGTCCTCTTTCGCATAATCTGTTGTAAAATCAGCTCTTTCCTTATCTATTGTATTCTGCTGTTTGTTTTAGCATATCTAAAATATCCATTCTATTGGTTTAACTCCTACACCTTGCTGAGGGCATCAAAACAGAATGACTAGGAGCATGTACTTTACAGCCAGTCCACTTAGATTCAAACCTCAACTGTTCTTCTCTTGCTAAGTGGCCTTGGGCAAGTAACTTGAAGTTCCTCATCTATGAAATAAGAATTAAATGAGCTAATACACGTAAGGTAGATAGAAGAACAGATATAGTTAGCACTAGACTTGGGTTTTCAGCTATTATTTTGTGTTTAGCTGTGCCTCCCAGCATTGTCATCTGTAGACTAGAGTACTACGATTTCTATTGATTAATTGAACTGATAAAAATGCAAACAGGATAGCAGTAAGGATAAACCTACAGAATTTCCCTCAGATTTTCCTTTAAGTTTGAGTTCTGAGAGTAGAGTAGACATTCACCTAACTTTCTGTCTAGAGTGTTGGAAGAAGCAACTTCACAGAATTATGGAAGAGGCTATAGAGATAACAATATCTATTGATATTATATTATTAACAGCCGTATTGTTATTGNTCAGTAACAGGAGGGAAGTCCAGAGGGAGGCCAAGCTTCAGAAGATGGTTGAACCAGGGGCTCACTGAAGCCATGAGGGCTGTAGTTCTTTCCATTTCTCTGTACTTCCGTCCACAGGGTCAGACTCATCCTTTCATAGTTGTAGGCTGCGTCACATGCTTCCCCAGACTGTGCCTTTAGTCAAAAAGCAGTTTTTGTCTCTCAAGAGTCAGGAAAAACACTCAGTGATGGGTACATCAGGTTTATTTTTCTATTCTCTCTTAATTTAAACCAAGTATTGCAAAGATGTGGGGTTATCCTTAGATCAAGCACACCTCCCTAGAGCAGATATTAGTTTCCAGAACTATATCATTGCTACATAGTGGGGAACCGTAGACTGAGGGAGTTAACTCCCAGGACGGCTCTTGTTGAATCCAAAGAACATGATGGAGCCTGTTCCCCAAGACACAAATATCTACCAAGATTTTCCTATAGTTTCAGGGGGGTTCACAGGGCCTCCTAAAGCACACTTATACCTCCTCTGCTAAGTCGCTTCAGTCATGTCCGACTCTGTGTGACCTCATAGACAGCAGCCCACCAGGCTCCCCCGTGCCTGGGATTCTCCAGGCAAGAACACTGGAGTGGGTTGCCATTTCCTCCTCCAATGCATAAAAGTGAAAAGGGAAAGTGAAGTCATTCAGTCGTGTCGGACTCTTAATGACCCCATGGACTGCAGCCCACCAGGCTCCTCCATACATGGGATTTTCCAGGCAAGAGTACTGGAGTGGGGTGCCAGTGCCTTCCTCCATATACCCCCTCTAGGAGCCTACAGACCTCAAGGTTATAAACTTCTCAGCAAAATACTGACCCTGTGCTGCAGTCATGCTAGCACTAGAACTTTCTTCAGTCTCTTCAGCCAGAAATTGCTACAGTTTTCCCTCTGGCCTCCAGAGAAGCAAAGGCATCATGTGTATGCCAGGAAGCTCTTTGGTCTTGTGTGTGTGAATGCATATTCCCTCAGTTGAGTCCGACTCTTTGTGACCCCATGGACTGTAACTGTCCAGGCTCCTCTGTCCATGGGATTCTCCAGGCAAAAATACTTGAGTGGGTTGCCATTTCCTTCTCCAGGGGATCTTCCCAACCCAGGGATCAAACCCACATTTCTTGCATCTCCTATATTGGTATCACTATGTCACCTGTCTTAACCTGATATATAAAATCAACACCTCCAGGATTGCCAGTTTCCTTCTTTCTCCTTCCCTCATTGTGTGTCTTTCTTTACCTTTCCACACACTCCATAGACCCTCCACACATGGAGGCTTATCCAATTCTCAGGTCACATATATCCTTCCTTTCTCTCTGCCTTAAGTTCTTTATTAAAAATCAAGTGCCTTAGTACCTACATTCTGCATCAAAATACGTACATATTCTAAGACACAAATTTATTAAGCATTTACTGTGGAGTAGGCATGCTAGTTGGAGAAGGCAATGGCACCCCACTCCAGTACTCTTGCCTGGAAAACCCCATGGACAGAGGAGCCTGGATGGCTGCAGACAATGGCATTGCTGAGGGTCGGACATGACTGAGTGACTTCACTTTCCCTTTTCACTTTCATGCATCGGAGAAGAAAATGGCAACCCACTCCAGTGTTCTTGCCTGGAGAATCCCAGGGATGGGGGAGCCTGGTGTGCTGCCGTCTATAGGGTCGCACAGGGTCGCACAGAGTCGGACACGACTGAAGCGACTTAGCAGCATCAGCAGCAGGGATGCTAGTAGGCAGGTTTTGTACATTAAGTTGTAAAATCTTTACAACATGATAGAAAAGGTATTATTTACTTTGTTCTAAGGTGAAAGAGTCACAGTTCAGAGAGGTTGGTTAGCAAGGGGCAGAGCTGGGATTTGAACCCAGATTTTTCACTTGACTCTGGGTAACATGCTCTTTCTACATCTCTCCACACTGTGAGACTTTCCATGCTCCCCTTACACCTGTCTCTATCTCAGTTCTGGACATGAGCAAAAAAATATCATATTTTCAAAGAAGTCTTTGCTAAATGCCTATTAGCATTTTAAATATTTCAGGTCTCACATTTATATAAAGCCATGAAAACATTGGTTCTTGATCCAGAACTCACCCTTCAATTCACAATTGCCATATGGGAAATTTCATCCGGGTTTCATAGTTGATGCTCTCAAAAAAAAGACCTTTTTTTCACCAGTCACAAAATTTCTACTTTTTTTCTTTTTCTCTACTTCTCACAAAGCCTTAACCTGACCTAGTAATCCGAAATATTTGCCATGTGATTTTTGAGCAAAACAACACAATCTTTTTCTTGCCTCTTTTGAGCCCTAACTCTCTGAAACTCTCCTTTGGTTTTCGTAATCCTGTTCGTGGAGACCAATTGTCTTCTCCACATTCCAGCCAGGGGAGTGGATTCACACACAGAAACAATCTTTTTACAATGCTGTGATTATGAGAAGAGACAGAACTCTCCTTTCAAAGCTCTTTGCTTGAAGAAACCATAAATACCCTGCAATTCAGTGATGTTGATAACAAAATCTAGTATCTTCCTCTCTTAAATAAATATCTTGCTATTTATGATAAGTATAAATAACAGTTACAAAAATGAATGTGACATACATGTATAATAGAGATGAAACAGGAAAATAGACTGCGGGTACCTTCACAGTCCTGAGACTAGGTTGAAAGGTAACAAAGTAAGAGAAAGGGAGGCTAGGTAGATGGAAAAAGAACTGGCATAATAGCAAAGTGTCTAATAACTGGTATGGTACAGGCCCCTATCACAGCACATGCAAACCGTAGGCCTGGTATAGGGCCCTATAGGCCTCTAGCCATGCCAAGGCCATCCTGTTGAGATGCTGGAGGGAGGTCTGGAGAGTCCTGGGAGCGGTGCTGTCATGGTGAAGGTGCTTTGTCTAATGATTCACTGAACAGAAATATCTCACATGCTGTGCTTAGTCGCTCAGGCATGTCAGACTCTGCAACCACCTGGACTGTAGTCCAGGCGCCTCTGTCCATGGCAATTCTTCAGACAAGAATACTGGAATGGGATGCCTTGCCCTCCTCCAAGGGATCTTCCCACCCAGGGATCAAATCCAGGTCTTCCGCATCGCAGGCGGATTCTTTACCATCTGAGCCACCAGGGAAGCCCAGAAATATCCCATACATAGCTCCTATTCTTTAAGGTGTGAACCTGCTGCATATCAGCTTGGAGAGAGAGAAGGGAGGTGATCAGACACCCCAGGGTGCTCAGGATGGTCCCAGTTTTTATTTGTTATCTCAGTGTCATTATCAATAGCTCCTTCATAGAGAATCATGTTTGGTCTTTGTGTCCTTGTATTAGGATGACCATATGAAATATTTTAAAGTGTTCTCAATTATAGTCACCCTCATAAAAGGACACAAAAACAAAATATGGTTCTCTTAGAAGCAAAAAGTCACAGGCAGGGGAAGACCTTGGCAACCGGAAGGAGGAGAAAAAATGGTAACAGAGAAAATATCCCTACTAAAGGCCCAACAAAGACTGTGGGTATGTAAATGTCAGTTTTCAAGGTCATCTAGGAACTCAAGGACACAGGCAAAGAAAGCCTAGGATAACAGAGCTGCCAACAGATCCCACTGCCAAAGCTCCAAGAAAAGTAAGAGCCGCAGGAATGGCAAAATATACAGGGAAACTTGGCAAGAGACTCCTTCAGCTACAGTCAGCAAAACAAAAGGCAACCAAAGAACGGCCTGGGCTGCCTTGTATGGCCTTGGCAGCTGTGCACCACCCAGCAACAAGGGTCCCCACTCCCCAGACTATAATGTGGATGTCACTGTCTAGAGTTGAACAATACTCAGTGTGCATGTGGCAACTTCAGAGTAGCATTATTCCAGCTTCCTTGTGCCCACAGAGGATATAAATTTTGTTACACACACTTTTAATTAATTACATTTCTTTGCTGAAACCCCTACAGTCCGTTCAATCATTCAGATGGGTGATTCAGATTATGTGCCAAGAAGTCCATGGTATTAATTACTTGGCAACCTTGAAGAAAGGTAATCTCTCCATCCCACCATCAAGGAACAAAGTATATCAGAGACTCGATTTTAAAAATATAGGAGTTAAAGTGGTGAATAAAGATTCATTAAGTATTCTCCCACACTGTGGAAAAATTCACACAATACACATTCCTATCAGCACACAGGCCCTATACACATTCCTATCAGTACACAGGCCCTATCACTTCCTTTGTATAATGTTCTTTTGCTTGACAAGGAGTCCAATTAAAGACCATCACACATTACAGGGTGGGCAAAGATAGTCAAGGAGATTGCATTTATTATAACCCTGAGGTCGTTAAAAACAGCAGCTTCCAAAAAATCATGGAAAATAAATATGGTACTAGTATATTTCAAACTCTCTCACAGACAGAGGGTACATATGGAGAATTTATTTAATTAATACCACCAAATTACAATGTCCTCAGTTCATCCTTTTGTTGCTAGAGCTAAACAGAGAAATAAATTTTTTCTCTGACAAAAGGGTCAGTTGTGGCTGAATTAAAATATAAATGCAGGATCTCAGTGATTTAAAATGATATTTTGACAGTTATCAGGAGTTGGGAAAAAATAGTATAGTTTGTATGGTAGCTAGTAACATTTAAGATTGTACTTTTCATGTTCCCACATTCATGCCTTTGTCTACATCATTCTTTTCTCTGATCATGTCCTAACCTTTCAACCTAATGCAATCTAGTTCATCTTCAAGGCCTCTTCTATGAAGCTTTCCAGATCCCTCCAACAAAATGCATAGTCTTTACCCACTGCATCTATACCCATTTCATGGTAGGCACTGGACTCCACTTTTTATCACATATATTTGTATGCTTGCCAGACATCTCTGGGCTTCCCTGGTAGCTCAGCTGGTAAAGAATCTGCCTGCAATGCAGGAGACCCTGGTTCAATTCCTGGGTCAGAAGGATCCACTGGAGAAGGGATAGACTACCCACTCCAGTATTCTTGGGCTTCCCTGGTGGCTCAGCTGGTAAAGAATCTGCCTGCAATGCAGGAGACCTGGGTTCAATCCCTGGGTTGAGGAGATCTCCTGGAGAAGGGAAAGGCTACCCACTGCAGTATTCTGGTCTGGAGAGTTCCATGGACTGCGTATTCCATGGGTTGGCAGAGTCAGACACGCTTGAGCAACTTTCACTTCATAGTTGATTAAGGGCTTCCCTCACCGCTCAGTCTGTAAAGAATCTGCCTGGAGTGCAGGAGACCTGGTTCAGTCACTGGGTCGAGAAGATCCCCTGGAGAAGGAAATAGCAACCCATTCCAATATTCTTGCCTGGAGAATCTCTCGGACAGAGGAGCCTGGCAGGATATAATCCAAGGGGTCACAAGAGTTGGACATGGCTTAGCAACTAAATCACCACCATAGTTGATTAACCATGTTGTGTTAGTTTCAGGTGTCCAGCAAAGTGATTCAGTTATACATATACACACAACTATTCTTTTCCAGTTTCATACTCAGCATCCATAAACGTGACTGTTAGGCCAATTTACAGCAAAGTCTTTTCAATACAAAGTCTTCTTAGAGCATGTTCATTGTTGACCTGCTTAATGATTTGTTTCAGCAGGAGTGTGGTACATTCCTCCCCCTATACATACACATCAGTTAGGATTGCATATGGCTGCAAATAACAGAAACCTAAATATACAGGCTTTACTAAATAGGGGTTTATTTTTTATTTTTATCCTGTAACATGGGTTTTAGGACAGAAGCTACTGGCAAAATCTGGAAATAGAAGGGTGGCACATAAAATCTAAAAAAGACAATTCTTCTAAGTCAAAAAACTCACAGTTCTTTCATTGATACATTATTAATGCATCAAATATTTATTGAAAACCACTATGGTGTTGTCTATTGTCAAGAGACACTAAAATTAATATAAAATAGTCCATGATCTCTAGCAGCAAATACTCTAGTTACTTAAAAATGTAAGCATGTAACTGTGAAACAACATTCACAGTTAAGCCTGATCTTAAGATCCCGTGATATTAAAGAAATGGCCTATGGCTCACTTTACGGTAAGACTTGAGGGGAAAAATTAAGCTCCCAGAAGGGATTCTGTAAAAACTTTAACCTACGCTAAGAAAATCCAACAGTGTAAAGCAATCTTTGTGATTCCCAGTTACTCTTAATAGTTTGTACCAAGTCCATTGTAGGTGGACTTCATGCAGGTGGATGTAGCAAAGTGGCTGAAATCAAGAAGGAGGGGAAGAAGTGAAGCAAGGTAGAGAAATGAGAGTGACTTTTGGCAAAGCGATTGTTCCTCACGTTTCCAGTTATGGTGGTGAAAGGTTATTCATTAAAATTTACTGGAAGTTGGAAGCTTCCCAGGTGGTGTTGGTGGTAAAGAACCTGCCTGCCAATGCAAGAGATACAAGAGAGCAGGTTCAGTCCCTGGGTTAGGAAGATCTATTTGAGAAGCAAATGGCAACCCACTCCAGTATTCTTGCCTGGGAAATCCCATGGACCAAGGAGCTTCATTGGCTAGAGTCCATGGGGTTGCAAACAATCAGACACTATTGAAGTGACTTAATACACACTGGTGGTTGAAAAAAAATGCCTTCAGGACCCTGTTTATGACAAAATTTTCATATGGTTCACTATAAAATTTACAGTTTTATGTTGCCAAACTGGCTCAGTGCAAAAGAGCTTGACAATTAGCTTGGCACCAAGTCAGTTCGTATTCTTGCCCACCTTGTAAGTAGCTGTTAAAATACAAACAGAATGTTGGGACTCCAGAGATATGAGATGAAAATACCCACTGACCAAGCCTACCTCAAGAGACCTTCAGTGGGCCCAAGACAAAATATAAGCAGCATACTTCTGGCATAGAGAATGTTCCGGAATCTCAGAAAGTTTCACAACTTTGCATTTATTTTGTAGATCTACACAGTGGTTTGGTCTTTGGAATTGTGAGAGTAGGAAGGCAAAAGGGCACCAGAGACCCGCAGATCAATATGTACATTCACTGACTTACCACCACCACCATCCCTCCATTTTCAGGTCCAGCCATTGTCCTTATTGGTATATATTAATACTTTCCTAATTCTTTTAATATCATTTTAACATCATTTTGAGGAGGGAATAAACATTTGTGGTCAATCTACCGTTTTTAACTGGAAATTAATCTCTCAGATTCTTTGATCTCTGGTGGGATTCAGCAATGAAGAATGCCAGCACATCCTCTGAACCCTGAATTCAATGCTATACAATTCCAGGACCTGGGCTTGTACACTTATCAAAATATTCAAGACGAAAATGTTATGAGCTTTTAGAAAATACAAGAGAGAAAATGGGCATCTCCTAGCACTGTTTTCAAAATAACCATTTGTATCAAATGATAATTTTGTAACACAAAAAATGCACTTTTATTAGGTATTTGTTGCCTGTCGGTAGCAGGTTTTGAAAAACATCTAGGTTACTGAGTGACATAAGTATTTCTCAGAATAACATTTCCCCACAGCCTGCAGTATATAGAGTCAAAAAACTCAGCCAAGGTCCCAATCTCTATGTGGTTAAGCTGTAAAAACACAATCATTGCTCATGTGAGGCAGGCCTGGAATCTCAACCCTGCTGAGTCCTTTCCTAGTCACTGAACCAGTGTTTTCATGTGTGAATAATTAAACTTCACTGCGATGCCAGAAAACATCAGTAACATCACATGTGTCAGATACCTAGCAGAGGTAGATGCTCACTAAACGTGAGTGCCCTGCCCTTCCCCTTCTGGCGAGGTTCCCCACACATAGGAGGGGGCCCAGCATTAGAGCATGATTCTTCAGTGGCTCATCCTGGTCACAGACAGCCTNTGTATATATATATATACACATATATATAATTGTTCAGTTGCTCAGTCATGTCCGACTCTTTACGACCCCATGGACTGCAACATCCCAGGCCCCCCTGCTCCTCACCATCTCCTGAAGTTTGCCCAAGTTCATGTCCATGGCATCAGTGATGCCATCCAGCCATCTCATCTTCTGATGCTCTCTTCTCCTTTTGCCTTCAATCTTTCCCAGCATCAGGGACTTTTCTAATGAGTTGTCTGTTCACATCAGATGACAAAAATACCGGAGCTTCAACTTCAGCATCAGCCCTTCCAACGAATATTCAGGTTGATTCTTTTTAAGGTTGACTGGTTTGATCTCCTTGCTGTCCAACGGACTGTTCTCTAGCACCACAGCTCGAAGGCATCAATTTTTTGGCATTCTGCCATCTTTATGGTCCAGCTCTCACAACGTACATGACCACTGTGAAGTCATAGTCTTGACTATATGGACCTTTGTTGGCAGAGTAATGTCTCTGCTTTTCAACACATTGTCTAGGTTTGTCATAGCTTTCCTGACAGAAGCAATCGTCTTCTGATTTCTTTGCTGCAGTCACCATCCACAGTGATTACATAGATCACTAAATCTAAGGAAAATAGGGTTATTTCATAGCATGAAAGCACAATCAAAATNCTGCTTTTCAACACATTGTCTAGGTTTGTCATAGCTTTCCTGACAGAAGCAATCGTCTTCTGATTTCTTTGCTGCAGTCACCATCCACAGTGATTACATAGATCACTAAATCTAAGGAAAATAGGGTTATTTCATAGCATGAAAGCACAATCAAAATCATAAAGTCCAATATGATGGGCAAAATTGTGGAGTACTCTACAAACTTTTATCAAATATATGACCACCTAATATATAGTAACATAGTTTTGCATGGAAAACATTGCAAACCTGGAAAATGACCATCATAGAGACACCTGACATAGGATGCTTTAGAAGACATGGGAAGATCTTTGATTGAGCGACTGGAGAGTGAAATAGAAATATAATCTCCAGAAAAGAACTGTATTATTTGGAATTTGTAATGACATCTTCCATAGGAAAAAATATTTGAGATTTGAAGAAAATATATCTGATAACATTTTTTTACTTTCATGTTAAATATTTGCCTGCATTTTTTATTTTCTTTAATCAAGACAATATTGCAGAATGTAGTAATGTCAGTGAGATCAATGTTTAAATAGCTGGCTTATTAATTGATACTTCAGTTCAGTCACTCAGTCGTGTCCGACTCTTTGCAACGCCCCAAATTGCAGCATGCCAGGCCTCCCTGTCCATCACCAACTCCCGGAGTTCACTCAAACTCACATCCATTGANCTTTTCATACTGTTCATGGGGTTCTCAAGGCAAGAATACTGAAGTAGCTTGCCATTCCCTTCTCCAGTGGGCCACATTCTGTACACATACATTACAAACCAGTAAGTATTGCATATGAGGGATTTCCCTGGTGATCCAGTAGTTAAGACTTTGTCTTCCAATGCAGGGAGTATGAGTTTGATCCCTGGTTAGGGAAGTAAGATTCCACATGCCTTGTGGCCAAGAAAACAACACACAAAACAAAAGTAATATTATAACAAATTCAATAAAGGCTTTAACAATGGTTCTCATCCAGTAAAAATCTTAAAAAGAATGTATTGTGTGTGAAACTATAAAGAAATGCATACTATATCATTTTGGACTAAATTAAAAATTCAGCACTGAGCTTCCTGTTGGCCAAAGCAAAGATGTAAATAAGCTCAGTTCAGAAGTTACTTGTGAAGCTAAAATGTTATCACTTGTTCAGCAGAAGCAGTGTCTGACAGTCAGTAAGAACTGAGTAATTGCTGAATGAATGTATTTTCTGTCAAATGAAAATACAGCTTAATAGTAAAAGTTTAACACAGATTTTTTCCCCCTCGGGTTCTCTCTAAGACGTGAATTTCACAAAACGTCCTTATGCTCTTTGCCCCAAACACTCAGGTTTATTTTACCCAATAGAGGATGGTGAATCCAGAGTGGACTCAGTTCTAGAACATGGTTGTGAGTAGCAGGAACATCTGGTCACCTCCCTTTATTTTCACAGCTGTCAGTCACTGAATGCCATCTCCCAATTATTGCCTGGTTTCTGCTAATATTTGCCACAAAAATGTTTGTTTGAATGTATCTTATCAAAGTAATGTTTGTATTCTGGATTAGCTGTTGCTTGGTTAAAGATTTGTATAATCAGCTTATTTTAAGATTAATTCATAAAAAAAACCCTCTGCAAATTCCTATTATCACTTAATTTGTATAAAGATATTTACTATATTTTAACAGTGCAATTAAGATTAATATGGGCTGTAAAACCATAAGGTCAAGTCAACACAAGTTGGTTGACACTCTAAACACTCGCTTCTGATCCTCAGATATTATTATGCTGGCCAGACCTTGTGGGTTTGCAGAATACCAAAAAGGTCAGAAGTGAAATGAAATGAATATTCTCTGACTGTCACGGGCAGATGGGAGTCCCTGCTCATTCATCACTCTGGGTGTGAAAGCTGGCGGAGGGTCCCGAGCTCCAGGAGGAGGATGGATGGGGCCCCTTAGGCAGACGTCAGGACCAGCTCAGAAGGACCTGGGCTCCCTGTCCTCTACGCCCCTCTTCATCCAGTTTTCCAGTGTTCCTTGTCTAAGGGCTGGCTCACGATGGGATGTTCCCTCCAGAGATACCCCAGGCAGCCGTGGCCGTACTCTCTGTGGTTATTCTTCTGAGCCAGCGATACCTGGCGTGGGCTTCCCCAAACCCTGAGGGAACCGAGCAGCATTTGCACCGCCAAGATGGGCCACAGAGCAACACTGCCCCCACCAACCTGTCGGCGGCACCAAGGCACTGCTGGAGTCACGGCTGGAGCATTTGGAAGGTCATCGGCACCTTCTGACTGGGAGAAGATGGTCAGAGTCTTGAAAGGATGTGATCCTGCCGTGGGTCTGTTTCTGCTGTACTTGGATGAGCCATATGCCCCAGGGAAGAAGTTGATCATTGAAGACATTGATGACCCATCTTCGTAATAGCAGAGCTCATTAATGTTAGTAAGCCATTGCTTGGTTAAAGATTTGTATTATCAGCTTATTTTAAGATTAATTCACACACACACACACACACACACACACACACACACACACAATCCTCTATAAATTCTTACCATTACTTAATTTGTATAAATATATTTAGTATATTTTAACAGTGCAATCACGGGTTGAATGGTGGTCCCGCCAAGTATACGGCCATGTCCAAATCCCTGACATTGTGCATGTGACCTTATTTAAAAAACAGATCTTTGCAGATGTGAATAAATTAAGGAACTCACGATGAGATTGTTCTCTACTATTCTAGGGGACCTAAAGCCAGTGGGAAGTGTCTTCATAACAGACAGAATAGGAAGAGGCCAAGTGGAGACAAAAACAGGAATTAGAGGGATGTGGCCACAAGCCAAGGAACATTCGAAGCCTCCAGAAGCTGGAAGAGGTAGGAAGGGTGCTCCATCAGAGCCTCTAGAAGGAGTTCAACTCTGCTGATCCCTTGACTACACAATGCCTGAGTCTGGGATTATGGCAGAATAAATTTCTGTGCTGTAAGCTGTCCAGTTTGTGCTAAGCTAATTTCCTGAAGTAACACTAACAAAGTAATAGAGACTCCTGCAATAATTTATAAAACATTTTTGCTTTTAATATATTTTTAATAAAAATCATATAACCCACGTGTCTGGGTTTTAGATCCCACCTGATGGATCCTATCCTTTCCAGCTCCTTCTTTGATGATGCATGTGGCTTTAACACACCTAGGTTCCTCAGACGGGCTGGTCAGGTGGCTTGGCATTAATCAAAATCTTCAAAAAGTGTGTAAATTGGTTCTAGCTTATTACCAAGAGTTCCCATTTGACCTTGTCCAGTGGCCCAGTGGTAAGAATCCACCTGCAATGCAGGAGATGCAGGTTTGATCCCTGGGTCTGGAAGTTCTCCTGGAGGAGGGCCGGGCAACCCGCCCCAGTATTCTGGCTTGGAGAATCCCATGGACAGAGGAGCTTGGCAGGCTGCAGTGCTTAGAGTAGTAAAAGAAGCAAGTGACTGAACAAGAACAACAACTGACTATAATTTCTTTTTTTCTTGACTCCATTCTGTTGGATTCCACATCACACACGCTCTTCTCTCTGGTTTCCACTGACTGTGATGCTGCAATCACAAGAAAGACCTAGTTTAGCCTCTGTTTTTTCCAGCCTGGAGCAGAGGCAGACAGACACTTGGACTTCTCACATGCTGGGTGTTTTGTCTGGGCCAAAACGTGATGTTGGTATGTGGACAGAGAGTTGAATCACGTCTAGGGCCATGCTCAGAACGGACTTCCCACACTCGATGGGAAGTTCTCCGCCTGTGATGTCTAGGCTCACCTTCCCAAGTCCTCTCCACGTGTGACTGTTGAACACTTGAATTGTAGCTAGTGCAATGAAGAACCGCATTTTTAATCTATTTAATATTCATTCATTTGAATGTAGACATCCATATCTGGAGAGGATTTGCGGAAGTGGGAATCCATGCTCACCCTTGAGCTGGGTACTTCAGTAGCCCAGGCGTTGCCTGGGACACTTCTGGGCCACAGATCTGATGCTACTTGTTGGAAATGAAGAGGCCACATTCAAACTCCATCCATGAGTCTCAGGAAGAGAGGACAATTAATGATGATCCTTCATGGAGAGGCTGTGTGAGCATCTCAAGGTCACATAATACGTGCGCCAGGAAGTTCCAGCTAAACCACCTTTTCTGCGGTTTCCAGAGAGCTATGTGCCTTCTGGTGAACTAGAGATGTGGATTGCCGGCCACCACTCCCCAGGGGGACACTGGCCTCCTGGGTACCAGAGCCAGGAGCAGAGGGGTATGCTGCCTTCTGAAGGAGACAGGAGCTAGCTCTGAGGATCTGTGCAGCCCAAGTAAGTTGTGCAGGGCATCTCTTTGCATTTCTTCATAAGGAACACATCTGCAGGGCATCCAAGACACAAGTCTGGGTGGGAGATCAGTAAAATTGTGTGAAAGCGGCTGTGAGTGCATGCCAAGTCACTTCAGTCATGTCTGACTCTTTGTGACCCTGGGGACTGCAGCCCTCCAGGCTCCTCTGTCCATGGCAAGCATACTGGCATGGGTTGCCATGCTCTCCTCAAGGGGATCTTCCTGACTCAAGGATTGAACCTGAGTCTCTTATGTCTCCTGGTTTGGCACTCCGGTTCTTTACCACTAGCGCCACCTGGGAAGCCAGTGAAAGTGGCTGACAACATCCAAAACCCATATCAGACATAGGTGTTTCAAAGGGAAGGCAACAGAAGAACAAATTGCAACCCAGTTCATAATAGCCTTAGCCAGGTTTTATATAATGAAATTGTAGGGAATAGAAAATCCCTATTTTCAGGCAATTTATACGAGCTGTTTTTAAGTCACAAGAGGGTCAGTTCAATTTAAAAATTACACACAGATTCACAGAGTTAGAAACTTGTACAGGACTTTCTCTTCCTCCACTCAATTCCAGGCTGCCACAGAGCTTGCCAAGCGGTGCCCTTGAGGGCCAAGGGCAGCTGTGGGATCTCTGGTTGGTGGAGCCACATGGAGCTTCCTCCTTCCAAGGCTGGCAAGAGTCTGGATTGTCTTGTCAGAGGAAGAACTGGAGCAAGCGAACCCTGGAAAGAGCTTGGCCGGTGGTACCAAGTTATCCTTGGAGGAATGTCACATCAGCTCCGATCCACTTTTTCTTTGCACACATTGGTCCAGGGAGATGCTCAAGGTGAGTAGGCCGGGGTCTCTCTGCCTCTGAGTCCTGCGGAGTCAGGAGAGACGTGGGAGCAAGGGGTCTACCTCCTCTGTCTCCCAGAGAGTTAGCAGTGGAGATCTGCCTTTCTGTCTCAGAAGGGTGAGAAGACTTCCATCTCACCATTGAAATACCGCAGCCCATAAAGTGTGCCAACAAAGGGAAGGACAAAGACAGATGGCAACGCTGCCAGGAGAGAGTGAGTCAACACGCAGTAGTTATAGAGCTCAGCTTGGCTCACCCTCTAGAAAATAACACCAACACTCGGTCTGGAGCCTTGCGGACCCTGAGGACCAGCCCTTCCTGTCTTCTATTCTCATTTCAGTATTTTCCCAGGCTTCCTCTATTCCCTGACCTTCATATACTCCAAAGAATGATTCGCTCTGCCTTGGAAATCCCCTTCCACGGTGGATAAGTTGTCACCCAGCTTCTTCACTTTTTGCATTGGCTGAAGGACGTTCAGTCTTTACCTGGGACATCGCTTCTCCTGTGATACTCTTAAAAAGGGTTCTGTTTGCAAGCTCAGTTTCCCACCCTCTAAGGAGCTTATGTCTGGGAGGTAAAACTGTTATTCCCTTCTCTTTCAGCGCTGTTAACAAGAGACATTTTAAATAAAAAGACACAGAAATGCCGAGCGTGAACTAATAGACAAAAGATACACTGTGGAAATACTAGCCAATATAGCCTATAGTGCTTCCCTTGTAGCTCACTCGGTAAAGAATTTGCCTGCAGTGCAGGAGACCCGGGTTCGATCCCTGGGTAGGGAAGATCACCTGGAGAAGGAAATGGCAACCCACACCAGTGTCCTTGCCTGGAAAATCTCATGGATAGAGGAGCCTGGTGGATTGCAGTCCATGGGGTCGCAGAGTCAGGCATGACTGAGTGACTAACACACACAGAGTGCACGCGTGCTCAGTCTTGCCTGAGTCTTTGCGACCCCATCGACTGTAGCCTACCAGCCTCCGCTGTCCATGGAATTTTCCAGGCAAGAATACTGCCATTTCTTTCTGCAGGGGATCTTCCCAACCCAGGGATCAAACCTATGTCTCCTGCATTGGCAGGAAAATTCTTACTGCTGAATGATCTGGGAAGCCCAATATAGCCTGTGCACTTATATTAATATCAGATAGTTAGACTTCATGGTGAGGAATATTATGAGAGTGAAAAAGAGATAGTTAATGTAAATAGAAGTGTCAATTCAGCAGGAAGAAATTGTAATCCTAAATGGAAATTTGCCTATTAAAAATAGCTTCAAAATACATAAGCCAAAAGTTATCAGAACTGAAAAGGATAGGGAAAAAAAGCATGATGATACCTGAGTAACTTTTAACACATCTCTCACTGACTAAATATTAGACAAAAGGCCAGTAAGGATGTAGAAGGCTGAAAACACAATTAATGACTTAGGCTGAAAAACAGATAAAACACTGCAAGTTTTAGTTCATACTTAGTAAAATAGAAATAGCCTAGGTCATAAGGCAGGTTTCAACAAATTCCAAAAGAATTTAGATTGTATATTCATTCTCCGGCTACTGGGCAATTATATTAAACTCAATGGCAGAAAAAAAGGAGAAAATCTTCAAGTGGATAGAACATTTTAAAAGCATACTGGATATAATCTGTGCCTCTAAGAAAAAATTAAAAGAGAAACCAAGAAATGAAAGTATATTCAAGCATATTTGTACATTATAGTCTCATGTATGTAAATATATGTGTGTGTACACATATATAGATATGTGTGTGTGTCTATGTGTGTCTTTATCTATCCACTGCATACATATGAGTTAAAAGTCAATGCTCTAAGATTCCAATTCGAGGAGTTATAAATAGCATAGCAAGTTAAGTAGAGTAGAAGAACAGTAAAAATAGGAGCAGAAATCAGTAAAATACAAAGTAAGAATATAACAGAGAGATGAGCAAAGCTAAAATGCTGGCACTTTGAAAAAGTGATGGATTGATAAACCTGTGGGAAGACATAAATTAAAGGAGACAGAGAAACATAATTCACCATTATCTGGAATGAAAAAGAAAAAAATTATAAAATTTTAATAAATATTAAGTAGATTAAAAACTTTTTGACACAAAGCTTGAAAATTTAGAACAAATAGATAAGTTCTTTACAAACTCAATTTAGAGAAAATGACACTCAAGAAAGAAGAAAATATCCATAGTTCTTTATCTGTTAGAGAGTATATCAACAATGAACAATTTTCCCATAAAGGAAGTCATTTGATGAGGTCTATATAACCTTGACACCAACTCTGACAAGGACATTGAATGCAAAGAAAATTACAAGATGATATCACACACACACAAACATACAAAAACCCTAAACAAATGTTAGCAAGACGAATTCAACATTATATTAAAGGATAATGCAACCAAGTGGGATTTTTCCCATGCATTCAATCAAATATAAAATGAAATTGCTTTAACCATCAGTAATTAGTGTAATTTACATTAATAGAATAAAAGAGAAAAATCTATAATCATATCAATCATACAGAAAAGAAATTTTATAAGATTAAACATCTATTCATCATAAAAATATAACCAAATAAAAAATTGAAGAAAACACTCTTAATGCATTACACAGCCCAAAGAAAACAAAGCAAAACAAAAAGCTATAGCTAATGTTATGCTTGATGGTAATATTTTGAATGATCTCCCCTGAGGTCAAGAATAAGACAAGGATGTACAATATAACCATTTCTATTCAAGATTGTACTAAATAAAGAGCGTGGTTCAATGAAGCAAAAAAAAAAAAAAAAAAAAGAGAGAGAGAGAGAGAAAAAGAGAAAAGAAATCTTAATTGCATGGCAAAATAAAAAAATAGAGATATACAATCTTTTTCAAAAATATGTAATGCAAGAAACTCTAAAACATTATAAAATAAATAAAATTTGAGTGGACCTAGATATTGTGTTCCTAGATTAAATGACTTAATATTGTTATTATGTTAATTTTTCCCCAAAATGATTTTTAGTGTCCACAAAAGTTTAATCAAAATGCTAGTGTTTTTTTTCACTTGTTTGAAAATTGATAAATGTAAATTTCCATAGATGAAGACAAACATAAAAGACATATATTGATAAGTAAAAATCAATATGAAATGTTTATAGAATTGCAAAGGACCAAGGATAATTGAGGCAAGGATAAATAAGGAGGAAGGAAAATACAGTATGTTTTACACTATAAAACATCAAGACTTTCTATAAAGTTGAGATGATTACAGTGGTGTGATATTTGTACAAGGACAGACAATGTGATCAGTTTGTCACTTGACTTATGACATAATCCTTATTGCAATTCACTGGGGGAGTTAAGGATTTTTTTAGTATATGTGCTGAGAAAAATAGCCTTGACCACTATCTTACATGAGTCACAAAAGTTAATTTGCAAAGGTTAATAAATGTTAAAGCTAAAATGATCAAACTTTTGGAAGAAAAGATAAAATAATATTTCCAAGGTTTGGGGGCAAAGATAAAAATGTATAGAAAAATATTAACTCTTTGTTATGTGTTGAAATCCTAACCCCGGTATTTTAGAATGTGACCTTTCTTAGAAAGGTAGAGAGGTAACTGCTTCCCATGTGGTGCTAGTGGTCAAGAACCCACCTACCAACGCAGGAGATGTAAGCAGTGAGGGTTCAGTCCCTGGCTTGGGAAGCTCCTCTGGAGGAGAGTATGGAAACCCACTCCAGTATTCTTGCCAAGAGAATCCCCAAAACAGGGGAGCCTGGCAGTCCACAAAAGAGTTGGACACAACTAAGCGACTAAACGACATATTTTACAAAGGACTCCATTCCAAAATATTTAAAGAACTTTAACATTTCAATTTTAAAAGAAACTTGAAAGTAGGCAAAAGACTCAAGTAAGATCTTCTTAAATGTGGACATTAAAAATGGCAAAGCCAATAGAGTATTGTAAAGTAAAATAAAGTAAAAAATAAATAAATAAATAAATAAAGCTGAGCGCTGAAAATAAAATAAAATGGCCAATCAATATATAGAAAAGGCATCACATTATTTGTCATTGGAGAATTGCCAAATTTGAAGTGAAAAAACTACACGTTCGCTAGAAAGGCCGAAGTTAAAAAGGCTGAAATTAAGGTTAGTTGCTGCTGAGACTGGGAAGCAACGAGATGGGTTACGTTGCTGGTGGAAGTGTAACTTGGGAAGCAGGGAGGCTGAATCTACTGAAGTGAAGTGTATACATAGACTTCCTGACCCAGCAATTCTTCTAAATGCCTACCTGGCTGAAATGAAGATGTTCACCAAGAGACAGGTGTTGGAAAGTTCTGAGCAGCATTCCCTGTAACGGCCCCAAACTGGAAACAGCCCAAATGTCCATCAAAAGAAGAATGGGTGATTAAGTGGTAGAACTTTCAGACAATGGAAAGAGAAAGAACTACATATACATGAATCTCACAGACACGGTGTTGTATAAAGGAAGTCTGACACAGAAGACTGCGTACTCTGCTTCAACAGGCTGTTCAGGATCAGACCAGGCCAGTCCACAGTGGGGACTCAGCACAGTGCTGGTCTCGGCTGGGAGGGGCCTGGAGTCATGAAGATGTTCTCTGACTTGATCTGGGGGCTGCTTATATGGCGGAATACAAATGTCAACACTATGTGATAAGCTCTTTCAATTGTGAGATAAACCTCCAAAAGTTGTGGGGAAAAAAAAGAATACATTATCAGATAACAACCATGAAAAGCTTGAAAAAGGAAAACTGTGGCGAGGAAATACTTCCCTTATCACTGATAATCAGAGGAGATTATAAACTGGGCTGTATTTAAATCACTTTGGGAGGGCATAGGAGGAAAAGAAAACAAAAAAGTGAAACTTTAATTAGAGAATCCAATAATGCAGTGCTTAAGAGGTTTAAACAGCAGATCAGTTAATATTTTTTTACGTACTTAGAAGAGTGCCTTCATTGACTATGCACTAAGTAAGTGCTAATCAATTCAGTAAATAAACAAGACTAGATTCCTGTATGTGGTGATTTAATATAATATAAAATTGTGTTTTGATTTAGGAGTAAGAAATGCATTATTTAATAAGCGGAGCTGCCCCAACTGCCTACACTTTTGAAATTAAATGAATGTATATTGAATATATAATGAATGTATAATATACTATATAATGCATTTTATTATTTACATTGTATATTACTATGAGATTATATAACAAATATTACCCTTATTCACTATCTTGCTTAGCAAAATTTTACCAAATCTGCTTTTTCTTTGACTATTTCCTATTTGTTATAAAAAGTTATGAGAGCTGGGGGAAACGACGTTCCTGTTCTCCCCACCCCAGGGTGCATACATAGAGCCCCCCTCTCCATAGTCCCATTGAAAGCACAGGGACAGAGGAGGCCTGAGCAGTCCCGAGCTGGTCCTAACCTGACTGGACTTGTGGCGCGCCTTTTAGCAGTCAGGTTCAGAGGGCAAAGAATCTGCCTGCAATGCAGGAAGACCCGGGTTCGATCCCTGGGTGGGAACTCCCCCCTGGAGAAGAGAATGGCAATCCACTCCAGTATTCTTGCCTGGAGAATTCCATGGACAGAGGAGCCTGGTGGGCTACCGTCCATGGGGTCACAGTCAGACATGACTGAGCGACTAACGCCTTCACATTCATTGGCCCCACAGACAATGGCCCAAGGACAGGTCAGGGATGGTTGAGTGTGCCCGGAACAGTGAACAAGTATGCAGAGAGATGGAGGGCCCTTTCTCTGCCCCACCCCCCGCCACTGGAGACTTACCTGAAGTAACTTACAGCTGATACCCCAAGATCCTCCCAGTAACTTTTCCTTCAGAGACCACGTGTCAGAGAAAAAGGCAAATCATGAAAAATAAGCAAATAAATAATAAACCAGAACAACAGCATCCACAAAAGTAAATGACATCAAGAATTTAGCTTTCTAATATTCACTGAAGAATAAAAAGAACACATTCTCCTTGCAGAGTAATTTATTTATTTATTCTTGGTTGTAAATTTAAAAAAAAAAGAATTACAGTTGATTTGCAAGCAGAGTAATTGAAACAACACAAAACTGTATAAATAAAAAGTTACAAGTTCCAGCCCCTGCAAGAAATAACAGCTATTAATGGGTGGATATATAGCCTTCCAGACTTTGTATATTTCTTACATGCACATAGGCATGACATACACACACATACACATAGCTGTATATGCACGTGTATGTTTATGTATATGATACCTATTCTAAACAAAAATGAAATTATGCCAATATATATTACTGGGCAATCTGGTTTTGTTTTTTAACATTTAAGAAATATTGTGGACCTCCCTCCAGCCAGGCCATAGAGCTGCTTCACTCTTTTTTGGTTTTGGATACATAACATGTAGTTTATTCACACAGTGGA
This sequence comes from Neotragus pygmaeus, assembly GCA_006410875.1. NCBI lineage: Eukaryota > Metazoa > Chordata > Mammalia > Artiodactyla > Bovidae > Neotragus > Neotragus pygmaeus. The sequence goes on along the minus strand of SJYV01009137.1, from coordinate 417,851 downwards.
ATACTACACAACCACTAAAATAAAGCACCTACAAATGCATACAACAAAAATCTCACATACTGTTGAACAAAGAAGCCAACACGAAAGAATATATCCTATTTGATTCTGTTCATATCATGTCCCAAAACAGACAAAACTAACCTATGCTCTTAGAAGTCCAGATAGTGGTTACCTTTGGGAGGCAGCAACTAGAAAGGAACAGGAGGGACTTTGGGGTTGTTGGGAATATTGTTTGGTAAGAGTGTTGACTTCATGTGTGTTCTCCACTTGTGAAAAATCACTCGCTTGTTTATTAAATATATGTTGTGCATTCATGCATGCCCAGCAGTGTCTGACTCTTTGTGACCCCATGGACTGTAATCCACCAGGCTTTTCCTATTTGGAAAAGCAAATACCTCAATAAACCTCAGATGCCTCAGCACTGGGTGGATACAAAGTTACAGAATATTCACAGCAGTGAATACTATGCCTCACCCTTTTTAAAAGAGCTGTCTGCATGGCGTACACTTCTATGAATGTTCCATAACTGTATCCACACAGTGCAGAGGCATGCAAAGCTTAGGTTCATTGGGATATCTGCTTTTCCAGGTGTGATTGCAAAGTTATCCTTCTTATATCTGTGTAGTAACAGACCCATGCTAACATTTCTGTAGGAATGAAACCTATAAGGTTTGACTGTAAAATATAGTCATCCCTCAGTATCTGCCTGGGATCGGCTCCAGGACCCCCGAGGATACCCAAATCACAGATTTTCAAGACCCTGACAGGCGGTCTTCGGCATCTGTTGTTTTCACCTTAGAGGATGCAACCAACTGAAGATCAAAATGGCTGTGGAGCCCCAGGTACCGAGGGCTCACGGTTCTCGTTCCCAAATGGTCATACCAACCAAGGTGCGCTGGCCTCACAGCGCGAAAACCACCCATTGTCCCATCCTCCACACCCCATCTTTACAAAGCGTGTCCCCCTGAGAGACAAAGACCTCTGATCGCTGTGTTTTTATTTCTGTGTTTACCAGTGACTTTTTTTTTTTTTTTACTGTGTTCCTTGGGGAGGTAGTACAGCTGAGGCATTTGTCTCAGAGGTTCACATCTATCTAGGATTAGCATATAAAAATGACCAGGAAAATGGCTCAGTGCAAAATTAAAAGTAAAATACCTTGCTCGCATTAGCATTAGTTATAGTTGATAATTTTTAGACTTTCTAGGCAGGCAAATAGCGAGAGCCTTCCTTCCTAGCATGTATACTGCTTTTTCTTTCCTTGTTGGTGGGACCCTCAGGGAGAACATCGGAAGACTGGAGTCATGCCCTTGGACGGGCACCTCACAGCTGACCGGCAGCAGAACACGCATGTTCCATGGCCAAGTGCAGTGTTTGCCGTTGGTTTGAGGGAGCCGGCCTTTATAGGGTTAACAAAAGAATTTTTTTTTTTTNATCGGAAGACTGGAGTCATGCCCTTGGACGGGCACCTCACAGCTGACCGGCAGCAGAACACGCATGTTCCATGGCCAAGTGCAGTGTTTGCCGTTGGTTTGAGGGAGCCGGCCTTTATAGGGTTAACAAAAGAATTTTTTTTTTGTTTGTTTTGTTTTGGTTTGCTTGTTTGTTCATGTTTGGTTAATTATTTTGCTGTGGGGATCTCTGTCTCTGGGTCTGAAGGTCCTCACTTGCCCTGTCTCGGAGTTAGCAATGTTCTGAACCGCTGAAGCTGTTTGCGAGTTTCAGTTACAGTCAGTTTCAAGTCAGGAAGCATCCGTCAGTCTCCCGCGCCTGGCAGGCCCTGGGGACCCCGCAGGGAAGGCAGTGGCAGAAGTCTCTGTCCTGCGGCGCTGGCCACACACTTGGAATGCCGAGCGCAGGGTGCGTCACAGTGGCAGCTGCGATGGCGGGTCCGGCGGGGGGCCTCTTGCCTCCTGAGGTGGGCGGAGGGCTGGCAGGGGCCGAGGGGCACAGAGGGTCCTTACACCGCGTGAGCTCAGACAAAAGTGAGTCGTCAGCATTTTAGAAAACAGTAAGAGCTAAACAGAGGCTTCCCGGGTGGCACAAGCGGTAAAGAATCCGCCTGTCAGTGCAGGAGACATGAGACAAGGGTTCGATCCCTGGGTTGGGAAGATCCCCTGGAGAAGGCAATGGCAACCCACTCCAGGATTCTTGCCTGGAAAATCCCATGGACAGAGGAGCCTGGTGGGCTACGGTCCATCCTGTCACAAAGAGGCAGACACAACTGAAGCGACTTAGCATGCAAGCATGCAAGAACTAAACAGAGGTCTTCATCTAAAAATGGTGCTCGTCTCGTTAACTGACTGGCAAGAACTTCCTGTTACTGGCTCTAGTCTCCCACAATAGTGTCTGGGCCCTCCCCACTTCTGATGGATTCATGTCTTCAGAAAACCCCGCTGTCTGTGACTCAGCTCAACAATGAGGCCCTCTGTTCCCAGGGCCTCTTCTGGGCCGGGTGTATGATAGGTATTGTTTACCTAATCTTAAAACCTGCTTTGACAGGAAGTTCTTGCACATGTTTCACAGACAAGGTGCACTTGGCAGACATGCCTGCATCGCCCCTTCTCTCTCCCAGGAAGGAACCCTGGCCAGCTGGGAGGTGCATGTTTGGGCAACCGCCCTCAGCTCTTCCTTCAGGNCTTTGACAGGAAGTTCTTGCACATGTTTCACAGACAAGGTGCACTTGGCAGACATGCCTGCATCGCCCCTTCTCTCTCCCAGGAAGGAACCCTGGCCAGCTGGGAGGTGCATGTTTGGGCAACCGCCCTCAGCTCTTCCTTCAGGGTCAGCTTCATCCTTATGGTCAATTGATGCTTTTCTGGAGGGGGCTTCAGGCACATGCCAAGCTAGGCAACAGTAACAGGGGCAGGCTCTTTCTGCCTGGGGTGGAGTCCCTGCTCCGGAGGCCCCTGGGCTGAGACGTGGTCAGTTCTGAGTCCTGCGCTGGCGTCCCGCCCCCTGCCCAGTCCCACACTCCCTCCTTCCTTTTAGAGCTGTTGCTCCTCCATGAACCTCAGGCGCCCCAAATCCATCTCAGGCGCTGCTTCCCAGAGATCCTGACCTGCAGGGAAACTGAGGCCTGGGGGCCGCTATATCGGCTGCCTTGATGTTCATTCACAGCTGCCGTGGATGAGGCACTGAGTCAAATGTGTCCCCTGGCTGGGATACACCCCCGGCTTTTCCTTCCACCCCCACCACTCACGGTGCTACCTTCTGCCCCAGACCAGCCCGGGCGAGGCCTAATCTCCTCCGCACATCCACGGGGTCTGCTGAGGACCGTGACGCTGGCTCTTTAGCAGGCCTGTTGGGGCCCCCCGGGGGGCCCAAGGCCTGGGAGGACCACCAACTAAAGGGCCCTGGCCAGCAGGGGACGAGCCGGGTGTGGGTGAGTTTGCCTTGTAACCGAATCACAGAGGGTGCGCCAGTAAAAGGCCCGTTTTACGACTGCAAATCGAGTGTGTCTTTTCTTTTGGCACCTTGCAAACACCTCGAGTGCCCCAGAAGTCAGGCGCGAGAGGCCGGCCGCCGGACGGTGGATGAATGGGTGCTTTCAGGCTGCCCATTCCCTGGGAAACACTCAACCGCAACGCTTCCCAACGCTGACATCAGCTGAGCCCCGAGTCCCCTCTGCCCAGCTCGCCCACACTGGCTTTACCGGGGCCGAGGTTTTAAAACTCTTTGGCCTTTCTCATTGGGAGCTACAAACAGTCAGAGATTGAACGAGAGAAAAGAGCCTTCACGTCCCACCGAGAAATGTCCTCAATTTTGCCATGGAGACCTTTGTGCACCTCATCTCACGTGGACTCAGGAAAGCCCTGGGAACGTGTGCATGTCTCCTGAGAAGTGCAGGCCAGGCTCGGCCCTGAACCGCCTCCCGAGTTCAAGGGCACGAGCCCTGGATGCAGAGGTGGGCCGGGTTTTTCTGAGGCCTAATGTCAGGAAGGCCCTTTTAAAGAAAAGGATACAATATTCAGAATCAAGGCAATGTACGGCAAACCAATACAATATTGTAAAGTAAAATAAATTAATTAATTAATTAAAAAAAAGAAAATAAGTAGTTGTCTGGAATAAGATCAGAAATCCTCATAAATGGCTGGAGGCACGCCCGCTGGGGGTCGGAGCTGTGGGGGCGCTGGGGACAGAGTCCACTAGGGGGGCTGGTCATCTGGGGTGCTGTCCACTGTCCTGTCCACCCAGACACAGAAAGGGACCCCCTGCCTCCCCTGCCCCGCGGGAGCGGCGAGAGCGGCTGTGGGCTGGGAAGGGCCTTGGCTCTGCCTGAAAGCCTGCCTCCACCCCCTGCAAAGTCTTCTGGCTCTGCCTGAAACTGACGGTTTCTCGGGACCCAGGACCTTCAGAGTTGCCCCCTTGAGTGTCCCCAGCAAATGGGGGAGGACACTGATCACCTTATCCAGCTCATGTGCCTGGCAAGGAGCGCCTTCCCCCCATCTCCAGGTTGGTATCGTGTGGGTGCCACGTGACAATGGGTCCACAAGTGTTTGCAAGTGTTTATGTCGCGCCTGCTGTATACCAAGGGCCACCAGCATCCTGGGATTTCCAACCAAGTGAGTCCTCGGGGGTCAGATCCTGAAGACTGCTATTTTGTAGCAATAATAACCCTTCCAAGAGGATGCCATGAATTCCGTGTGTCCAGCCGTCATGAGGTGCCATGTCTGTGCTACACGCCTGACTGGCATTATTAGCCCGTTTAGTCATCACAGGAGACTGAGCCTTCATCGTTGTCCTCACGTGACCGTTGGAGAAACTGAGACTCAGAGCGTCCGGACCTGCTGCCCCAGGCCTCCCAGGCAGCCAGGCCACAGCAAGGTGTCCTCTGCATGCCCAGTTCTCTGCCCTAAGAGAGCCTCTGCTTCCCCGGCTGCTCTGAGAAGCGGATGGATGGGGATCGGGCAGGACGGCCCCCGGAGATGTCACTCAGGGTCCGTTACTGTTACTGCTGCTGTGACTGTGGAAACCCCAGTTCTGTTCTCGGAGATTCACAGTCATAACTGCTGCGGTCCTCACACCCCCTCTGTCTCGGGGCCGCTGTTCACGGTTCACAGATGTGGGTGGAGGCTCAGGGTGTTCGGTGACCTACCTAAGGCCACACAGCAGAAGAGAGTCACTGACACTCTCCGCATACCAGAGTTTTTCTCTGAATCAAACCTTTCAGCAGAGCGGTGGCCAAGCCCGGCCTGGGTAGCATACAAGGCAAGGTGAGCACCCAGGAGGGCCACAAAAGTGGTCCTTGAGGGAAGGGAGGAGTCACCACGGCGATCACCAGGCCTCTGAACATCCCCCCGCCCCAGCGACCATTCCCTCTACCTCCGCTCTTGTTTGGGGTCAGCACACGCAGCCCCCAGCACCTGGTGCTGTGTGCACCTTGGATGAAAGATGGTTCTTTCACATGGAAAGGACTGTAAAACATATTTAAAGAACGATATGTGACAGGGAGCAGCTGGGTCCTACAAACCCTTACATTTTTATTACCTTACTCTTTACAGAAAGAAGCTTGCACATCCCTGCCGCCTAAACAAGAGTCTCTTAAAAATATTCAAGACTTTCTTAAATCAAGGTCGGCCACATCTCTCCTGAGCCTTAAAGCCTCCAGGGACACCCTAGTGCCAAATGGCCACTTTCACCAGAGTCTCTAACAAACTGCCCCAAACTGACCTTCTCAGACTTTCATCTCTGTCCAGATGCAAGCCTTCTCTCCCTTCCAGATGTTTCCATTCCTGATGGAGCCACGTGGCAACCCAGGGGCATCCTCTGCTGTCCCTCCTCTCAGGATGAGAGAGCCCCCAGGAGCCCAGGCTGCCAGGGTGCCTCAAGGGTCCCTGAACACATCCCAGGGCTTTGCCAAGCATTCAGAGAGTGGTCCAGCCTTCCCCCAGCTCACCCAGAGTACCATCCCAGAAGGCAGGACGGTGCCCAGCCCTCACCCTTTGCAGGATTTAAGCCACCGTCCAGCCCAGGTCCCACACAAGGCTGCGTGTCTTCAAGACCATCAAGGGGGCACATGGCCTCTTTCCTCTGAGCACCAGTGCCTGACTTAGCTCAGAGGGCTCAGCTCTGGGCTTCGGGGCTTTGGAGTCAGTCTGACTCCATGTCCGTGACTTCTCCGGAGTCTCAGAGCTGCAGGGGAGAGTGCTCACTGGTCCTGTCCCACTTCAGGGCTGAGCAGACGGAAGCTGGGAGAGTGAGCTGCCTCCGCTGAGCCTCCTAGCCTCCAGCCTTGGGCCTCTGTGTCAGCTGTCCCTTCTCGGGCCTCCCCGCTGTGGATGTCAGTCTCCAGGCGGGCTGTCCTCGGAACAGCCATTCTTCCTGGGATAGCGATAGCCACCTGGTAAATTTCCATGAAGTGGATGGACATGCTATGAATTTACCAGCCCTGGAAAGTTTCAGATGTTGATAGCAAGAGAAGACGATAAATGTCCATCTACCAATCCCTCAGCTTGAGCGGCCCTTGTCCTCATTCATCTGTATCCTGCGTCCTTCCACCTCCCTCTCTGGAATACTTGGAAGAACATTTCAAACTCATAACAGTTTTCAGGTTTTTGCCTTAAAAACTTTATAAGAATTCGATGTTGTCATTAAACATCCAGCTAGCATTCTACGTCTTCCCAGCAACCTCATAAATCTCTGACAGCTTATTGCTAAAACCAGGGTCAAAATATGATCCACGCACGGCCATTGGTTGGTATATCTCAAATCTCAGCAGGCAGATCTTCTGGCCGCTCCCCCCGCTATTGCTCTCTTTTTTCTCTTTTCATTCTTTCCCCCTTCCTTTCCCTTAGCAGTTGCTCGTGGACGGAAGCAGCTCAGCTGTCACATGGGGCCCTGGGTCTGTATTTCTCCAACTGCACTCCTGTCGCTCACTGGGCTCCTCCTTCCCCTGTGTTCCCTGAAATTCGGCCGGGCTTCCCCGGCGGTCAGATGGTATAGAATCTGCCTGCAATGCAGGAAACCCGGGTTCATTTGCTGGGTGAGGAAGGTCCCCTGGAGAAGAGAATGAATGGCTACCCACTGCAGTATTCTTGTCTGTGGAGTCCCATGGACAGCGGAGCCTGGCAGGTGCAGTCCATGGGGTCGCAGACTCAGACACGCCCGAGTGACTACCGCTCTCACTTTCACTTTCACAGCTGCCGCGTTGCTCACCTTTGGGATGATGCGCTTCTGTGTTCACGGTCCTGTGCACTCTAGGACTTCCAGCAGCATCCCTGGCCTCTGCTCTTTAGATGTCAGGCTATCCTGAGCTGTGACGACCAAAGCTGCCTCCAGACATGACCAGCTGTTCCCTGGAGGAAAAGTCACCCCTAGCCAAGGGCCCTGCTCTAAAAGCTGATGGGATGCAGGCTTGATTTTTTTTCCCTAAAACACCTCCTTCTCAGCGGTGGGGTTCAATTACTCCAAATGGACATGCGTGAGATACGTGATGAAAACAAGCAGCTTCACAAGCAGTCCCCCGGCCCAGTTGAAACTGCTGCACTGCCGACCGGATAACAGCCTTGGAGGGGGAGCTGATGCCAAGGCGTGGTGACCATGTCCTAAAACAAGCGAAGAAACCAATTAAACCACAGCGCTGCTTTTTATCCCAAATCTGTGACAGTCTCCACTCATGCCGCATGCGCTTCTGGGCAAATATGTTTTCCTCGCCTCTTTCTCACTGGCAATGACATAACTCTGATGGACGTAAAGGAAATTGCATTGTGGTTTTAGGTGGACTGCCTGGGGCTGAAGTGGGTACGGGGTCCCAGGCCTCCCTGGGGCACCTGGGCCAGGTGCTGGGTCCACGTGGTCAGGATGACCACAAGAGGGGAGGAGGCTCCAGGTCCCCCCGGGACCCAGCTGCGTTTTGATTTGTGTGGAATGAATTTTGACAGATTAGAGATAATCAACCAACTGGCTGTTCTCTAGGTCATTGTTCTAGAGAGCACGAATCTCTTAATGAATTCGTTTACATTAAAACACCAAAATTGTTTAATAAAGTTCGTTTCCCCTTCGTATCAGATGACACAATTTTGATTTTTTTCCCCCCGTTCTGTTTTGTGTTATTACAATTTAAAATGAGGAAAGCTATGTAGCGATTTCAGGTTAATTTGTTGTTATATTTGCCAGCTTATCTCACTGCATTATTAAAACATTTAGTACTGCGTGTCATTAGTATTCCAAAAATGTAATTAGCATATTTAATCAAAAACAATTAAGAACAAACACTTCTTCCCTTTTTAAGTAATAAAATATTTACCACTGTAANTGTTATATTTGCCAGCTTATCTCACTGCATTATTAAAACATTTAGTACTGCGTGTCATTAGTATTCCAAAAATGTAATTAGCATATTTAATCAAAAACAATTAAGAACAAACACTTCTTCCCTTTTTAAGTAATAAAATATTTACCACTGTAAAAACAAATGGAAACCAAAACATACTTTGAAGTGTTGATTTCTGAGAAAGAAAGAAGGAAAAGAGAAAAGAGGAAGGAAGGAAGGAGGAGAGAAAAAGAGAAAGGACTCTAAAGAAACTTGTCAACTCGAAACTCCAGTGGTGGATATGTTGCCTTTTTTTTTCCGCTCTCTCTCTCGGGAATTCTGAATTCTGTGAGCCAAGTGCGAAGAAATAAGATTTCATTAGTGCTCCTCAAAATAATAACAAAGGACAGTGTATGAAAAGTTATGTAATTCCCTGACCAGGAGTTCGATTTCTCAGCTGAAAATGTATTTCTGTAAGAATCCGTTTAAATGCTAAATTGTTCAATGAGGCCTTGGGATGTCAGAGCAACAGGAACAAAAAGAGAGACTGGGAATCAGGAGACCCTGGTATCTGGGGCGGTTGCCCGGGCGGCGCCGCAGCCCCAGGTGTGGGTCTGTGTTGTTTCCGCTGTTGGGCCCTCACGGGGCCCTGCAGGTGCCTCCAGCCTCCACCCGCCCCTCCCGTGCCTACGGGTCCTGGTGTCTTGTGGCCGTCTGTCTGTCCAGCTCCGACCCCTGGACTTTCTGGGCCAATTAAGCACCAGCAACATGTGTTTTCTCCCTCCCTGAGACCATCAGACCCTGGATCTCTCTCCTTCCTCCCTGTTCTTCACTGCTCCTCCTTCTTGTCCGCAGTCTCTTCTCTCAGCAGCTTTCTTGTCCTGGTTTCTTTTGTACATCACCGTCTGGCCAAGGGCTCCACGTACCCTGCACTGTGGCCTCATCATGCTTTCTTGGCTAATCTCTAAACCTTAGCCACACCGGCTCCCACCTTCTCTACGCCTACCCTTGGGCTATGGAGAGCGCCCGGGGAAATGACCCAATGGGGAACTTAGATAGAGTCAGGGAACTTAGACAGTGTTACCATAGATAGAGTCAGGCCCCCCACATGAGCACCCCCTGCATGTTGAGGACTTTGTGCTTTTAGAGTCAGCATTTTGTCCACATGAATGATCTAAAAATTTAACTCTCTTCCCAAACCTTCAATTCTGACATTCCACCATTCTGTTTTGACCCGGGTTTCCTCACATAGCAGAGCCTGAGATGAAAGCTTCCGTTCAAATTGTTCTTTAGGGAATTTGATTCTAGGAAACAGGAGTGCAGAATAGGAGGCAAAAAATAAAAGGTGGGGGGGTCAATATCAAGTTAAATAGTTGTAAAGCCAATTAAGCACTTGTGATAAAGCTACAACAACAACAAATTATTAGTTAGGGCTTATAAGCAAGATTGTACTGAAATAGTGTGAGAATGGAAGTTATTGAAGTGAAGTCTAGTCAAGGCTATGGTTTTTCCTGTGGTCATGTATGGATGTGAGAGTTGGACTGTGAAGAAAGCTGAGGGCCGAAGAATTGATGGTTTTGAACTGTGGTATTGAAGAAGACTCTTGAGAGTCCCTTGGACTGCAATGAGATCCAACCAGTCCATTCTAAAGGAGATCAGTCCTGGGTGTTCTTTGGAAGGACTGATGCTAAACCTGAAACTCCAGTACTTTGGCCACCTCATGCGAAGAGTTGACTCATTGGAAAAGACTCTGATGCTGGGAGGGATTGGGGGCAGGAGGAGAAGGGGATGACCGAGGATGAGATGGCTGGATGGCATCACGGACTCGATGGATGTGAGTCTGAGTGAACTCCAGGAGATGGTGATGGACAGGGAGGCCTGGCGTGCTGCGATTCATGGGGTGGCAAAGAGTCAGACACGACTGAGTGACTGAACTGAACTGGACTGAAGTTAAATGGCATTTTTTTCTGAGAAAAGTCAGAGACTATGATCCTTTAGATGCCATATGTAATTATGTATTGACACATTAAACACTTAAAGTTGGCCCTGATGATAGTAATAAATAAAAAAAATTAGAGATTTTTGCAATAAAAAGGAAAATGGAGAGTGATGAAAATTATAAATTTAAAGCAACATACTAAAAGAGGGAGAATCATAAAAATAATAAAACAAAATATGATAGGAAATATTCTATGTAATTAATTATAATAAATGTAGTTGGGATATTGGAAAGGTCTCAGTAAGAAGGCTCTTTTTCCATGAAACCAGAAGATTGGAGTGATTTCCTTTAGGCTTGACTGGTTTGATCTCCTTGCTGTCCAAGGGACTCCCAAGAGGCTTTTCCAGCATCACAGTTTGAAAACATCAATTCTTTGGTGTTCATCCTTTTTTATGGTCAAACTCTCACATCCATACATGACTACTGCTCAAACTCATGTCCACTGAGTCAATGATGCCATCCAGCCATCTTATCCTCTATCACCCCCTTTTCCTCCTGTCCTCACAATCTTTCCCAGCATCAGTATCTTCTCCAGTTGGTCAGTTCTTAATATTAGGTAGCCATAGTACTGGAGCTTCAGCTTCAGCATCAGTCCTTCCAATGAATATTCAGAATTGATTTCATTTAGGATTTACTAATTTGATCTCCTTGCTGTCTCAAGGGTCTTCAGCAGCATCACAGCTCGAAAGCATCAGTTTGACACTAATCCAGTAGATGTTGGCAATATGATCTCCGGCTCCTCTGCCTTTCCTAAATCTAGCTTGTACATCTGGAAATTCTCGGTTCAGAGACAGTTGAAGCCTAGCTTGAAGGACTTTGAGCACTACCTTGCTAGCATGTGAAGTGAGCACAGTTGTGTGACAGTTTGAACATTCTTTGGCATTGCTCTTCTTTGAGATTGGAATGAAAACTGACCTTTTCCAGTCCCATGGCCACTGCGGAGTTTTCCAAATTTGCTGGCACATTGAGTGGAGCACTTTAACAGCACCATCTTTTAAGATTCTTTATATTTATCCAAACTTACAGGATATGCAACAGCAAAGTGAAGCAACCATGATGTAAACTATGGCCTTTGGGTGATTATTATGTGTTAACACAGGTTGATAAATTGTAACAAATGTCCTCTCTGGTGGGCCACTTTGATTACAGGGGAGGCTATGCATGGTGAAGGCAGGGCATACTAGGAAACCTCTGTATCTTCCCCTCATGTTGCTGTGAAGCTAAAAAAGCTTAAAAATTTGATTTAAAAAGACTTCATAAAAATGATACAAAAAAGAAAACAGACAAATCACCGACTGTAGATGATGCACTTAACACATATGAGCAACAAGTTCAAATGTCTGTAATGCTTAAAAAGCCTGCTACCAATCAATAGTGAAGAAATAAAAATCCCATACAAATAGGGGTGGAGGATTTGCTTAGGGAGTTCACAAAAGATGAAATCCAAACAGCCCATGCAATATGTCAAGGTGACATCTTTCATTAGTCATTTTGGACATGCAAATTAAAATCATGGTCAGATGTCTGTTCACATAGATTAGACTGACAGAGAGTGAGACGTCGTCAGTGCCATGTTGGTGAAGCAAGGAAGTGCACTGCTTCTCTGGCTACTTTGAAATACATTTTTGGCAGCACTTCATCCAGTCGAAGATGTGTTTCCTAACACTCAACAGTGTTGTGCTCTGAGTTTGCAGGTACTTGCAAGACTGTTTATAGCCAAATTGTTAGTAACTGACAAGCACTTGCTATAATAGAAATGTTCATCCATAGTAAAATGGATAAATTGTGATGTATGCATACAGTGAAATACCACACTTCAATGAAAATTTACAAATTACAGCTTTACACATTAACGGACATTTTAAAAAAAACAATGTTGAGTAAATGAGGTAAGATACAGTAGATGCATAAAGCACAATCTATTTATTAAAGTTCAAGAACACACAAATCTTCACTCTATATACTTTATCAATGTATTTGTAAGTTATAAAACCATAAAGAGAATCAAGGAAATAATTTTCACAACAGTCAAAATCATGGTTATTTCTAGAAGAAAAAGACTATGGTTAAGAAGACATAATTGGAGTTCTGAGGAGCTAGAAATATTCTATTTCCTTAAGACGTGGTGCTAGGTAACTTTTAGATAACTTTATCCTTATGTTGTACAGACTTTCTGTGCTTATGTATGAATATAAAAAATGAAGTGATTATTGGGGAAACTTTATACCAATATGTTAGGAAACTTAGAACGAAGTGAATTCTTTTGTAAGAACATAAGAATTCTGAAAATTGACACAAGGATTAGTGGAAACTCTGAGTGACCCATTAATAATCATCAAGTAAATTAAATTAATTTTAATATTAAAAATCTACTGCCCACACATCATCCTCTGACCTAGGTTGCTTGGTAGGTGAGTTTGAATTTTACCAAAAACGTCAAGGAAAATCTCACGGACTGTCTCAGCATGAATTTGAATCTCAGATGATGACTCAGAGAGGAGTTCCAGTAACACAAGCTTCAAACTGATACCAACAGAAGGGCAAGAATTATACAACAAAGGAAAAGTTTAGACTTTTCTTATACTAAAAATAAATTGGCAAAAGAAAGTAAAAGGATGTAACGAACTGTTTATTAAAAGCTCATTATGGTTTAATTCCACACCTGTAAAAATGATTTAATGCTAAAAAGTTGATTAAGTTAACAGATTTGAAAGGAAAAAAAACTCCATGATCAACTTTCTGCAATTAGAAAAAGATTAATTATACCCAGCACACATGTTAATAAAATATCTTAGCAAACTATGAAGATATATCCCTTAACCTAACTATCAAAAAATTCTACAACAATCATCATGTTTAAGAGCAAGACACAATAGAAGTAGTATACCCTTCTAGATTAGAAAATCAAGTGAAGTGACTCAGTCGTGTCCAGCTCTTTGTGACCCCATGGACTGTAGTCTACTGGATCCCTCTGTCCATGGTATTTTCCAGCCAAGAATACTGGTTCAGTTCAGTTCAGTTCAGTTGCTCAGTCATGTCCGACTCTTTGCAACCCCNAAGCTTCCCAGGTGGTGTTGGTGGTAAAGAACCTGCCTGCCAATGCAAGAGATACAAGAGAGCAGGTTCAGTCCCTGGGTTAGGAAGATCTATTTGAGAAGCAAATGGCAACCCACTCCAGTATTCTTGCCTGGGAAATCCCATGGACCAAGGAGCTTCATGGGCTAGAGTCCATGGGGTTGCAAACAATCAGACACTATTGAAGTGACTTAATACACACTGGTGGTTGAAAAAAAATGCCTTCAGGACCCTGTTTATGACAAAATTTTCATATGGTTCACTATAAAATTTACAGTTTTATGTTGCCAAACTGGCTCAGTGCAAAAGAGCTTGACAATTAGCTTGGCACCAAGTCAGTTCGTATTCTTGCCCACCTTGTAAGTAGCTGTTAAAATACAAACAGAATGTTGGGACTCCAGAGATATGAGATGAAAATACCCACTGACCAAGCCTACCTCAAGAGACCTTCAGTGGGCCCAAGACAAAATATAAGCAGCATACTTCTGGCATAGAGAATGTTCCGGAATCTCAGAAAGTTTCACAACTTTGCATTTATTTTGTAGATCTACACAGTGGTTTGGTCTTTGGAATTGTGAGAGTAGGAAGGCAAAAGGGCACCAGAGACCCGCAGATCAATATGTACATTCACTGACTTACCACCACCACCATCCCTCCATTTTCAGGTCCAGCCATTGTCCTTATTGGTATATATTAATACTTTCCTAATTCTTTTAATATCATTTTAACATCATTTTGAGGAGGGAATAAACATTTGTGGTCAATCTACCGTTTTTAACTGGAAATTAATCTCTCAGATTCTTTGATCTCTGGTGGGATTCAGCAATGAAGAATGCCAGCACATCCTCTGAACCCTGAATTCAATGCTATACAATTCCAGGACCTGGGCTTGTACACTTATCAAAATATTCAAGACGAAAATGTTATGAGCTTTTAGAAAATACAAGAGAGAAAATGGGCATCTCCTAGCACTGTTTTCAAAATAACCATTTGTATCAAATGATAATTTTGTAACACAAAAAATGCACTTTTATTAGGTATTTGTTGCCTGTCGGTAGCAGGTTTTGAAAAACATCTAGGTTACTGAGTGACATAAGTATTTCTCAGAATAACATTTCCCCACAGCCTGCAGTATATAGAGTCAAAAAACTCAGCCAAGGTCCCAATCTCTATGTGGTTAAGCTGTAAAAACACAATCATTGCTCATGTGAGGCAGGCCTGGAATCTCAACCCTGCTGAGTCCTTTCCTAGTCACTGAACCAGTGTTTTCATGTGTGAATAATTAAACTTCACTGCGATGCCAGAAAACATCAGTAACATCACATGTGTCAGATACCTAGCAGAGGTAGATGCTCACTAAACGTGAGTGCCCTGCCCTTCCCCTTCTGGCGAGGTTCCCCACACATAGGAGGGGGCCCAGCATTAGAGCATGATTCTTCAGTGGCTCATCCTGGTCACAGACAGCCTCTGACAAATCCTGGAGACAGGAAAATGTGTGCAACTAATTCCTACCATGAGAAAGCTGCACCCACTGTGACAGGCGGGCTGCTCACTGGAGACAGAGGGGCCCATTAAGCAAGCACCGCATCTGACCTGCTGTTGGGGTTTAGTCACTGTCTGCAGTCTGGCTTGCTGCCCGTTGCTTCTGGCGGCTGTAAATCAACATTGTGACAGAGAGGGCATTGGGTCAACTACATTCCATTAAATGGATCAAAGTGTTTTCTTTTAGACTCATAGAAAAGAGAAGGAATATGGAAGACATACAGCTTGGAAAGGACATAAGCTCGGCAGAAACAGACATAAAAAGGATTTTTAACTGTAAATCTGAAAAAGTCAGAGACCCAAAAGAACTCAAACTGCCTGGTTGTCAGAACTGAATCTTCTAGCCCAGTGGTTCTCAGTATTTTTCCCATCACTACTCAAAAGAGACCACAGGTTTCCATGAGTGGGCTCTCAGAATCAGGTGACTTAGTTGGTACTCACCATCTCAGGAGAGCAGCTCATTGATTCTGCAGTCCAGAAAATTATGTCATAATTTTTATGCAGCTTGTTTTAAATTAATTTGGAAATCTGTGTGTTAGAGAAAAAATGAACATTCACTGGGTAAAGTGTGGAATTCTGAGTTTCTTTACATTTTTTTTTAAAGGATATTTTACATTCATCAGAGACAATTCATACTGTCTTCTCCTAAATACAGTTTTCTTATCATTTATTGGCTACATGAAGTCCATGAAGATAATTTTTAAAGAAAGATATTTAGAGGTTACTGTATCTTTCATGGATGTTAGCCACCTCCTGGATTAATTTGGTTTGGGAAAATAAAGATGGGGATAATGTCATGTGATGGAATAGAATGAAATTCACAACTATGAAAATGATTCTAGCACCAGGAAAAAAAGCTTGATAGGCAAAGAAGAGCTTAAACGTTTTGCACACATAGTATACAGACATAAATGCTGGAAACTAGCTTTCAGGAGAGAATATGTGATTACAGATAGGATTTGAGTATAATATTTTCTTAATTAATTTATTTATATTTTATTTTCAGTTGTGCTGGGTCTTTGTTGCTGCACACAGGCTTCCTCTAGCTGCAGTGAGTGAGGGCTACCCTTCCTTTAAGAGCATGGTCTTCTCATTGCACTGGCTTCTCTTATTGCGGAGCGTGGGCTCTAGGGCATGTAGGCTTGGGAGTTGCGGCACATGAACTTAGTTGCTCCACAGCATGTGGGATCTTCCCAGACCAGGGATCGAACCCATGTCCCCTGCATCAGCAGGCAGATTCTTATCCCCTGTACAACCAGAGAAGTCCCTGAGTGAAATATTTTAATGTATCTTCAAACATGGCTCATTTGTTTCATTTTGTTTTCCATTAGGACATAGATGGTGTTAAAAGATTTTATTCTGGGCTATGCACAACTATAATTTCTCTAAATTGACAGCTGCCATAAGCATGTATGTATGGCTATTAAGAGTTGGTTAACTTGTAGAGAATTTCAATTGAATTATATACACATTGTGTGGCTCTCTGTTGGGGATATTATTTTGTAGATGCTTTAATTAATTCTATGCATATGTGACATCTAACAGTATCTAGAGTGAATGGATATATTTATATTATGATAGGAAGTACTTTGTTAATCTTATTTTTATATATGTGTATAATGACATGTGATGAAAAGACCAGATTGAATCCTGATTGCTTTATGTCTGGTATTTAATTTGGGGGAAATAAAAAATCACTTTTACTGTTTCAAATCAAACAGCTAAACAAATAGTTAAATTTTGTTATAAGGTGGAGCTGTTGTTAATATCTAAGCATCTTCCAAATGAAACCTAGGCAAATAGGAAATCCATGATTTTTTGTTACTATGTGACTTTTTGTGACACTAATTTACATCTTTTATCAAGATCTTCTCTCACTCTCCATCTTAGTCATCAGTAGTATCAGATATACTGACTATATTCATCAAAAATGAATCTACATATTTTCAGACCTACAAATGGAAACTAAGCCCTGATTTAAAATGATTACCAGTGTATAATGCCAGATATATGATGAGAAAATAATTTTATTTATTCAAAATTCTGTGAGCAGCAGGCATGTACTGTCCTTCAAGATTAAAAAAAGAAATTAGCCAAGTAAGGGAAATTATATTCTGCTTTTTTCCCCTCCTAGGAGATATCTTGGTCTGCAATCAATCCTTCAGAAAAATCCCTCACATTATCACTTTTGTGCAGTATGTTAACTAGGAGCAAAATGATAGTGTATGTCAGTCAAATGTAAAGCATGACTTCTATTGGTGTTAAAACCTGATGATTAATGCAGAAGCTCATGGCAAGTCAGGTTAATCTGAACAATATATTATTTCCTTTTAGTCTACAGTCTGTCATTTCACAAACTATGGTTAATAGAATGCCCCAAATAAAAAAATCAATTTAAATGAAAATGTATATTTTGCATCTCATTTATACCTTATTGTATTGAAAGGCAGGCTAACATTAGCTAGTCTGTGAATGTGATATGAAGGACATGATATACTTATTTGTTTTAAAAGCCTTAGGTATTCCTTTTACACACTGAATCTCTAAAGGCTTTCAATTGTTGAAAATACTGCTTCCTATTTTACTGACTTATTACATTTAAAGGATCTAAATTAAATTTAATTAAAAGATCCAGAAGGAATTGTTGAAAGAATATGCACATTAAAAACAATCTCTAATTCTATTCTCTTGAATCTTAGAAAATAAAAAGTAGAATTATTGTTATTATTATTCACTTGTCCTAGTATAACAGATGTCAGCTACCTGGATGATTCCAAATCTAGCTTGCAACAATCACGTTGTCCTTTAGTACTTAAAATAGTTCAAATATCCTGATGTACTTAGGGATGGAATCCAAGTCTCTTGTTAAGAAATGGTGAGTGGCACAGAGGGTTCGGTTTCTCCAGGCCTCTGGTTCTAGGAGTTTTCTGATTTCTCTGAATTTTTGATCTCTGCTGTCATTTCACCTCCTAAGGAAGCATCCTTTTCCATATAGAATCAATAAACTCTGCAACCGGATTGTCCCCCATCCAACTTGTGTGCAGCTCCCCTTTTCCCAGAGTTTCACCCGGTCTAGGCTGTGACTAGAGCAGACTTAATGAAGAATTTGGGAGGAAGAGGGGTGGGAGTGGCATATGCCACAAATAATCTTAGCATTCCAACCACTGGGGAATTTGCACTGTTTCTCACTTTTCCTCCACGCCAGCTTCCATTCAAATTGCAGGCCAGCTTTATCTCCTCTGACCTCCCCCACCTCCTTCCTGATAAGGTCCCCTCCCCCTTCAAGGTCCCCTCTGCTCCCTTCACAGAACAAAACTGAAACTCTTCATCCAGCCCCCGGTTCATAAGGGCACTGCTGGGCAGGGTTGGGGGGTGTGAAGCAACTCCTGTAAAGCCACTCCTGGTCAGCACAAACAATGCTTTCACACAGAGGAATTCTGTAGTCATCAGTTTCCTCTCCCTTCTATAATAGGAAGTAATATAGGGATTAAGGACTTAGAATCTGGCTATGAGATGAAAGGGAACAGCAAACAATGAGAATTTGGAAGAATCGTCTAAATTTATGCATATATCCAGGAAGACCCCCTGGAGGAGGGCATGGCAACCCACTCCAGTTTTTTTGCCTGGAGAATTCCACAGATAGAGGAGCCTGGTGGGGTGCAGTCCAGAGAGTTGCAAAGAGTTGGACATGGCTGAAGCGACTTAGCATGCAAGCATGCATCCTATACTACGGACCCTATGAAGTGAAGTCGCTCAGTCATGTCCAACTCTACAACTCCATGGACTGTAGCCTGCCAGGCTCCTCTTCCGTCTATGGGATTTTCCAGGCAAGAATACTGGAGTGGATTGCCATGCCCTTCTCCAGGGGATCTTCCTGGCCCAGGGATCAAACTCAAGTCTCCCACATTGCAGGCAGACTCTTTACCCTCTGAACCACCAGGGAATCCTGTGGACCCTATAGGAAATGCAAATTAGAAAAGAATCATGTAAAAATTTGGAGCAGAATGAGGTGGTGAGGTGGTAAAGAATCCCCCTGCTGATCCAGGAGATGTAAGCGAAGATGGTTCGATCCCTGGCTCAGGAAAATCCCCTGGAGAAGGAAATGGCAACATGCTCCAGTATTCTTGCCTTGGAAATCCCATGGACAGAGGAGCTTGGCACGTTATAGTCCATGGGGTCACAAAGAGTCGGACACAACTGAGCACTCACCCAGACAGATGCGTATACTGAGATCTAAATATCTTCTGTTCCAGAAGAGGAAACTGATACCTAGAGAGGCCAGGGGCCTTGCTGGAGGCTAGATAGCACTTTTCAGTTGGATAGAACTATCTGGTTATAGTTTTCCATGAGCTCATGAAACAACTCAATTTTTCAGAAGCCAAACAGCATTTCCTCTTTGTCTATTTAATTCTGGGCTGCATTGCCAGCCAAGGTCCCAGAGGAAAGAATTCAGGGGGAGGCGTGCAGCTACTACACACTTAAATCATATTATTGCCAGTACTCTGGTATGTTCACTCTTCAATTTTCACTTCTCTGCTAACCATGCATGTGTAATTAATTCTCTAATTTCCAGGCATGATATTGATCTTATGGAGGTGAGTATGCACACAAATCCTTTGCAGTTTCCATCAGAAATAAAATACCAAGCTGAAGCCTTCCTCTTCTGACCCCCCAAGAAAGTGAATTGGTTGAATTTCTTATGTTCCTAGAAAAATCAAAGAGGGTAGGGTGGGGAAAGAGAGAGATCCTTGTAATAGAGGAAGAGGCAAATGGAAAATGATCATGGTTAATCATGTTGCTGAAACAGAACAAGAAAAAAATATTTAACCTCTTTATCTACCA
Source organism: Neotragus pygmaeus (assembly GCA_006410875.1). NCBI lineage: Eukaryota > Metazoa > Chordata > Mammalia > Artiodactyla > Bovidae > Neotragus > Neotragus pygmaeus. Next base: position 398,142 of record SJYV01009137.1, on the reverse strand, counting down.
GTAGAAATGCAATATCTTCTATAATAAATCAGGTTCCCAACACTTATATTTGCTATAACAAAATAAATACCTAAAGAAATAATTTATACATATTAAGGAAATCGGAGCAATAAACCTGAGAGCTACATCTGACTGACAAGACTCACTGAAAGAAACTTACAAGATAGAGAGAAAAATGTATCCAAACCACTTCCTTCTGTGGAAATGAAGACAGTCTCCTCAGCAGAATTCAGACATTTAGCAACCATCTTGGTCGTAAACATTTGTCCAAACAGTCAACAGGACAAAGAAAATGCTCCTGTGAAAACAGTAACCAGATCTAAGGGCTCTGGCCTTTGAAGTTTGAAATATTTCCCCAGAACTGCCACATTCTTCTTTCTCCCATTCCTCTAGAAGATCACAAAAGTAAATTCTCATTTGTTCTCTCTTTCTGTTACCCTGACAAAAATACACAGTCACTGATAAAACCCACCAGTGATTCATTACATATCATCATCCCAAGGTTTTCAGTATAAATGCCATATTAAATGAGCCTCTTCTGTTTTATTAATGCATAACAGACATTTAATAGCAATGATGGTGCCAAGGATTCTTACTGTATCATACCATTAAAACCCAGATGTTCTGGTACAGTCAGAAGCAAATACACCAGCCCCCAGCTTCTTTTCCTCCATCTTATTTCCTTAGAAGTGGCTGATCTGGGATTCATTTGAAAGGAGAAATAGTGATATGTTACCTCTCTTTTCATATTTCTCCTTTTCTCTACAGGTCAATTTCCTTTTCACTATTCCTCCACTTATCAGTTAAGGAAGAAAGAATGAGAGGAACAGAGAGAGGACAAAAAAGGGGAGGAAGTTCTTGGAATTAAAATTTAAGGTGAGACTCTGTCGGACACGACTGAGCGACTTCACTGTCACTTTTCACTTCCATGCATTGGAGAAGGAAATGGCAACCCACTCCAGTGTTCTTGCCCGGAGAATCCCAGGGACGGAGGAGCCTGGTGGGCTGCCGTCTATGGGGTTGCACAGAGTCAGACACGACTGAAGTGACTTAGCAGCAGCAGCAGCTACTTATTTTAAAATTTCTTAACATGGATTAAACAAACATAAATATATTAAAATGATATATATTTCAGTTTTCTTATATTTCATATAAAACTACCCCATGTATGCCTTTTCCCAGAGCCTTCATCCAAAGTATTCATTCATTTACTAGTCCATGAACAGAGTCCACTGTGACTGCTACAAGTCCAAGTGCATTGTCAGTGAGCTCCTGTGTCGTGAAGGCATTAATTACTCACTATGTGTTTTCTATGTTGGTCTTGTCCTCATGGGAACCCTTAAAGCACATGCCTTTTTGAGACTCTGTAGGAAGGAGCTTGGACCAGGATCTCTTTGGTGGAGACACTTTAGCTTCCAGGGGTCCCTGGCTGCTCTGATCATGACCTACTCCAGAACCATCTACTTTGGGTCCTGCTTAAAAACCTCAGTTCTAATCTAGCCCAGCCATCTGAGTCATGCATGTTAATAGTCCTGGACAAGTAATGCCTCAGCAGATGTCAACCCTCAGCCCCCCACACACAAACACCAAGCCCCAGAGACAAGGAAGATGGCCCGAGTAACAACAACACTGGCCTGAGTAACATGCAGGCAGCGAGAAACATCAGATAAACTAGAATTCTACCCTCCCCAGGCATTGTCCTAGAAATGAGTATCTGTTATACTCTACTGGTGTGAGGTGTTCCAAGATTCTGGCCCTCTCAGTGTGGTCATTTTTGCAACTTAGTAGAATAAAAATGATCAGAAGTGAAGAGAGAACAGAGGCAGAAAGAATTTCTACCTACTTGCTCTTCTTGCGGTTCCCTCATTCAGCCAGTAATGGGGCCTCCACAGATGTTCTTCAGCCAGAGTTCTATACTCTGTATTTCCGAAACAAATCCCAGGAAACGGAAGCATAAGAATACATACCGAAGTTGTTCAATGATCTCAGTCATCAAGATATTTTGATTTCACCTCTCTCTATATAACTCTAAGTTGCTCCTTTCCCCCTCATCCCCTTCCTGCCATTGACCTCAGTTAGAACCTCTTTAGCTCTCTATTCTCCACTTTTAATAACCCTTTAAAATTTCATGTAGTCTGTAAAACAGGGATGAAAACAAAGAGATGAAGAATGTAAGTGCTCCTACCTCTTGTGCTAGGTAGGTGTAGGTATATGTTGCCAGGATCTTTTCATCCTATGATAACAAGGAGTCAAGGCACCTACAACCCAGCTTCCCTGTTCCAGGAAGGCTTCTCTAACCTGTTAGCTCACAGAGGAATACTCTGCCTCTGCTGCAGTTCTGTGTAGTCAATAGAACACCATCCTGAGATTGATAAAATCTTGCTCTGTCCACCACCTCTGTGACCTCAAGGTTATCTCTCAATGCCTGATGAAAGGAGTTGTCCAACAAACAAGATGTCCTGGCACATCAGTTCATATTCAACTGTCCCTGCACTGAACTCATAACCTTGTCTTCTACCTTCTCATCCAACCAGTTTCCTTTGCTGTGTGATAGGCACTGCCTTCTACTTAGAAACCTGAGCATCTTCTTCAACTCCTCCTTACTTACCATATCGAGGCAGTAAAACATTCATAAACATTCCTTGGAAAGTCTCCCCTTTCCAAGCCCACTGGAATTGCTGTTCAGACACACCATCTCTCCCTTTCAACACACAGATCACTGGGCCAGTCTCTGGACTAGCTCTTCCTGTCTCCGCAATCTCTTTTCCTCCAGTCCGTTCCTCACCTGTCTATCTGGTTAAGCTTTCTAAAGTAAAAATTTGATAATGTCACTCTTTCTTAGAATCCTTCAGTTGCTTCTCAATACTGCAGAATAAAATTCTGACTTCTTCAGTTCAGTTCAGTTCAGTTGCTCAGTCGTGTCTGACTCTTTGCAACCCCATGGACTGCAGCATGCCAGGCTTCCCTGTCCATCACCAACTCCCAGAGCCTGCTCAAACTCATGTCCATTGAATCGGTGATGCCATCCAACCATCTCATTCTCCTGTAGATCTTGCCTACCCACTTTTCCACACTAGTTTCCAGTTGCTCCCACTAAGTCAGCAGTAGTTAACCCCATTCAGCTCCATCAGCATCATTCACCATGGGGTCTGTGGGCCAGCCTACTTTACAGCTGGTCTGAGACCACCTTCCTCACTTTGTCTTCTCATTCAGGACTTGATGGAGGTTCATTCTTGCCATGACGGGTTCCTTGAACTCCTTCCACTTGATATTGGGTCATCAGTCCATACTTCCAACATGGCACTGATAGCAACCAATTTCTTTATATGTTGCCTCCCCCATGCAATGGTGGCTCCTTTGATTGAACTTTGTTTGCTCACTGTCCATGTTAGGCCTTAAGTACAGTAGGGTTTTATAGGCATTCAATAAATGCTAATTGAATAAAAACTGGTGGAAGGGTTTAGTGTATGAGGGGTTAGCAGGGGAATTGAAAAAGATGACCTCCAAAGTCCTTTTAAATTCTCAGATTTTCATTTGAGGATGTCAGTCCCTTCCATAGTTTTCAAATCACATTCACTTATGACTCTCACCCATAATTTCAGGGTATTCCTCAACCTGAGCTTTAGACTAAAATGTTAACCTGCCTGTTACATAACATCATGTACTAGCTGAGTGAACATCCCAAGGTCAGTATGTCCAAAATTTTTATTTATTTATTTATTGCTGTACTGGGTCTTTGATGCTGCAATCGGGCTTTCTCTAGTTTCAGCAAGCTGGGGCTACTCTCCAGTTCCAAGCCACAGGCTTCTAACTATGGTGGCTTCGCTTGTTATGGAGCACAGGCTCTAGGTAGGCAGTCTTCAGTAGCTGTGGCACACAGGCTCAGTGATCCCACCGAGGATTAGTTGTTCCGAGGCATATGGAATTTTCCTGGACCAAGGGTTGAACCCATGGCCCCTGCATTGGCAGATGGATTCTTAAACACTGGACCACCACAGAAGTCCAGTATGTCCAAAACTGACTTGCTCTCTCATACAACCTGATCAACCTATCCAGTTTTTTTTAATGATACCATCCCTCTTTTAGGGTCCCATGTTAAAAACATCCCAGTTAGTCAGTTCAGTAACTCAGTGATGTCCAACTCTTTGTAACCCCATGGACTGCAGCATGCCAGGCTTCCCTATCACCAACTCCAGGAGCAGTTTACTCAAACTCATGTCCATTGAGATGGTGATGCCATCCAATCATCTCATCCTCTGTTATCCCTTTCTCCTCCCACCTTCAATCTTTCCCAGCATCAGGGTCTTTTCCAATGAGTCAGTTATTCGCATCAGGTGGCCAGGGTATTGGAGTTTCAGCTTTAGCATCTGTCCTTCCAATGAATATTCAGGACTGATTTCCTTTAGGATGGACTGGTTGGATCTCCTTGCAGTCCAAGGGACTCGCAAGAGTCTTCTCTGACACCACAGTTAAAAAGCATTAATTCTTTGGCACTCAGCTTTCTTTATAGTCCAACTCTCACATCCATACATGACTACTGGAAAAACCATATCTTTGACTAGGGACCTTTGTTGGTAAAGTAATGTCTCTGCTTTTTAATATGCTGTCTAGGTTGGTCATAACTTTTCTTCCAAGGAGCAAGCGTCTTTTAGTTTCATGGCTGCAGTCACCATCTGCAGTGATTTTGGAACCTTAAAAATAAAGTCTGTCACTGTTTCCAAAGTTTCCCCATCTATTTCCCATGAAGTGATGGGACCAGATGCCATGATCTTCATTTTCTGAAAGTTGAGTTTTAAGCCAGCCTTTTCACTCTCCTCTTTCACTTTCATCAAGAGGCTCTTTAGTTCTTCTTTGCTATCTGCCATAAGGGTGGTGTCATTTGCATTTCTGAAGTTACTGATATTTTTCCCAGCAATCTTGATTCCAGCATATGCTTCATCCAGCCCAGCATTTCTCATGTTGTACTCTGCATATAAGTTAAATAAGCAGGGTGACAATATACAGCCTTGATGTACTCCTTTCCCTATTTGGAACCAGTCCAGTCCCTATTTGGACTGTTCCATGTCCAGTTCTGACTGTTGCTTCTGACCTGCATACAAATTTCTCAAAAAGCAAGTCAGGTGGTCTGGTAGTCCCATCTCTTTCAGAATTTTCCACAGTTTATTGATATCCACACAGTCAAAGGCTTTGGCATAGTCAATAAAGCAGAAATAGATGTTTTTCTGGAACTCTCTTGCTTNTATAAGTTAAATAAGCAGGGTGACAATATACAGCCTTGATGTACTCCTTTCCCTATTTGGAACCAGTCCAGTCCCTATTTGGACTGTTCCATGTCCAGTTCTGACTGTTGCTTCTGACCTGCATACGAATTTCTCAAAAAGCAAGTCAGGTGGTCTGGTAGTCCCATCTCTTTCAGAATTTTCCACAGTTTATTGATATCCACACAGTCAAAGGCTTTGGCATAGTCAGTAAAGCAGAAGTAGATGTTTTTCTGGAGCTCTCTTGCTTTTTCAATGATCCAGCAGATGTTGGCAATTTGATTTCTGGTTTCTCTGCCTTTTCTAAATCCAGCTTGAACATCAGGAAGTTCATGGTTCACATACGGTTGAAGCCTGGCTTGGAGAATTTTGATCATTACTTTATGAGTGTGTGAGATGAGTGCAATTGTGCAGTAGTTTGAGCATTCTTTGGCATTGCCTTTTTGGAGGGCTGAAAGGAAAACTGACCTTTTCCAGTCCTGTGGCCACTGCTGAATTTCCCAAATTTGAAGCATATCGAGTGCAGCACTTTCCCAGCACCATCTTTTAGGATTTGAAATAGCTCATACTGGAATTCCATCACCTCCACTAGCTTTGTTTGTAGTGATGCTTCCTAAGGTCCATTTGACTTCGCATTTCAGGATGCCTGGCTCTAGGTGAGTGATCACACTATCGTGTTTATCTGGGTTGTGAAGATCTATTTTGTATAATTATGTGTATTCTTGCCACCTCTTCTTCATATCTTCTGCTTCTTTTAGGTCCATATCATTTTTGTCCTTTATTGTGCCCATCTTACATGCAATGATCAGGCAAATTTGGCCTTGGAGTACAGAATATAGCAGGGCAAAGGCTAACACAGTTTTGCTAAGAGAATGCAATGGTCATAGCAAACACCTTCTTCCAACAACACAAGAGAAGACTCTACACATGGACATCACCAGATGGTCAACACCAAAATCAGATTGATTGTACTCTTTGCAGTCAAAGATGGGAAGCTCTATACAGTCAGCAAGAACAAGACTGGGAGCTGACTGTGACTGAGATCATGAACTCCTTATTGCCAAATTCAGACTTAAATTGAAAAAAGTAGGGAATACCACTAGACTGTTCAGGTACGACCTAAATCAAATCCCTTATGGCTATACAGTGAAAGTGACAAATAGATTCAAGAGATTAGATCTGATAGAGTGCCTGAAGAGCTATGAACGGAGGTTTGTGACACTATACAGGAGGCAGTGATTAACACCATTCCCAAGAGGAAGAAATGCAAAAAGGCAAAATGGTTGTCTGAGGAGGCCTTACAGAAAGCTGAGGAAAAAAAGAGAAGCAAAAGGCAAAGGGGAAAAAGAAAGATACACTCATCTGAATGCAGAGTTCTAAAGAAAAGCGAGGAGAGATAAGAAAAACATCCTAAATGGCATCTTTCTCCTAAAACCAGTTCCTCCCTAGTCCTTTGCTTTCCCTTTTCCCAAAGCCTGTTCCTTTTTTTTCTTTTGGTTACTCCATCTTCTTACAGCCTCCATCTGATTACTCGCGACTATGCTCCTGCGGCTGCTGCTAAGTCGCGACAGTTGTGTCCGACTCTGTCCGATCCCATAGAAGGCAGCCCACCAGGCTCCCCCATCCCTGGGATTCTCCAGGCAAGAACACACTTCCACACAGGAAGTGGGTTGCCATTTCCTTCTCCAATGCAGGAAAGTGAAAAGTGAAAGTGAAGTCGCTCAGTCGTGTCCGACCCTCAGGGACCCCATGAACTGCAGCCTGCCAGGCTCCTCCATCCACCGAATTTTCCAGACAAGAGTACTGGAGTGGGGTGCCATTGCCTTCTCCGACTCGCGAGTTTAGTTAGTATTTATTTTATTCTGACTTTCATGATGCATTTCCATTTCTGTCCCAACACAAGATCTTGGAAGATTCCTGTATTATGACTGCAAATCCCACAACTTGTACATTTGCAGATACACAGCAGGTGACCAACAAGTCTTGGTAGAATGGCTTAGTGAATGTTAGGAAGTCAGGTTTAAATTGCTTTGGATCTTGTCATATACTTTTTTTTCCCGCCATCCTCCGGCCCACATTAACATAGTAAAAGGCATAGGAAACAGTAAATATATATACATCTTACACTGAACACTGTATCTGTTATTGTAACTGGGAGTTGCTGCAACAACTGGATGTAATTTAAAAAAAAAAAAAAAAAAAAACATGTTCTGCTCTTGAGGAAAAAAAAGTCCCTCAGACTCAGCTCCCAGCTAAAATCAGCCAGAATCCAGGTTTCCCACCCCTTCCAGTGGCCTGATGTGCGACGTGGGAGGAGCAATGAGCAAGTTGGGCCAGAGCCGCAGGGAGAGCGGNCATGTTCTGCTCTTGAGGAAAAAAAAGTCCCTCAGACTCAGCTCCCAGCTAAAATCAGCCAGAATCCAGGTTTCCCACCCCTTCCAGTGGCCTGATGTGCGACGTGGGAGGAGCAATGAGCAAGTTGGGCCAGAGCCGCAGGGAGAGCGGGCTAGGGGAAGTCCCGGAAGTCATTGACCAGAGCAAGCAACTGCCTCTACAGGATCAGCTGGGGCTGAAGTCCCAACAATAACAGGCGCGCAGGCCGGGCGGGGGCTGTCGGGGGCTAGAGNACACATCTAGATGTGTATAAGAGACAGGCCCCGGGGCGGCCGCACTATGCAGGCGGACTGCCGGCCGCCGCGATGGCGAGCCGGGCGGTGGTGAGAGCCGGGCGCAGCCCTCAACGTCTCCTAGTCCGGGCCGCGGTCGCCGCCCCCGCCCGGGCCGCGCTCCCCCTCTCCCGCTCCTACCCCCTCCCTTTTCGCTCCAACTCCTCCTCCACCTCCTTCCCCAGGCCTCTGTTCCTCCTCCTCTTACTTATCCTGCTCCTGCTGCTCGAGGACGCCGGAGCCCAGCAAGGTGAGTTCTTCCCGAGGAGTGCGCTGCTCGCGGGCCCCCGGGGGCCGTGGGGCGCCGTGGGAGCCTCTGGGGTGCAGAGTGACCAGGTCGTTACGGAATCTGCAGACGCGCAGGGTAGTTGTGGTGCGCTTCGGTGCCTGGCCAGACCTGGTCCCGCACTCGCTGGGTTGAATTGCAGAGCTTGGCTGTCTGTTTTTCCCCAAGTTTGCGCGGCTTTACTTTTGGGGGAGCCCATTCATTTTTTTTTTTGAAAAGAGGGAAGTGAGACCTTGCTATGAAAACCTCCTTTGGGCATTGGATTGCTCTGGGGAAAGTATTTGAGAGGAAAAGGAGACGTTTTGGAGATGCGCTGTCTAATGCTAAGTAGATGGATGAACAGAGTAAAACGGCCAGGTAATTGAATAGCATCTTAAATCCATTGAAGGGAGTTGACGACGATTATCATTTGTGAAAGTGCCAAGTTCAAAATCGAATAGAGATGATTCTGGTTATCTTTGAGTCTTGGATTTAGAACATGCTCTTTGCAACCCCTGCCTATTCAGAATGGTGGTCTAGATAGGTTGTTTGGGTCAGACTCTGCGTCTGGGACCCAAGGTAGCGTAGCGTGCTCTATTGCCCAGACGGAGCGATCCGTATTAAATGGGCAAGCCCTTACAGAGAGTGACAAAACTTTTCTACTACAATCCTTCGAGAACCTATTCCAGAGCGTACAAAGCTATTTACTTAATAATCATAGTTGAAAGAGAATGCTGGGCTGATTTCTTCCCCTTTTTAGTACTTTTTTTCAGGCATTGAAGAGCAATTTTGAAAACAATTTGACATCAAGTTATTGAACACATTTCTCCATTGAATTTCCATTTTATTACAGTGAGAGAGATAAGAACTGAATTGTTACTTAATACTTGAAAGAGGTGTTTTTGTTTGTTTTTAGGTTGATCTCCACATTTAACTCCAGCTTAATGTTGCTTTCATGTAGTTTTCAGTAGAGTATGGAGGCATGGTCTTAAGCACGTCATTGTGAAGATGCTAAAACTTTTGACAGGCATGTGGAAATATAATGTAAATGGAAACAATGTTTTTGGTAAACTGACCTCTTTCAGCTCTAGGCAGCATTCAAGTTTCAGTTAGATCATCTCCTTAATCGAATTCTTGAACATCAGCACTTAATAAATTAGAGTGAAATTCTTTCGTTCATTGAAATTTTAGAACCTATGCTTCTATTTTCCTCGTGGTAGAAAGAAAAGCAAAACAGGATTATATTAACATATAGGTAACACTGATTGAATGGGTCTTACTTTGTGACAACCCTTAGTGATTTACATCTATTAACTCATTTAATCCTCACCACAGCCATCTGAGTTAAGTATTGTTATCCCATTTCAAACATAAGGAAACTGAGACACCCATAAAATAAGGTATATTGATACAAAGTATAACTACATAAGCAGGATACTCTGACCACTTTTGCTTATTTCAGAATCTGAAAGTGTTTATGTCATGTTTTAAAAAAAATCTTGAAGTAGTTTATAACTGATTAAATGTCTCCTCTGCAAATGAGACAATTGCCTTGTTTTTAGAGTTTCTCAAGCCTGGCCTAATTAAACATGCAACATTACCTTTTTTTTTTTTAAGTTTAATTTTAATTTTTACCAAGCATTTTAACAACTAGAGTATCTGATTCTCTTTCACAGTGTCATGTTATATAAAAACATCAGTATAGATTAACCCAAATAGAAATGATCCTGATAATTTAAAAGACCTGATTTCTAGTTCTCCCAAGCTGATTGGGTAAATTTTGTAAAATCACTTAAATTGTTTGTACCTCAGTTTTCTACATCAGTAATATGAGTATATATACCTGTTTCTTAGCTTGATGAAAATGAAATGCTAGTACATAGGAGTCTGGCAAAGGGTAAAGTACAAACAGCTATAACTATCATTGTTAATCATGAGCTTACTAAATTGATAAAGTAAGGGTCATTTAGGTATACATCACCTGAAAACCCAGAAATTGTATGGCATTTGAATTCCCCAATTTTTTAAAAATTGTATTTCTTACTCAGCGGATCCGGATGCAGTCTGTGGTCCTGTCCGTGTTACTGGTCTTAACAGATGTGCTTTAAAATCCACTAGGATTCTTCACGTAACCTGTAAGGAAGTCTGACTTTGAAAAGAGAAGCAGTGCTTTAAGATGCTTATAGAATTTTTTCTAATGGGGATGTCTACTATATTGTAATGTTAAGTTACAAGCTGAAGTTTTTACTCTATCAGAAGTCTTTATAATAAGATTGGAAGGAGATAATAAAATGATAAAAGTTGTCTTTCGATGGTAGAGTTGTAAGTAATTTCTTTATGCATTTTCCAATGTTCTGCAAATTGCAATAAAAATAAGCTGTGAGAAAGTGTTTTGTGATATACAGATTTTTTTTTCCCTTAGCCATCCTAGGTAGAAATGCATTTAATGTGTATTTTGAGATAGAAATGTATTTCAGGATTTTTTTCTTTTAATCTTTCAGACCTCATTTTAATGTCACACATTAATGCCATTCTTCAGCAGATTTTCTGCTGACCAAATGTTTTTTCCTTTTCATTTGGTCTAGAATAAAATTTTTCATTGGTCTGAAAACTTGTCAACTTTTCACAACAGAGATGTTTTAATCTTACTTCATTAATATATTTATAAATTCTGTTCATTCACATCTGTTTGACTATGATGCTGTTTTAGACGTGGCTTATATTTGTGTGTCTTGAGTTCTGAGTTTGATATTAAGTTCACCTTCAAAGTCTTTCTTGTTTTTATTGAAAGCATTATTTACCTGTAAAATGTATGTTTCTCTAAAAAACTTAAATTGGTGGAACTTGTGCTGATTGCCTGTTTGTTACTGTAATACATTTACTTAATGGGAAGTTGCGGGTCTACTGAATGAATTTAAGTCTTTGGTTTACTTTATGACCGTAGGAATTTGTGTCATCTCATCTCAGAAGGTCAGCTTCCTCATTTGTGTCATGGAGGGTTTGCCCACCTTCCGGGTTAGTTTTTTTCCTTTTGGCTGTGCTGAGCCTTCGTTGCTTTTGGGCAGCTTTCTGTAGTTGCGGTGCTTGGGCTTCTCATTGTGGTGGCTTCTCTTATTGTGGAGCACAAGCTCTAGGGGGCTCGGGCTTCAGTAGTTGTGGCACACACACTGTGTTGCTCCACAGACCAGGTAGGGATTGAACCCATGACCCCTGCATTGGCAGGCAGAATCTTATTCACTGGACTACCAGGGAAGCCTGTAGATTAGAATGTTATTTGAATGTGGTAAAATATCAGGGGAATAAATTTTAAAAATCCATTGAGACTGACTTCTTTATGCCTATTAATACAAAATACTCATGAAAGTAATTATTTTTGTTAGCTAATTTAATAAATCTGTCAAATTAGGTTCCTTTTTAAAAAGAATCATTCAGTTTCACAATGATTTTTGAACTAATGTGTGAAAAAAATTTACAGTCTGTCAGGTAGTGCCTTTATTTGCTTGTGATGCAGGGAAATAGTTTTTGAGCAGTATTTGTGAATTGTCAGAAGTGAAGAACATGTCCCAGTGCAAAGAACATTTGTAATTATTACTAATGTTGACATTAGGTTAATTTAGAATTAACCTAATTAATTATTTTTGGTTTGATGTAACATTAGGGCTCTTAAGTTCTTCCCTGGTGGCTCAGACAGTAAAGAATCTGCCTGCAATGAAGGAGACACAAGTTTGATACCTGGGTCTGGAAGATCCCTTGGAGGAGGTCATGGCAACCCACTCCTGTATTCTAGCCTTGAAAACTCCCATGAACAGAGGAGTCTGGAGGTCTACAGTCCATGGCATCGCAAAGAATCAGACAAGACTGAGGAACTAACACTAAGGCTCTTTTATGTAGTTTTTTTCAGAGGCAGAAATCAAAGCATGCTTTTTCTACTATATTTCTGATTAATTTTGCATAGTGGAGTTAGAAATATAGCACATATTCCATATGTGTTAATGATCAAATTTAAAATCCATATTTTAAAAGCTTGTAAATAAAAATTAATTGTAAAATTACAGGTTAATGATTTTTAGGTAGATTTCCCAATGGTATCAACAGAGAGGAAACTTTATTTTGTTCTGGAAATAATGAATAGTTCTCTTTGAACATCCAAGTTTCATTCTAAAAGACCAACGAAATGTGTATGAGTTAAAGTATCAGTATTAGAATTTAAAAGATAATGAATTAATTTCCAAAAAGAAAGCATCAGATTATAGTATGATAAGGAAAGTCTTGATTTACATAGAGTTAGACTTTAAATATAAGACTATACTTTACAAAATAAACCTAGGGTATGTAAGTTCAGGTGGTAATACTAGGTATTAATTAAATGCATGCAAATAGATGGTTTTCACATCCACTTCTTGACTAGTTGGAAGGATGTAGACTCATGACATGAAACTGTATAAATCAGGAAAAGCTTTGTAGAGGGAGTGATATTTGCTAAATGTGATTGTTGATGTAGGAAGTGAGACCACTTGGCAGTTTTTCTTGTGTGGCTCATGGATTCAGTTTATTTTATAGGAACCTTATGGCCTTAGCACTTTATTTTAAAAACATCATACAGATAACAATTATATAACAATTACTCAAAACCAAAAACTTAACTAATAATTACAGTCCTACCCCTAATCTATCAATTTATAATTTTTGTTGGGCTTCCCTTGTGGCTTAGCTGGTAAAGAATCCACCTACATTGCAGGAGACCTGGGTTTGATCCCTGGGTTGGGAAGATCCCCTGGAGAAGGGAAAGGCTACCCACTCCTTTCCCTGGAGTATACTCCTTACCCAGTATTCTGGCCTGGAGAATTCCATGAACTGTATAGTCCATGGGGTCTCAAAGAGTCGGACATGACTGAGTGACTTTCACTTCATCTTCCTTTCTAGTCCATATTCACACACCTGCATAATCTTATGTGGTTGTAATCTTAGTAGTGTGGTGTTATGTTCTGCAGACATATGTTAAAATTAATACAGGCTGATTTACTACTCAGAAAGCTACTTTGAAAATACGACAAGACAAAAATTTTGAAATTAAAAATTTTTTCACAGGACATTTATTCTTTATGAAGTAATTACTATATTGTTCAAAACTGATATTGCATTATTTTCTTTAATCCATTTGATTAAATTCTTTATTTATGATAGGATCTTTAAGAAAGTATGTCAGTTCAAACTATTAGTTTAGAAACCCACATAATGCTAATTTTCCAGGTCCTTATGTGGATTGAATCAGTATACTCTATAAGTACAAAAAAATACAGATATTCACATAAACTAGAATTTAATGAATGCCAGTGCCCACTGAAGCAGACGGATAATGGAATGATCTTAAAATGCTGCTAAAACTTCACCTGCTGGATCCACGTGCACTCTGAAGGTATGTAGTTGGAAGAAGATCTTTGGCTAGCTGCTTGACTTACTGGAAAGACCCCAAGATGCACAATGCCTCAACTGCTTTCTAAGGAGAGGAGGCTCAGCATTCCTTGCTTCTGTGGAGTACAGTTTCTGAGAGCTTGCAGTCAGACCTTAATCGCTTGGGATCAAAGAGAAAATGCTGGTACTCATTATCATCCTCTCATAAAAACTCTCAGCATGAGAGAGTTCCAACTATACACTCCCAGGGTGTGTGCACATATGTTGACACAGCCCCGAGATAGTTATGAACGAGTAAAATATTGTCATTGTCTTCAGGGATCCTGCAGTCTAGTTGGGGCAATAATCATCTTCGAGTTGGAGCATGTGTGTAAATAGCCAGGGAAAGTTGCACAGTGCTGTGAGTTTGAAAAGGACGGTAAGCTCACAGTGCCCAGAGAAGCAGGAGAAACCTTGCTGATAAAACGGTTTTAAGCAGATCAGCTGTTAGGGCCGGTAGATTCCTAGTTCACAGGGATGAGTGGCATTTAAGGAGTAAAGATCGCAGCATCAGAACAGCAAGGAGTCAGGAAACTTGTGAGTGTCAAAGCCTGCCCTGCTGCGGTAGGTAGCATGCCTCAGCCTCTGGCCCTGGCCCACTGCATCCTCCGCAAGCGCCATACCCTACACTCTTGCCCCATATTTGGGCAAATATGTGTTGGTTCTTTTCTGAGGGCTGTGGTTCTGTGCACTGGGGCACTGCCCTCTTGGAGCTCTGTTAATACTTCCATAGTGTGTCCAGCAGCCCCTTTACCACCTGAAAGATAAAATCTACCATCTTCCCAGTATCTAGACTCCTATGCTTTTATAGCGAGAGGAGTCCTTTGCGTTTTATATATATATTTTCAGAATCTGGCCTCTCCCTTTCTTCTCTGACTTTATCTCATGCCAGCATCCCTCACCCCTTATATATATATAGTTCTGTGTAAAACTGAGATTTTTATTCCTCTCATATGTAGTTTGATCCCATTTTACCTTGTTCTCTAAACTGATCTCTTTACATGTATCATTTTCTCTCCTTGAAGAGAAAGAGCCCCTGTTCTTATCTGCTTGGTCACCTCGTTATTTAGTTGCTGAGTAATGTCCAACCCTTTGTGATCCCATGGACTGTAGCCTGCCAGGCTCCTCTGTCTATGAGATTTCCCAGCCAAGACTACTGGAGTGGGTTGCCATTTCCTTCTCCAGGGGATCTTCCCGACCCAGGGGCTGAACCCATGTCTCCTGCTTGGCAGGCAGATTCTTTACCCCTAAGTCCCCCGGGAAGTAGTAACCTCTTACCATCCTTCAAACCTTCCTTGGTCTCATTCTCTCTGAGAAGAGTCCTTTTGTCACCATGTGCACTCATCTCCAGATGGTAATTTCTAGTTTTTTCTGTTCAGTCATTAATCACAATGTATATTGAATACTTATATCTGGCAGAGTTTTAGTCATTTTCTAATTTCTAATACTTACCATGATGCCCATCATTCAAAAATGTGAATTTAGGGGAACTCCCTGATGGTCCAGTGGTTAGGACATGGCACTTTCACTGCCAAGGGCCTGGGTTCAGGCCCTGGTCAGGGAACTAAAATTCCACAAACCACTCAGCCGAGCCAAGAAAAAAAAGAATTCAGAACTCATTTCTACAGTGAATTTGCTGCCCCAAGCATGTTATTCATTA
Source organism: Neotragus pygmaeus (assembly GCA_006410875.1). Classification (NCBI taxonomy): domain Eukaryota; kingdom Metazoa; phylum Chordata; class Mammalia; order Artiodactyla; family Bovidae; genus Neotragus; species Neotragus pygmaeus. The sequence continues at coordinate 382,842 of SJYV01009137.1, read as the reverse complement.
GTCCTGGGCACTTGCATGCCCTTCACACTTGTCCTTTGTATGATTCCCTCAGAGCCTGGGCTTCTCAGTTCCATGGAAATAGAGCCCTTTCTTGAACCTTAACCTGCTTGCACACGGCCTGAGATTCTGCCCAGTGTTCTCCCAGCCACCTTCTTCCCAGGAGCTAGACTCTTGCTTTCATAATGAGAGGAGTCCCCGCTCAACTGGAACTCTGAACAAAGCCACGGCGGCTGCTATTTAGAGAACACTGCTGTGTTGCCCTGTCAAATAAGTGGTCTTTAAGAGCTGTGCTAAGCCAAAATCAATGAAAGCCAGTGAGGTGCACTCCTTTGCCCTCTCATTCAGATTTTGATTTGAATAGTCACCTCCAGCTTTATAAAACTCCCTAGTTTTGGTTCTAGTTGTTGCCTGCCTCCTTTTTCTTTGCTGACTGAAACTCCTGGAGAACACTCAGGTAGCTTCACTAATCTGATGTGAGAGGAAAGTAATGCGAAACAGGCTGGAAAGGTCAGTGGGGACAAGATTGCGGAGGACTTCCATTGCAGGGCAGACTGAAGCGTTTGTACCTATGGTGATATTAGCAGTGACATCACCCTTAGCTACCTCTGCTTCTGCCCAGTCCCTTTGCCCATTTCTGGGTCACTTGTCTCAGCCCAGGTTCATCATCCCATTGATGCTTTTACCCTATGTCCTTGATAAATCCTAAACCTGGCCCACATGCCAGTCCCGACCGCTTTCTCTTGTTCTGAATAGCTCAGGGTTGCTGGAGAAAGGCATGTGACCTTTGTGACTAGATCTGCCTCAGATAAGGACCACTGATCGAACCTCCCTTGGGATTTCTGCTCAGCCACAGCATCATGACTGACCTGCCTTGTCCTAAACCCTTGTCTTGCTCTTCATCCCTGCAAGTAAAACTACCTCCTGCCTTGCCTTTTCTTCTTCCTCAAATCATCTCTTCCACCTTGTCCAAAATCCTGCTTCACTGGGGAATATAAGTTGTGCTTTTAGTATAATTTAAACTTCATGGTGCTTCTTAACCTTGTATCTGGAAACACAGTCAAGATGCCACTGGCTTAGATATACATCTTTTCTTTCAACTGGTTGCTTTGCCCACAGCTTATATTTCTCCTTTTTTCAGTGACCAACTAACAAGTAGACTACATTTGTGCTGTACGTTTTTTTAGTGTCTAGCACACATAAGATATTTGTTAAATGATGGTTTCCTTGCAGTCTAGCGTCTGCTCTTCTGAAAGTGTGTTTTCAACTGTGAGATTTCTTTTCTTTTAAACCTGAGAGCTTTCTTCGTCTTCATTATTTTTTAACTTGGATGGAGTTTGAAAGTATAGAGATGTTGGAGTCAGACATATATGGATTTAAATATTAATACTAGGCATGTCACTCTCAGTGTTTTTTTTTAATGTATAACTCACCTCTGTAGAATGCATGAGGCTATGACCAAATCTAGGTAGTTGCTAAATTTTGGTTCAGTGAGTGAAACAACGTGTGAATGAACATTTTGTTTCTCTTTTCCTACTCTACAGTTAAGATTTCCATTTTCAAGTGTTGGCTTTCTATTGAGATCCAGTGCGTTATCATCCTTCTGGTCCTTCTTCCTATTTTCCCTACACTTACTGTATAGGAAAGTACCCCCCCTCCACCCCCCCAGCTTAGTGAAGGGGTCAGGCTGTAGTGAAGAAATGTGACAGCAGGGTGTGATTGTTCACGTGAAATGTCCTTACTTGGTCTCCAGCCCACCGAGACCTTAATACAGGTTTTCTCCCCTCACTTTTGGCCTCCCCTTTCTCCAACTTCCTACCTGTTGGTAGACTTCAACTTTCTTTGATCTCCACCCTCAGATCATTTTCAGGTTCATGGTTTTTCTCTCTCTCTTCCGAGCATGACCTATTTCTGGTTACTCTTTTTATCCTAGATGCTAACTTTATAGGTCTGGATGTGAGACATTCTGTTGCATGGGTGGAGGAGTAGTGTTTTAGTTAGGAAGGTTATAGGGAACTGAAAATTACACATGCTTAAAGTAGAAGGTAATTTTGGGGAGCATTTTGAGGTAGTTTGCGGAATCTTCTTAAGGACTGAGGCAGGCTAAGCTCTGGGAGAAGCAGGGATGCAGCCAGACCTCAGACACCAAGAACTCTGTCTTGTTACAGTCTGGCTTTCTCTGTATGCAGCGGATCATGGCTGCTGGCGATCCGCAAGGCTTATGGCCTCAACCCTGGAGAGATTCTGGGGTTTCCCTGACATACAAGGGCAGGCAGTGGGAGGGCAGGGTAAGTTGGCCTCAAATGGGCCCAGTGTGTCAGTTCCCACCCTTGGACTAGTTAGCTAGCCAGGGGGCATGAGGTCATATGAAAACTGTTGCGAACTACAGAGTAGTTCCCAGCAGGAAGGGAGGGTACTAGATACATAGACATCATCTTCAGAGAGACGGTTCACATTTATAGAATCCCCTGCATTTTACGTTAGTACTTACCAAGCCCTCACAATTACCTGGGGAGATGGGTGGTATTATTCCCATGTATAGTTGAGGATGTAGAGGTTAAGTGCTAGGATCACCTCAGAAGTTGGCATAGCTAGAACTTACATTGAAAAGTCTGTCTGATTCCCAGGCCTGTGTACTTTCTATTGTATCGCTTGTCTACCATTGTGCCTTCCCTTGGTTTGTTTTGAGTTTATTTTCTAAATCCGGCTGCATATGTTAAGAACCCAGTGCGCCTTGTTTCTGTGTCTGTGGCTACCCAGGCGAACAGAATACATTGCCTGCCTAGCAGAGCTCTACAGCTGGTGTGGCAAACCGACATAAATATGCATCATTAAGCATACTCAATAAAGAGGTTTTAATAATGGAAATGGAGAGGAAGACCTGGACTTTCAGAAAGGTTTCCGGAGAGAACACTGAGTAGGTATTTGCCAGGTGGCTCTGAGGAGTAAGGACATTATTGTTGGCAGAGCTGAGAAGTGCAGAGCAGAGAGTGGGCGGAGCATGGGGGAGTTACCTGGGAGCCCATCGTTCCAGAGCGGCGGGGGAGGTGCAGAGAGTTTGTGGGAAAAGTTGAGAGGTGAGATGGGAAAAGGAGTCAGGGGACAAATTATAATGGACTTTGTATTCTTGCTGAAAAGTTTGAGATTTATTGTATTATCCAGTTGAAGGTTTTTTAAATGAAGGACCTGCATGACCCAGTCTAAGTAACACTGGCAGGAGTGTGGGCAGTGGATTGGAGAGGAAAGAAAGGAAGTGGAGGGAATCTGTTAGAGAACTCTTGCAAGGGCCTGTAGTTGTTCAGAGGGACTAAATTTAGAGATACTAAGGAAACAAAGTATAAAACTTAATGACCAGTTAAATCAGAGAGCTGCTGCTGCTGCTAAGTCACTTCAGTCGTGTCCGACTCTGAGTGACCCCACAGATGGCAGCCCACTAGGCTCCCCCGTCCCTGGGATTCTCCAGGCAAGAACACTGGAGTGGGTTGCCATTTCCTTCCCCAGTGCATGAAAGTGAAAAGTGAAAGTGAAATCACTCAGTCGTGTCCAACCCTCAGCGACCCCATGGGCTGCAGCCTTCCAGGTTCCTCCAAAGGTCAGTTAAAAATGCTTTTTTTTTTTTTTTTCCCCTTCTGGAATTGTCTTCTTTCTGCTTCCAGCACCTCCCTCATCCACAAGTAATTGTCTAGTTAATTGCTATTTATCCTATACATGCCCACACACACACACTGTATCACATCCATTACTTCCCTGCAGTACTCAACATCCCGGAAATTATTTATTAGTACTATGTCTGTCTTACTGTTTTGTAAATTCTATAAGGACAAGGGCCTTGTCATTTCTCTTGTTCTAACACCTGGTTCAGTACTTGGCACATGGAAGATGCTCATTGAATGCTTGGTACATGAGTTTGAATACTATGGAATTTCTGAGCGGAGATGCTTGATAGAAATAGATGACAGATTTGAGAATTAGGAGAAAGGTTGGAAACTTTGGAGCATTCTCCACCTAGTGGTAACTGAAGTCAGGGTGGAGAGATGGCCCTGGCAGCATACAGAGATAGGGGAAAGAGCTCTGGAGAACCACAACGTCAGTTATCTGTAGTCAAAAGATGTCAGCTAAGATGCTGGAGAAGTGGCAATTAGAGAGTTAAAAGAAGAACTAAGTTGGGGAAGGAGAGTTCTAAGAAGGAGGAAGGGCCGATAAGGAAGGAAGGAAGGCGGGAAGGAAGGAAAGGCCAGCAATACCAGATGCAGTGGAAAGGTCACAGATGATAAGGATGGCAAAATATCTGTTGGCTTGACAGCTCGGAAACTGACTGCTTTAGTGAATAGTCCCATTGGGAAGGCAGGTCTGTGCTTCCTGGTGCTGCCATAACAGATCACCACAAATTTAGATGGCTTCAAGCAACAGAAATTTATTGTCTTACAGTTGTGCAGGCTGAACTTCTGAAAGTCAGGTATTGGCTGGGCCATGTGCTATCTCTGAAGGCTCTAGGTGAGGGCCCTTCCTTGCTTCTTCTAGCTTTGGGAGTTGCAGTCTTTGGAATCCCTTTGCATCATTCCAGTCTGTACCTCTGAAGTTACATGGTATTTTCCCTATGTCTATATCCCTGTCCAAATATTTCCCTCTTTTTATAAGGACACCAGACACTGGATTAGAATTTGTCCTAATCCAGTATGACCTCATTTTAAATTGATTACATCCGCTAAGACCTGTTTCCAAATAAGGTGATATTCATAGGTTCCAGGATTTAGGAACATATCATTTGGTTGTTGGGGTAATGGGGTCTAGGGGGAGCACAATCTAACCCACAACTGTCTGGAAACTGAATTATCATATTTTGAGCCTAGAATGGGAGGGTGTACAGGAGGCAAAGAAATAAGACATCAAACATGGAAAACTGAAAAAGCTCTCTCTATAAAGAAAAAAGTGGGAAAAATGGTAGATATTGGGGAACACTGGGTGGAGAAAGACTGTGTGTTTTTGTTCTTGCTCTCATTGTTATAATTCTGAAATTTATTAAAAGCGTGGATCCTTCCTAGGCGCCACTGCAGCAAAATGATACCTGTCATGCAAAGGTAAAATTAACACATCAAAGATTTTATTCAACTCATTAATGAAGGAATTAGTAAGAGGTTAAAATGTGTCCAAAGAGTATTTGGGAGACTAGGTGTTTAGATAGGCAGTCTTAGGCTGTAATTGCTAGATTAGATGACTAAAAGTGGGCTATTAGGGCTCTAAACTGTAATATTAGGATTTTTTTTTCCAGCTGTCCAGAGATTATATGCATCTCCACAGGACAAAAATCTCCAAATNGAGTGGGTTGCCACTTCCTTCTCCAATGCATGAAAGTGAAAAGTGAAAGTGAAGTTGCTCAGTCGTGTCCGACTCTGAGCGACCCCATGGACTGCAGCCTACCAGTCTCTTCCATGAATGGGATTTTCCAGGCAAGAGTACTGGAGTGGGTTACCATTGCCTTCTCTGGAATGCTTTATGACTGTTATTTATCTCTCACAACAGTGCATAAGCTTCATGAGGACAGGAGCTATTGTCTATTTCACTCACTTTTGTGGACTCAGATCTAGGATACTGCCTGGGACATGGGAGGCACTCAATAAATATCTGTTGAATTAATGAAATAATTACATAAACAAGTATTTTTAAATTATTCCCATATTATAGATGGAAAAAGTAAGTCTCAAAGAAGTTAAGTAACTTACTGAAGGTCACATAACTAGATGGTGCTGAAGCTGAGACTCAAATGTTGGTGCATCTGACCAGGAAGCCCAGATTTTTGCCACTCTCTCAAGCTGCTGTGAATTTTCCTTCCTATATTTGGGAAACAGGTTCAGAATGAAAGAAAGAGGCTTGATGGAAGTCCCCTTTAATTCTAAAAAATAAAACCTGCCAGGTTCCAGACTGCTGTTTTGGCCAGAAGACCATATTTTCATCACATTCAGTGGCTTCCACAGATTTGAGATGGAAGAAATACCAGCAGTTTAAGTAAATGATGTACATTTAGCCTGATTCAGTACCATGTCAAGCCTTCATGGCAGCCATGGGCTGAAAGAAATTATACCCTCTACTCCTCTGCTCTGGGGTCACTGAAGAGATGAAAGCTGCTGAACTGGCTGTCAGTCCCACCTTGAGTTATTTGTGTTCTCTTGCTAACTGCAATGCCCAGGCCTTTGAATCCCAATACCAACAAATGCAGCTATTGTCATGTGTAAGCAACCAAATATATGTGGGTGGAAAAACCCAAGCTTGGTGATTTGAGCAAATTAGTTTATCTGTCACATAGCCAATGGTGGTGTTAAATCATTCTCTGTTTGAGCAGTAATTAACCCCCACTGCCCCGTCTTGCTCTATTCAGGGAGGGTAGAACATGTTGTAGCATGAGTTAGGATTTCATTCCTTTTTCAGGCTATTTGTCTATTTAAACCAAGATGTTTTAACTTCAAGTAACAGAAATCTCCAATTCAGCAGGTTTAAACTCAAAGAAGTTTATTATCTAATGCAGTAAGAGATTCAGAGGCAAACTAATTCCAGGCTTAGTTAAGTCAGTAACTCAAAGATATCTTAAGAACTCAAATTCTTTCTGTCGTTCGATTTGCTAATCTCTGCATGTCAGCTTGGTTCTCAGGCAAACTCTCTTGATGTTTGATGCTTCATAAGAGGGCTACACAGTTTTAGTTATCTGTATTGGTCAGTTTTGGCTAGATTATGATGCTATGCATGCATGCTCAGTTGCTCAGTCATGTTCAACTCTTTGCCACCCCATGGACTATAGCCCATCAGGCTCATCTGTCCATGGAATTTTCCAGGCAAGAATACTGGAGTGGATTGCCATTTCTTCCTCCAGGGGATCGTCCCAATCCAGGGATCAGACCCGTGTCTCCTGCATTGGCAGGTTGATTCTTTACCACTGAGTCACTGGGAAGCCCAGATTATGATGTTACAACAACTTTTAAAATTTCTGTGGCTTCAAACAACAAGTATTCAGAAGTATACTCTCCTTTTAAGATAAAACCTTTCCAGGAAACACTCTGGGAAACCTTCTCTTTATCCCATTGGGAAGAATTGTATCACATTCGCATGCCTGAAACAAATACGAACAACCTTGATTGTTTTAGCTTATTTAAAATGCATTTCTTTGTGGGCACAGAGAAAGAAGGATAAATTGGGAGTTTGGGATTAATATATACACACTACTATATATATAAAACAGATAAGCAACAAGATTTACTGCATAGCCAGGGAATTATACTCAATATTTTGCAATAATCTATAAGGATAAAGGCCTTTCCTGGTGGCTCAGCCGTAAAAAATCTGCCTGCAATGCAGGAGACTCAGATTCAGTCCTTGGGTCAGGAAGATCCTCTGGAGGAGGGCATGGCAACCCGCTCCAGTATTCTTGCCTGGAGAATTCCATGGACAGAGGAGCCTGGCGGGCGACAGTCCATAGGGTCACAAAGACTCGGACATGACTGAAGTAATTGACCACACAGACACACGTAAGGGGAAAGAATCTGAAAAAGAATGGATAGATATGTATGTGTGACTGAATCACTTTGCTGTACACCTGAAACTAACACCATGTTGTAAATCTACTATATTTCAATAAATAAAATGAATTCCTTGAAGACAGCAGAGGGGCTGGCTGCCCTGAAGCAAAGGTATGCATAGGGGAATAGATTCCTGAACAAACTTAGGATTCTTTTAGAAAAGAGAAGGTGATATGGTTATTGGGCAGCAACTAGCAGTGTTTCCCATAATATTCAAAACTAAAGTCATCATTTTTCTTACCCTCCATCCTAACCAAACTATCTCAGTAAATGACACACCATTCAACCAGTTATTGTAGCTAGAAACCTAGAAATCATCCCCAAATCCATCTTGCTCATCTTCTACTCTGTCCAGCCAGTGATCAATTCCACTGAATCTACGCTGAACAGAGCTCTGTAATCACTCACCTCTTTTGCCACCCAAGTCCAGGGCACCACTGTCTTTCACCTGGGTCACTGCAACAGACTTCTCATGGTTCTCTCTGCCTGTTCTTGCTAAATTTGAATCCAGGCTTCAGGCTGATAACAAAGCCACTTAAAAAATTTTTTTGTGTGTGTTTTATTTATTTATTTGGCTTCGTTAGGTCTTAGTTGTGGCACGTGGGATCTCTGCTGTGTCATTTAGATCTTTCACTGAGGCGCATAGACTCTGTAGTTGTGGCACGTGGGCTTAGTTGCCCCACAGCATGTAGGATCTTAGTTCCCCAACCAGGGATGGAACCGGAATCCCCTGCATTGCAAGGAGAATTCTTAACCACTGGACCACTAGGGAAGTCCCCAGAGCTACTTTTAAAAGCAATTCTGATCATGTCACTTTCCTGCTAAAAACACTTACCAGTTTTTCATTGCTCCTTCAGAAAAAGTCCAACCTTGTATCATGCCTTCCAAGGCCCTCCTTGGAAGTCATTTAACTTTGACCTCTTCTCTAGTTTCATCTCTTAATACACTCTTTCTGGCTTCTGTTTTCTCCTTTTTGCTTTACTAACCACTTCTTATCTTTTAGGTCATAGATTAAGGATCATTTCTTTGAAAAGTTTCCCTGCTCCTATAATGCAAATCCTTGTACCTCCTTTATCACTCTGCTTATCCAAACTTTTTTCTTTTTTGGCCTTGCCTCCACAGCTTGTGGGATCTATTAATAAGTTCCCTGACCACAAATTGAACCTGGGCCATGGCAGTGAAACCCTGGAATTCCAGCCACTAGTTCACCAGGGAACACCCTCTACTTATCCAAACTTATTGCACGTATTGTTGAAGTCTGTCTTCCCTTCAGACTGCAAGTTCTGTGGGGCCCACAACCATGTCTTTTGAAGCACTACAACCCTACCACCTAGCAGCGACAACAGTCATGAGTGTTAAATAAAATGTAGTTATAAATTTGAAAGATTTCCTGTTATAGGACCTAGAGGTGGTAGTTGACACCAAATATATACATGAGATAACCTAGGGAGAGGGTATCTCTAGAGAGAAAGAACATGAGAAGTTAGAAAAGTAGTGATGATCCAGATGAAGAGATGGCTAAAGGGGAGAATGAGAAAAGAGTGGCCAGAGAAGTAGGAGGGATGTCAGAAGAAAATGCAGTCACAAAGCCAAGGAAGAGAGAGGGCATCAGGAAGTTGGAGGTGCCTAATAAGGCTAATTACAGCAAACAGCAGGATATGGACTAAAAAGCACCATTGGATTCAGTTACAGAGCAAGAGAGACAATATTTGAGAACAGCTGGGTTCATCCTTTGTCAAACTATTATACTTAAGGTATTTTTGCTCTCCTTTTCATCAATTCCTCTACCTATTGTTCTGGCAAAGAAGCATTAAACACCAGGTACTGTACTAGGCCAGGTACTGTCCTCGGCTCCAGAGAGATATGAGAAAGAGAACAAGGTCCAAAGGGCCTGTGGGGCTCACCGTACCTGCCTGCAAGGAAAAGTTACACAGCATTGACTTGTGCCTGAGCAAAGGCAAGATTTGGCTTTCTACTGGGGTTGATACTGATTGCCTCATCCAAGACATTCAATAAAACAGGAGCTGGTGTGCAAGTCCAGAGGTCAGCAAGACTTTATTTTGTTGCTCTTAGTAGCAGGAAGCAAAAGGGAAAGTGCATGTGGCACACTACTGCATCATTTCTATCCGTTCACAAGTCAGTTACACATGAGATTCTGGGGTTTTTCTAAGAAAACTAGCTCCATCTGCTTAAAGGTAGAAAACTGACAGCTCAGTTCAATTTCCACACCCTTTTAAGAAACTCCCTGAAGGTGAGCCTACTAAGTGTTCACTCTGCAGAGATACCTTTAGCTTTCAGTAATGTGTTGCATTACTGACTAAACTACTGCTCTACTATTTTCTTTTTCCTGCCCTTGTGTTCCAATTACGGTAAAGCTGTGTGGTGTGGTGTTTAAAAGGTCAGTGAGTCATGGCTTTCTAAAGATTAATGAGAGTTTGGATGGAGACAAGGGAAGGATACTCCCACTAACTGGAAAATTAACTTACTAGGTTTTCATTTAATACAGGGAACATCTCATTTTACATATTAGACATTGTTTTTTGGGGAAAAAGAGTTTAAATCAAAATATATTTGAGGCACATTATCTTTTATGTCCTGGAAGATCAAGATTATTTAAAGAGGCCCAACCCATCAAAAATTTTAAATAAAACCAGGCATTCTCTGAAATAACTTTGTAATCAAATTAGTGAATAATTATTGCTTAGTTTGAGGATTTTGAAATTTACATAAAAAACCCAACATACAGAACTGGGGATGTAAGTGATGTAAATTATCTGCCCATAACGTCAATCAGACTTTAGCTTTTGGGGGCTGGCCTAACACCACGAAACAGTGGTATTATAAAAATAAGCTTCAAAGAGCTTGTGCCTGAGAGAAATGTCCTCAAGAGACTCTGAGTTCAGGCCTGGACTTTTCCAATGCTTCCATTTGAAGTCCTAAGGGCGTGGAATATGTTGGGCAAGCAGAGGGTGCGGACTTAATCCTCTGCAGATAAGGGTGGGAATAACAAGTTACACTTCCTGAGTGCTTACAAGCCAGCTCTTCCTTTCTTTTCCTCATTTGCAATTTTTTTGGCCACACCGCGCGGCACGTGGGATCGAATCCGCGCCCCCTTCAGTAGAAGCGCAGAGTCTTAATCACTGGACGTCTAGAGCTGTGTCTCCCTAGAGGGACGGCTCTTCACGTCCATCAGCTCAGTTCATCATCCCTGCAACCTCTGAAATCTTTACTCTGACCAGCTCCATTTCCCAGGTGAGAAACTGAGTAAGAGGTTAACAGCCATTTGCTCGATGTCACACGCTAGAAAGGGATGGAGCTCCTACCTAGCTGGGAGCCATTACAGCTTGGTGTCAGTAATATGCCTTAACTTTGCTTACACGGATCGGAAAACTGCTCCCGCCCGGCACAGATCGTCAGGTAAAGCAGCTGACTCCTGTTAAACTTCTTTTGAGTAAGGAATTACTCTGCGGAGAAGGGTGTGTGAGTCAAAGGTGAGCTCCCAGTGTGCGCGAGATGTCGACAGTCAATTCTTAGGTGGTCCAAGCTGAGAACTGGTTTACCCTCCTAGGTCAGAGGCACAAAGCCCGCCAGGTCAGAAGGATCACGGCCAAAGCCGGCCGCCAGCCACGTGGCCCAGCCTGCCAGCTGAGCGGCGGTCAGCGGAGGCGCGGCCGGAGGGGGTGGAGCTAGGGCGCCGGGACTCGCCAGCCTTACGAAGTGCGCCTGCGCACGGGGTGGGCTCGAGCGCGCCAGCGGCGTTAAAGGCGGCTCCCCGCCCTGCTAGCCGCGCCAGTCTCCGTAGTGCGCAGGCGCGGAGCTCGCTTCTTGTCAGTCGGCGCCGCGTGCGGGCTTGCGGCTCTGTAGCAGAAGCGGCGGCGGCGGTGGCGGCGGCTGGTCTCCGGCACGATGAGCGGCTTCAGCAGCGAGGAGCGCGCGGCGCCCTTCACCCTCGAGTACCGAGTCTTCCTCAGTGAGTGTCGGAGGCCCACGGCCCCTCCCTGCCAGCCCGCCCATTCATTCCCGGGCCTCGCTTCGGCTCCCGCTCCAGCAGTTGCGACCCGCGCTCGGCTCGTTGTCCCGGGCGCCGGCCGGCCTCCTCCTCCGGCCCGGGGACTTGGGCGGCGGGTCAGGGAGGGCCTGGCCCTCATTTCACACGTCCCGCTCGCCCGTCGGACGGCGTGGATAGGCGTTCCCCTTTCACACGCCCGATTGGACCTGAACCTGCGCCAGGCTCATTTCGCAGGTGTCCGGCCCAGGCAGTGTCTCATGGGAAAAGGAAACCACTGAGCCACCCTAAATAACGTGTCTTGGGCTAAGCTAATGCCCGTAAGAGGATTATTCAATTCGGAGGAACGGGGTGGGGGAGAGAAGGTGATGGTGGTGACATCCTAAAACCTTAATTCCTCCACTGTAGCTCAGATTGTGGGGACCTGGAGGGGTCAAGTCCAGGCCCACGTCCTACAGACGGGGAAACTGAGGCCCAGATCAGAAGCAGTCAGTAGAGGACTGGACCGGTCCCCCTGAGGTCCCAGTGGCCCATCTGTCTCCCTGACGCTTGGTTTCCCGTAGCCCTGATGCTGGAAAAATGCCTTATGAAACAGAAAGCTGTTCCCCTCCCGTCAAAAAGGTGACGTCAGTCGGGCAAGCATGAGTAAGAAAGTCCCAAGTTTTGGCCCCGGGCCGGGGGATCGCGTCTAAGGGGTACCCACTCAAAGTCTGCACTTAAAGGCTGTAGGCTCCGCTTTCCTTTAGCCTCCTAGGTGGGGGAAAGCTATCTCTTGTTTATCTTTATCTTTTTACCACCCCCCCCTTCCACCCTTCCAAGATTATTAGAGATAACGGAGGCGTTTCTCTTTTAACTGCTTCGCTATCTTGTTCCAAAGGAAATGGGCAGGTGCCTTGAGTTCTGAGTTCCGGGTATGAAGAGCAGTAAAGATACTGGGAAGAGGGGATACATGGTTAATATTGAAAGAACAAAGCTCCTAGCCTAAAGTAGCTTGGTGTTAGACGAAAAGGAGAGTGAGCTGTAAAGTTACAAAACTAGTTGAAGTTTAGACTGCCATTTAAAATCCAAGAAAGTGTGGGACCTCCCCCACCCATTTTATGAATTTCGGGATTCAGCAACAAGGGCAGTGCAGAAACCTTTGACAGATAAATCACTGAGCAGTTTTCCCGGAGTTAGTGTTGGCTCCAGAATTTCTCTATAGGAGGGACTTAGAGAAGTGACTCTAGTTTGAAGGTCCATGGATGATTATGGCAATTGTTTTCAAGTTATATTTACAGAAGAAAAACAATTTTTACTCAGGTTATGCATAGGTAGTGAGTACTGTATAATTTTAATTTNTGAATTTAACTCAGATAACCATTATATCCACTACTGTGGGCAAGAATCCCTTAGAAGAAATGGAGTAGCCATTCTAGTAAATAAAAGAGTCTAAAATGCAGTATTTAGATGCAATCTCAAAAATGACAGAATGATCTCTGTTGATTTCCAAGGCAAACCATTCAATATAACAGTAATCCAAGTCTATGCCCTGACCAGTAATGCTGAGGAAGTTGAAGTTGAATGATTCTATGAAGACCTAAGAGACCTTCTAGAACTAACACTAAAAAAAGATTTCCTTTTCATTATAGGGGACTGGAATGCAAAAGCAGGAAGTCAAGAGATACTTGGATTAATAGGCAAATTTGGCCTTGGAGTACAGAAAGAAGCAGGGAAAAGTTTAATGGAGTTTTGCCAAGAGAATGCACTGGTCATAGCAAACACCCTCTTCCAACAAAATAAGACTATCTCTACACATGGACATCACCAGACGGACAACACCGAAATCAGATTGATTATATTCTTTGAAGCCAAAGATGGAGAAGCTCTATACAGTGAGCAAAAACAAGACTGGGAGCTTACTGTAGCTCAGATCATGAACTCCTTATTGTCAAGTTCAGAATTAAATTGAAGAAAGTAGGGAAAACCACTAGACCATTCACCTAAATTCATTAGGATTATACAGTAGAAGTAAGAAATAGATTTAAGGGACTAGACTGATAGGAAGAGTGCCTGAAGAACTATGAATGGAGATTCATAGCACTGTACAGGAAACAGGGATCAAGACCATCCCCCAAAAAAAGAAATCCAAAAGAGCAAAATGGCTGTCTGAGGAGGCCTTACAAATACCTGTGAAGATGAAGAGAAGGGAAAGGCAAAAGAGAAAGGGAAAGATATACCCATTTGAACACAGAGTTCCAAAGAATAGCAAGGAGAGATAAGAAAGCCTTCCTCAGAGGTAGGAAAGACTAAAGATGATGTCGAGAAAATTAGAGATAACAAAGACTATTTAAGGCAAATATGTGCTAAATAAAGGACACAAATGGTATGGACTTGGCAGAGCAGAAGATATTAAGAAGAGGTGTCAAGAATGCACAGAAGAACTGTACAAAAAAGATCTCCATGACCCAGATAATCACAATGGCATGATCACTCACCTAATGCCAGACATTGTGGAATGAGAAGTCAAGAGGGCCTTAGGATGCATCACTACTAACAAAGTTAGTGGAGGTGATGGAATTCCAGTCGAGCTATTTTAAATCCTAAAAGATGTTGCACTTATTATGCCAGCAAATTTGGAAAACTCGCAGTGGCCACAGGAATGGAAAAGGTCAGTTTTCATTCCAATCCCCAAAAGAGGGAATGCCAAAGAATGCTCAAACTACTGCACAATTGCATTCATCTCACATGCTGGTAAGGTAATGTTCAAAATTCTCTAAGCCAGGCTTCAACAATACATGGACCATGAACTTCCACATGTTGAAGCTGGTTTTAGAAAAGGCAGAGGAACCAGAGATCAAATTGCCAACATCTGTTGGAACATGGAAAAAGCAAGAGTTCCAGAAAAACATCTATTTCTGCTTTATTGACTATGCCAAAACCTTTGACTNAAAATAAGCTTTCTGTTTATTTCTTTGACCTTGTGGGGAAAACTATTCCCTGGGTTGTACCCTTAGCCAGAGGAAAAGGAACTAACTCAGATCTTCTGTTGGAAGAAGATCTTTCTGTTGGAAGAAGACCTAGCCTCTTCTCCATCTCAGCCTTGACACTGTTTGACACTTTGGGTCCATCACCCTTTCTTCTTGGGGGCTGCTCTGTGCCTTGTAAGATACCTTAGCCAGCGTCTTTGGCCTCTACCCACTGGAGGCTGGTAGCACCCTCCCCCTCTGGTGGTGACCTGTCTCTTGTTATTGGTTAGTCGCTCAGTCAGGTGGGTGGGTTGCCACGCCCTCCTCCAGGGCATCTCTCCCACCCATCTCTATGCTCTGCCAAGTGGAAGGTAGAATTGCCCCCATGTCCCCCACCCCCATTAAAGAACCTCTGCTGTCCTGTGTTAGGTGAGTTGTTGATAATATTTTCCTGATTTTAGTGTTATTTTAAAATATTTTGTCCCATTTCAAGTATTTTGGTGTAGAATAGGCTTCGCTTTTAAGCACTGTAGAAATAAACTGGAAGCACATTTTCTAATTTGGGGGCAAAAATGAGCACAAGGTCTTTCTTTGATTTGAGAATTCAACATTGTCACCTTTGGATGCATGGTACAGTGTTTTCTGTTGAGCAGGTGGGGACCCTTTTATGGGTCAGGAATATATATTTAAAACCATATTGAGTCACAGTGTAAAATACATTTCTTACTTTGTAATAACAGAGAAAAACATTTGAAAACTGCTGGTCTACTGTCCCTTTCCGACTGGAATATTCTAAACACGTTCTCCATAGCAGTCAGTATTTGGTTAGGCCAGCTAAACTATTTATCAAATTAGGTTAAACTTATCAAATAGACTTGGAAATATGAAACATTCAAGCTTGTGAATTGCAGTAGGTTTGAGACTTTCTTTTAACTTTAGTTTCTGGTGCATATCATCTTGTTTGCAAGAGGAGAAAAGCTCTGAACTCCATCACATATTTTAGTACATTCTTGGCACGTAACTTGTGGACTATTCATGCCCTCCCCGTACACAAGATACTGAAAAAAGACAGCTCCATTTTAATTGTTTTCTTCATCAGCACGTGTGTAAAAATCCTATTTTTCATCGGTTACTATTTATTTTGTTAACTTTTGTAAGAACTACACTGCAAAGGGGAAAAGGCAAAAAGACGTTTTGTGTATTTATGAAGAATCAAACAAATATGAACATAAAGATATCTTAAAAATATCTTAAAAAGATATCTCCTCACACTCTGCTTGTAGTCTTTTTGAACAAATCATTTTTACATGACAACCTTAGGTTAAATAATAGCCTGTGGGGAATACATGAAATGCCACAATCTGCCTTTACTAAGTTCTGACTTCAGCTGTTAATAGCAAAATTCTTGGCTTTCTGAAATCCATCAACACTTCTAATCACTTAAAAAACTTCTTTAGTTTTATACATACTAAAGTTAATACACTTATATTTTTAATTACTTCATTTATTCAGGGTTACTTTTTAAAGATTGAAACACTTCCAGAAAGCTCGATTTCATCTTTTCAGTGGTAAGAGTACATTTCTGACTAGTTTCATACTGCTATTAATAGAAGTTCTCTTAGGATGGTTGTCTTTTTCTCTAAGGAAAAATGTTGGCGATTATTCAAAAGTTATTTAAATTATAATTCATTTATTTTCACAAGGGAAGTTTTCGTATCTCTGTGTTTTTAATTTAGGTGATATCTAGTAGTGATATTAAAAGTATTTTCTTGGTAATTTCAGGGGAAATTTGTGGTTATTTTCTATTCCTCTGAGTTGTATAATGTTCTAAAATTTATATTTGTAAAAGATCAGTGGATGTATCACAAAAACTCACAGGTTTATTTAATGGTGCCTTTCTGTATTATGATATTATTGAGCCACAATGCCTCATTTTTGTGTGTGGAGTGAAGGCAGGTGTAGAAGACGAATGAAGTCCTAGTGGGTCAGATGGTAAAGAATCCGCCCACCATGAGGGAGACATGGGTTCAATCCCTGGGCTGGGAATATCCCGTGGAGGAAGGCATAGCAACCCACTCTAGAATTCATGTCTGGAGAATCCCCATGGACAGAGGAACCTGGCAGGCTACAGTCCATGGGGTCACAAAGAGTCTGACACAACTGAGTGACTAAGCACAATACTGGTTAAAAGCTACCAACAGAGAGAGATTGATTTAAGAAGCCAGATGTTGGCATTGACCTTAGTAGACTAAGTAACAATACTAAGGTGGATTTGAGAGTAAAATTTCTTTATTAGCAAAAGACACTAAGTATTGTCCTCAGAATCTAGGTACAGAGTTGTTGTTCCTTCCTTGAAGCTAGTTTTGGGACTAGTTAGAGATAACTTTGGCATAGGTTAATATACAGTTAACCTATGAAAGAAACTTCTTTATTCATTCAGTTTAGTTCAGTTCAGTTGCTCAGTCGTGTCCGACTCTTTGCGACCCCATGAATCGCACCAGGCCTCCCTGTCCATCAACATCTCCCNAATTCTCAGACATCAGTTCAGTTCAGTTCAGTCACTCAGTCGTGTCCGACTCTTTGCGACCCCATGAATCGCAGCACGCCAGGCCTCCCTGTCCTTCACCAACTCCCAGAGTTCACTCAGACTTACGTCCATCGAGTCAGTGATGCCATCCAGCCATCTCATCCTCTGTAGTCCCCTTCTCCTTCGGCTTCCAATCCCTCCTAGCATCAGGGTATTTTCCAATGAGTCAACTGTTCGCATGAGGTGGCCAGAGTACTGGAGTTTCAGCTTCCACAGAAATCCCAGGGCTAACCTCCTTCAGAATGGACCGGTTGGATCTCATTGCAGTCCAAGGGATCTCAGACATACTATTATTTTTTTCACACATTGTTATGTCCATACATTGTTTCTTAAATTATTATTTTCAGTCAGTATCCATTTATATTTATTGACATATTTACCTTTTTGGTTGGTCTCCATTTCTTGGTGCAATTTTAATATTTTCACTAGACATACACTTCTAGGTTGACAATTTGCTCAGCATTTTGTGATGTCATTCCATTGCCTTTTCTTTTCATCATTTCTGTTGATAAGTCAGCTGTCTATTTTCTTTCCACTCTGTTTCAGGTAACATGTTTTTTCTTCTCTGGCTGTTCTTAATATTTTCTTTTTCTAGTTCATTTAAAATTATCTTACTCTATGTTTCTTGGTGAGTTTTTGCTTGTGTTTTTCAGGCTTTAGGCTTATGGAATTTTTTGAATCTGTAGATGGATGTATTTTGTCAGTTTGGAAAAACTCTTAGCATTATTTCTCCAAATATTGCTTCTGCCTCTCCTTTCTTTCCATTATATCTGGGACTCCAATAACATAGATGGAAAATATTTTAATTTTTTCACATAAGTCAAAAAATTGCAGAGGGAACATTTGTTCCTGGATAGGTTAAAATCTGCAACAGAAATGTGCGGCTACAAAGGATGATTAGGAAAACTTGATACAATTCAGAAATCATCAGTTTAAGAGTACTGATGAACTGCTGAAGTAATGAAAATGAGAAACTAATATGAAAGACTAGAACCTTAGAAAAGTGAGATGACATCTGCTACTATCTTTACTTAGTATTTTCAGATTCTTGACGTGGGCAAATTGCTGAGAATCCAGAGTTAAAACATTTCACTTTTCACACATCTTACAGGTTGCTAAAGAAAAAGTTAATTTTTTAGGAGCACGGTCAGATTTAAAGTCTTTATTTCTTATCTCTTCTTGTACATGCATTCATGGCAAGTCACTTCAGTCATGTCCAACTGTTTTCAACACTATGAACCATAGCTTGCCAGACTTCTCTGTCCATGGGGATTCTCCAGGCAAGAATACTGGAGTGGTTTGCCATGCCCTCCTCCAGGGGATCTTTTCGACCTAGAAACTGAGCCCATATTTCTGATATCTCCTGCATTGGCAGGCAGATTCTTTACTACTAGTGCCACATATTTGTACATAATGTAGTACCAATAAATTCGACTTTAAATTTCAATAAATCTGCTTTTGAATCCTAGGCTCACTATTAAGTGTTTGACCCAGAGGACATTAAATATTTTCTCTGAAAATGTTTCTACATATTTAAAATAGGAATAATAACAGTACTAAACATTTTGGATTGTGATGAATAGCAATAATTGAAATAAAGATGTTTAGTACAAAATAGGCATTTGAAGTGGCAAGCATTCTTATAAAATGACTAATTTACCCTTTACATAATTGATGAAAAGGTGCTCGGTGCTCTAAAAATAATACAGTTCATTGTGCTGAATCATAAACCTCTGACTGATATCCTGTAGTAATGACTTAAGTGTGAACTGATAGGTGGGAATATTGTAATCTGTTCTCTTCATGACCAAACTTGTCATCTCTCCGAGCTCTTATCCTAAGATGCGAGTGTGATTCTATAAGAAGGCAAGTGCTCAGACACATCTTTGTTCTCATCTCACCTTTCATGGTGACTCTAAGACAAATAACTTTATTGGAATAATGGAACTGTTGTTTCTGTAGGCCTGTGTACTACACATTAGGTATAACATGTAATGTTTGGGATGTGTATATGCATTGCTATTTACTAAACATTTACTATGTGCCTTACACTAGTGCAATTATTTTACATGTATTAGTACCTTTAATCCTCATAATAGTGCTCTGGAATGGGTACTATTGTTATCTCTATTGTGTAAATGAGAAAACTAAGTTAGATATTTTAAATAAATTTTTCAGTATTTCACAGCTGTGAAGTGGCAGAACCGGCATAACAACATTGATTTTCTGGTTCTTAATTATGATATAATAATGCCTCTCATATATTACTATACTATATTACTATATTCACTATAAACATTGCCTTAGAGTTTGGAATCCTGGCTGGTTAATATCAGTAATCATTATGGGCAGAAAAAGGAATGTGTGTAGTTTTTGTTATAACTAAACTTTGGAAATTCATTATCTTATAAATTATACTGAAGTTAAATAAAATTCATTGGAGAAACCAATGCTATTCTTTAAAACCTATATTGCAACTAATCTCAATGTCAGTTAAGTATATCTAACCCCCAAATGTACATAAAAATATCCACTGGAGAATTCTCATCATAATTTGATATTTTCAAGCGCTTATAGCCACCTCTACATTTGCTGGTCTTCTAGTTCTATTATGAAATGTTTGCCTGGATCTATTCCTTCAATAGTAAATACAGAAAATGGGTTATTATTATAAGAGAACAGTTCCTTGAAATTATGCAATTCTAATTCACTCTCTTATTCATACTAAATCATAATATTGGTAGGGAATGTTCTTCATATCTGCTACATTCATCACTTACTTAACCAAAAAATCTCACAGATACACTACAGAAAGTTTTAACAAGATATGTACACTTTAAAAAAATATGTTGTAATTAAAAATTTTTTTGGAATAAGACATCAGCCATATAAAATATCAAATCTAAAATTGTCAGCAAGTATTCTAAATTCATGAGTAGGATAGACAGTCTATTTATTCCGTATGCATTTCCAACCCTATTATTTTCACCTTAATCTCTAATGGGAGAGCCATCAGAGCACAGGTAAAACTAACTTGAAATCAAGACTCGCTCACAGTTTGGAATGTTTCTCGGAACATAAAGATTCAGAATACAGATGTCACTTAACCGATGGCCTTTCCAAAACCTAGCTATTCAATGTATTATACACAAACAAACAGGTCTTTTGAGAAGTGTACAGATGGAATCTATGGAACATATTTCTGTATTTCTGCATTATATTTGTAGCATTCTAAGACTACCTTACCTGCCTCCTGAGAAATCTGTAGGCAAGTCAAGAAGCAACAGTTAGAACCAGACATGGGACAGCAGACTGGTTCCAAATGGGGAAAGGAGTATGTCAAGGCTGTATACTGTTACCCTGCTTATTTAACTTATATACAGAGTACATTATGTGAAATGCCAGACTGGATGAAGCACAAGCTGGAATCAAGATTTCCAGGAGAAATATCAATAACCTCAGATATGCAGATGACACTACCCTTATGGCAGAAAGTGAAGAAGAACTAAAGAGCCTTTTGATGAGAGTGAAAGAGGAGAGTGAAAGGGTTGGCTTAAAACTCAACATTCAAAAAACGAGGATCATGGCACCTGGTTCCATCAGTGCATGGCAAATAGATGGGGAAACAATGGAAACAGTGACAGACTTTTTATTTTCTTTGGCTCCAAAATCACTGCAGATGGTGACTGAAGCCATGAAAATAAAAGATGCTTGCTCCTTGGAAGAAAGGCTATGATAAAAGGCTATGATATGCTAGACAGCATATCAAAAAGCAGAGACATTACTTTGCTGACAAAGGTCCATTTAACCAGAGCTATGGTTTTTCCAGCAGTCATGTATGGATGTGAGATTTCATGTAATGAAAGCTGAGTGCCAAAGAATAGATGCTTATGAACCGTGGGATTGGAGAAGATTCTTGAGAGTCCCTTGGACAGCAAGAGGATCAAACCCAGTCAACCCTCCAGGAAATCAGACCTAAATATTCATTGGAAGCACTGATGCTGAAGCTGAAGCTCCAATACTTTGGCCACCTGATATGAAGTGACTCATTGGAAAAGACCCTAATGCAGGGAAATATGGAAGTCAAGAGGAGAAGGGAGACGACAGAGGATGAGACAGTTGGATGACATCACCAACTCAGTGGACATAAGTTTGTGTAAGCTCTGGGAGTTGGTAATAGACAGGGAATCCTGGTATGCTGCAGTCTATGGGGTCCCAAAGAATTGGACATGACTAAGTGACTGAAATGAACTGAACCAAACCGAAGTTAACCAAATGTGTTCATTTCACAAGCTCTCTCTTTTGTCATGTGCACATTTGGGCAATAGCCTTTACCATAAGGTGGCTTCAGGAAAATCAAATATGTGAAATGTAAAGAATAAGAAATCTGGCCACTTTTTTCAGACTCAGGTTTTAAGCGAGTGAACTTAATCCTGGTCTTCTCTAGGTTCTCCTCCTTCTGCCAGTCACAATTTCTAATTAGCTTTCCCAATGCAGGAAGAAGATGGATTATATTTTAATATCTAGAGANTTTTTTTTTTTTTTAAGTTCTGAACTATTCCAAAGGGTGATTATAAACAGCTCTTTTGAAGGAGAAAATACTATCATTTTGAAAGGATGTATTCATTTTCCTATTAGACATTTATTTGAATCCCGTCATTAAGGAATGGTAAATGATTCAATTGGAGCGGCAGCTGAAACTTTTTAATCAGTATTATTGTCTCTTTCCAGGTGCTCAGTGAAATAACACATTTTATGATAAAGGGAAGAATGAGGATATTGGATTTTTACAATGTGTTAAGTTAGCTAGGTTTCTATATTCAGTTGCTGAGGGAATTTCTGGAACAAATAATACTGCCACCAAGATGTGAAGGGTTGCCACGCCGTCCTCCAGGGGATCTTCCCCACCCAGGGGTCGAACACCCATCTCTTAAGTCTCCTGAATTGGCGGGCAGGTTTTTCTACCACTTGTGCCACCTGGAAAGCCCCAGTCTTTAGTATGGTTTAAGTATTTTTAGAAATCATTCAACTTCTTACAGAGATTTTAGAAGAGGCTTGTGGTATTTATAAGTAAATAGATGAAACTGATCGGGTAGATTTATTGTTATAGTTTTATTTATTTTGAACAATTACTGTGAACTAATACTCTTAAAGATTGGATTTATTATGATATATATATATATAAATATGGTATAATTGTTGCTAAGTTATGTATACTTCTGTTTATTCTGTCTGATTGGAAAGTTCTTTGAACTCATAAAGCTAACCATTGATTATTTTGATCTAACCTGGTTTCTCCTGGCTCACAAGAGTAGATTTACCAAGAACTATGTCATCTAGTTTATCTTGTGTATGGTATAAAATATCTGATAGCATACGTATTTTAAAATATTCACAAAACCCTGATTATTTATAGTGTAAGTTAAAGCTGTAAAGAGTAATATATCACTTTTTTTTTTTTAAAGGTGATGGATGTGGACATACTGTACTAGGTCCTGAAAGTGGAACCCTGACGTCTATAAACTACCCACACACCTATCCTAACAGCACTGTTTGCGAATGGGAGATTCGTGTAAAGACGGGAGAGAGAGTGCGCATCAAATTTGGTGACTTTGACATCGAAGATTCTGATTCTTGTCACTTTAATTACTTGAGAATTTACAATGGAATTGGAGTTAGTAGAACCGAAATAGGTAGGACATTTTCAATATATCAGTGGCCAGAGTTTTAAAACTGAAGCCATATTAGATATTTAACATTGAGTAACTATGCTCCGTAGGATATGTGGGAAATTATTGGAATATCTGGAAATCTTGAATTTGAATCTTCTTTTGCGAAGAGAAGATTCTTGTCTGTCTTGTCCACTTTTCTAATAAGCTTGTATTGGTTCCTTTGCAACAGGATACCACTCTACTGCTTCTAAGGAGGAGAAAGTTAATTATCTTTTTGTATTGTTTTTTTTCTTTGATAATTTTATCTGCAGTTAAATATAAGTCATGCTTAGGAGTCAGTATATCATGGTGGTTAAGAGCACGGGTTTTGGATTCAAACTTCTTGTTAGTAAACTTCTAACTCTGCTTTTAGCTTGCTCTGTGTCCTCAGGCAAGTTACCTGATCTGTTTCCTCAGTTGTAATATAGCAAATGAGACTAGTACATGTGAAGTGCCTAGAATGGTACCTGACACATAATATTTGCCTAGTAAATATTAGGTGCTGTTTTCTTTATTTTTGGCTAAGAACAGTGGTTCTCAATTATGGCTGCGTTTTAGAACTGGATAGACTTCTAAATAATACCAGATCTCTGGTCCTAGAGCAGTTGAATCAGGATTGGGTGGGACCCACACCTTGGGATTTTTAAAGCTTCCCAGGAGAATATACTTTGAGGTCAAGTTGAAAACCTTGGGCTTAGAGATCAGCACCTTTCTCTTTAGCAGGAAAGGTAGAAAAATTCCTAAGACTATCTTGGTGAATTAATATTATAAAATAAATAACTCTAAAATTCTCTGTGACTTTTACTGACACAAGTATGTAAAATGTCTTTTAGAACTATAACTGGAACGTAGTATCTTGTTGTTTTGAGCATCGTGTTCATCTCCTGGGCTCCTCTCCACCTTGAGGCAAACCCTTCGTCTCTTCCCCACTTTTCAGCCTCTTACCTACCGAGAGGAACAATTCCTGGTCTATTGAGTGATAACCACTGTTGTCTCCCAGTCAGCTCTCAATTAACCCGGGTTCTTGATCACCATGTGCATATTGCCTTGAATGTATGGTCTCGGATAAGCTTTTAGAAACTCCCATCGCCTGAGGAACTGTCTATTACTGTAACACTAATAGAAGGCAGCTGGATATTAACTCCCTCCTGAGGTGATGCAGTAGAGAGTCAGCAGTACCACCTGAGCAGCTTTGAGACAATGATGAAAAAAGTGAACCACGATCTGATCAAGCCCTTAGCAGTTTATAGGAAATAAAGGAGCTAGAGAAACACATTCTATCAACCATAAAGACTACATATAAGTGGAATTTTTTTAAAAAAGAAAAGGAAGGAGATCAAGATAACTGGCATGCATTAGAGAGAGATGTCTTCCAAAAGTAATGTGTGGATCTTGTGATTTTGTTTGGATCTTGATCCAAATTGATTGCAAGAAGACATTTTTAAGATAAGCAGAGAAATTTTAGGGTAAGATAAGAGTAACTGTGCATACAGCAATAATTAGGAATAATTTTTGGGGGTGTGGTAATGTTATATTGGTTTGTTCAAGACCTGGTTTGTTAGAGACATTCTGAAGTTCAAACAAAATGTCTTGGATTTGTTTTTAAATATGTCAGAGAAAAAAGTGGTAGGAAGAGGGCAGGTGAAACCAGAATGGCACACCGGGCACATGGGAGTGCATCTCTCAACTTTGGTGGTTTTTTTTTTTTTAATTTCCATAATGAGAGTGCTTTTTATTAAAAAAAGAAGACAAGAGGATTATGTATTTGGACAGTAGGGTTATGCTGCTAAAGAGGAAGAGTGACATGGAAGAGAAATGGAGCACAGGTTTTAAATCACTCACCAGGTTCTCATCCCAGTTCTAGGACCTACTTGCTGAGAATCCTTTCTACAGGGCATTGGTCCAGACTGCAAAGTCATCACCTGTACTGTAGGAGGATTAAATAAAGTAATACTTTACAGTGCTCAGCTTGCCCTTATTTCCACGGGGTTTGTTTTCCCTTGCGATCTCTTCACACAGGTGAGCGGAAAGATGCAGAAAGATCAAGGTGACTGAGTGATGATGATTCCTGTTGGACTTTAGTTCTGCTCCACCCTACCTCCCTACCCCTCTCATCACCATCTACCATATATCCTCTGGTCCTCTATTTGAGGAGCTATTTGAGGTGGGGGGGGCGGGTAGAAAAGTAACTTTCCTGATTGGCAGAGAAATAAAGGTCATTCAAGAATAACTGTTTAATATTCTGATTAGGTAGATATGCCAGGAATTACAGGATAGAAATAAATATATATGAGCATTAAGATTCCAGGTAAAGAATCCTGTTTTCTGTGTTATCTTTTCTTAGGGTCCCTTCTGAACAGAGGCAGCTTCAAATAAGCTGCATTTTCCTATAAATATGGTTCCTACTTTGGTATAAAGCTTAGATTTTTTTCCCCCCTGTAGGTCTTAATTTCCCCTGAGAGACTGTATTATGGAATAATCAAGAAAAGAAAGTGAAAGGAATGCTTTCTCAAGGAGTCACTTTTTAAATTGTAAATCATTAGAACGTGACTTAATTGATAAAGCACTTTTGGTTTATATGGTTATTTTCTATTTTCTTTAAAGAGTGGGGTTATTATTTCTTTAAATAATATGTAATATTATTTAAACATATGAGTTTATTATGATACTATATAACAACTTTCTAAGTAGCTAGACTGTCCAGAAATCTTTGTGAAATTAATGTAATAGTACTTATTTTCACTGACAAAAAGGATGTGATTAATGATAGAGTTAAGACTGGCTCTCTAGATCTGTTCCTTTTATAGGTAGATTGTGTTGGAATGAGAAGATTTCACCGTGGCTTTTCCCCTTTGATTATTCTTTAATCCTTGGTGTCTGAGATGTAGTGGTTGCTCTATGATTGCCCCACAATCATAGAGGTGAAAATTAAATTCATTTGTTGTTGATCTTAACTTTCTATACATATATAACTCCAGTATTTTATTTTGGTCCATAGACATCTACTAGCATCATTTCCCTGATGGATATTGTTGATAAGATGAAATTTAAAAAGAAATATTTAAAAGAAAAATCTTTACTTACTTATAATCTTTTCCCACTCTATTGTATATATTTTCTTCCTGGATTTCGCTTAAAATTTCCATTTTAAATGAACTTTTGGGGAGATGAAGGAATTTGTGGGTAGATCTCTAAAAGAAAAGCTAAATATTTTAAAACCTAGTAGCTATTAAAGGAAAATGCATTCTGTAGAAGAAATGTAAATGTGTGTTTATGTGTTCAAAGGTATATTTAAAGATATATATTCTGTCTTAAACCTTCATCCAAAGTATCTTTAAAAATTGTGTCTCTTAGATCCTTCAGATAATATTTACAAAGAGGGAAACTGAGGTTCTCAGGGCTTCATCTCGTAAATGATTCCGTGTCTGTTACGTTTTCAGAGAAGTTTCTCTTTCTGTATTGTTTGTCCCCTTTCTCTGTAATATGCTTAGGTCTTCCTTGTTTAAGAGAAAAAATAAATATATTTTCTTTCTCTTTACCACCAAACCTCTTGAAAAAGTTAAAGTGATGATAATATTAGGTATGATGATAATGATTTCTAATATTTTTTGTAGAGGCTCAGTTTAATAATGAAAATAACTACCATACATGCAGTGCTTTCTGTTTGCCAGGTACTATTCAAATCACTTTTGTCAATTAACTTTTGTAGTCTTCACAAGAACTCTTGAGATAGGTGCTTTTATCACCCCCATTTACTGATGAGAGAAGTGCAGCACAGGGAGGTTGAATAAGTTGCCCAAGGTCACACAGCTGGCAAATTGCTGTGTGGAATTCATACCTAAGCAGCCTGGCTCCAGAATTGGTGTCTATTATCGTAAGCCCTTGGCATGCTTGATTGCATTGAGTCCTACAAGAATCCTGCACATTATTCCCATAAAACAGATAAATTTTAAAAAGGTAAGCAACTTGCCCAAAGTCATATAGGCAGAGTTGGGACTCGAATTAAGTTCTGGCTAACGGCAAAGTCTATAACCTCAACCACTAGGCTATAGAGTAATAGTTACCAGCTATTAGTAGGTATCTATTGGCAGGTATTAACAGGTATCCAGCCAATACACGAGACACAAGAGACATGGTTTCTAGCCCTGGGTTGGAAAAAATCCCCTGGAATAGGAAATTGCAAACCCGCTCCAGTATTTCTTGCCTGGAAAATTCCATTGACAGAGGAGCCTGGCGGGCTACAGTCCATGGGGTTGCAAAGAGCAGGACCTGACTGAGCGTACACGCGTGGTGGTGGTGACATTACTCCTTATTTTTTTACCACATGGTCCACTTACCCTATGGCGAAGGAAATGGCAGCCCACTCCAATGTTCCTGCCTGGAGAATCCTGTGGACGGAGGAGCCTGGGGGGCTGCTGTCCTTGGGGTCGCACAGAGTCAGACACAACTGAAGCGACTTAGCATGCATACACTGGAGAAGGAAATGGCAACCCACTCCAGTGTTCTTGCCTGGAGAATCCCAGGGACAGAGGAACCTGGTGGGCTGCCGTCTGTGGGTTCGCACAGAGTCGGACATGACTGAAGCGACTTACCCTAAACTGTTGAAACTAGCAACTTTCTAGTAAACATTAACTTTTTCCTTTATTTATTTTGAAATAACCTTTTTTCGGGGGTGGCTGCATGGCAGCTTGGAGGATCTCATTTCTGTGATCAGGGACTAAATCTGGGCCCCAAGAGTGAAAGCCCAGAATCCTAACAACTAGGCTATCAGGGAACTCCCTATTTTGACATCATTTTTTCTTTACAGTCAGTATTATAAAATATTTAATAGTAGTTTGAAGATAAGTATTGGCCAATCAAAACAAATGTCAGCCCTGAAAAATCTGTTTTCTACAGTGATTAAAATATGTTAACTGATGCATAAACATAAGAGAGACAAACTTTTTATACAACAAACACAACTTATATGAAAGCTAACCACCCAGAGTTAATACCTGCCTTCATTAACTCTCTCGGATTTCTATTACAGATTATCCTAATCCTTACCGTTCTCTCTCTATAAATCCTAGCTGGACCTGTAACTCTTCTATTTAGCTTCAACCTCATGCTTAATTTAACTCTCTAAACCTCAGTCAACTGATTTTTCTTTTTGAGAGCTTTGTCATTTTCTCTTTGGACGATGTTCTCAAAAGTTTGGTATTGTACCTTCCAAGGAGACACTGGAGGTGTCTGGAGACGTTTTTGGTTGTCCCACTGGGGGAGAAGGCAGTGTTACTGGCATCCAGGAGGTGTGTTATGTGTCCTACAGTACACAGGATAGGCCCCGAACGTACTGTCTGACCCAAGCTCTCAGGAGTGCTGCTTAGGATTGAGAGTGTCAGCTCACTGCCTCTAAGCTGATCCTCAGGTAATTAGCATTAAAATAAACGTTGTACACATACTGTTACTGTTAACAGTTTTTTAGTTTTATTGTATTGTGGTTAGAAAAATTATAATATTCTACTTTATGGAACTTGCTTTTATGTATAACCTAAGGTATCTGTTTTTTGTGACTGTCTCATGTATGCTTGAGAGGAAGGTATATTCTCTAATAGTAAGATAAAGTTTAATATGCATCCAAAATATCTTATTATGCTGTTTAGGTTTTCATATCTTTATCTACTTGATCTGTTTCTAGTGTCTTTTTTTCTTTTGGCCTATCTTTGGGTTTTTACTTTTATAAAGGTGATTGCAATGTTGTTGCATAGCTATTCCATAATTATAATGTCTTCATTTTAAATCGTGACTTCTAGCATTAAAAAGTTTCTCCTTTGTCATATTTACTAGTTTTTAGTTTGCATTTTTCTTTGTCTGATATTAGTATCACATAGACACCTTCCTCCTTATCTCTTTTTACATTCATTTGCTTGGCATTCCTGTCTTTGCTCATTCCTTTCCTGTTAGCCTTGCTGAATCATTTTGTTTGGGATGTATTTTTTATATAAAACATACTTGAGGGTCTCATTTTATGAAACAAATTGAAAAAAAATTTTTTTTTAAAAAGCTAATACCTGTTTTATCTATTTATAAAACTATAAGTTTTGTCTTAACTCATTTTAAGGTATAATCAGTCATGTGTTTTATATTTGCTGTGTTTATTTCTTTGTATTGTTTTCTTTTCGTCTATATTTAAACTCCTTTTGGGTTTAAGTTTTGTAGTTTTAAATATTACCTTCCAATTTTTTTTTCTTTTGATTTTATTTTCTTACATGCCTCTAATCCCATTGACTTTGTCTTTTATTATCTGATTTGTCTATTTTTCATGGTGTCTTTTCATTCCTACCAGTTGCCTGTAACTCCTATCTTTTATTCATGTAACATTCAATGAACTGTTCTATTAGGTTGGTGCAAAAGTAATTGTGATTTTTGCCTTGTTGAAATTTACCATTTGATATTGAATACGTTCTTAAATAAATATGGTTATATTATACGTCATTTTACTACATGTCTTTCACTGTGTTGTTTTTTTTTTTGCTAATGACTTATTACTTGGCGTGTATTTTATATGTATTTTAGACTATGGAAATGATGTTAGACAAAAAAGCAAATTTAAGTGATTTTCTTATATTTGAGTTCAAAATGGGTCATAAAACAGCAGAGACAACTTGCAACATCAACAACACATTTGGCCTAGGAACTGCTAACAAATATACAGCACAGTGGTGGTTCAGGAAGTTTTGCAAAGAAGACAAGAGCCTTGAACATAAGCATAGTGGCCAGCCATCAGAAGTTGAAAATGACCAATTGAGAGCATCATAATTATATGAGAAGTTGCCGAAGAACTCAATGTTGACCATTCTATGGTCATTTGGCATTTGAAGCAAATTGGAAAGGTGAAAAAGCCCAATAAGTGGGTGGGTGCCTCATGAGCTGACCACAAATCAGAAAAATCGTCATTTTGAAGTATCATCTAATCTTATTCTGTGCAACAATAAGGAACCATTTCTTGATCAGATTGTGATTTGCAATGAAAAGTGGCTTTCATACAACAACCGGCGGTTACCAGCCCAGTGGTTGGACTGGGAAGAAGCTCCAAAGCACATCCTAAAGCCAAACTTGCACCAAAAAAGGTCATAGTCACTGTTTGGTGGTCTGTCGCTGGTCTGATCCACTACAACTTTCTGAATCCTGGCAAAACCATTACATCTGAGAAGTATGCTTGGCAAATCTATGAGATGCACCAAAAACTGCAGTGCCTGCAACTGGCATTGGTCAACAGAAAGGGCCCACTTCCTCTCCATGACAAAGCCCGACCACATGTCTCACACCAATGCTTCAAAAGTTAAATGAATTGGGCTGCGAAGTTTTGCCTCTTTCACCATTTTCACCTGACCTCTCGTCAGCCTACTACCACTTCTTCAAGCATCTGGACAACTTTTTGTGGGGAAAATGCTTCCACAAACAGCGGGAGGCAGAAAATGTTTTCCAAGAGTTTATCAAATCCTGAAGGTTCTCATTGGCAAAAATGTGCTGATTGTAATGGTTCCTATTTTGTTTAATAAAGATGTGTTGGAGCCTATTTATAATGATCTAAAATTCACGGTCCGAAACTGCAATTACATTTGTACCAAGCTAATTCTTTCCTTTTTCCTTCCTGCTTCTTTCCTCATTTCTACTGTGACAGAACAAAATTCATAACACATAGCTTGTATCATATAATATCTTAATCTTCAACTCATCCAACATTTATCACTGTTTAAATATATTAAACGAAGTTCTCCCAATTGTATCTTAAATGAATGAAGTTCATCTTTGAATAGATTGATTCCTTAAAAGAGGCTTGAGTACAGTTATCTTGCATGTTTAGAGCTGCTTAATTTAAATTTTAAATTTTTTCTTACCTTGAGTATCAGTTTGATCTTATATGTAAGTTTTTGGTTCATATGTTCATTCTTTGATTTTTTTTTTCATTCTTTGAGTTAAAAAAAAATGCTCTTCCATTATTGCCTGTTTTTTTATGTTATTCCATTTTTTTAATGTTATTGTTATTGTTTTTCCAGAAGTTTGATACTAATTGAATTCTCTTGCACTTATAAGATATTTAATTTTTGTACTGAGCTTACATAAAGATTCCTTTAAGTCAAACAGTTTTACAAGGATATGTATTGAAGTTTATCATTGGGTTAGTTTTCACTATATTCAATGATCTCTTTCACTATTTAGATTCTAGAAAACTTTCTTGAATTATACTTTAATGTTATTTCTGTTCCATTGTCTTGTATATCTTTTTAAAATACCTTAATTGTAAGAAAAGAGCCTACTTTGCTGTTTCAATCACATTCATTTAAGCCACATTCTCACTGATCCTTTTTACTTTTTTCAGTGTCCTTTTCATTGTTCTTTTCTTCAACATTTATTATCATATTTTCACTAGAATATTATTCCTTGTGCACTTTGTAATATTTCTGACATAATTTTGTCACTTTTTTGCATTTCTTTTCTGAGATCAGCCAACTCTCTTTCTTCCCTGCTTTTTGTCCATTTCTGCTCTTAGTTTTTGAGCTTCCGTTTCTAGGTGTTTGGCCATATCCCCAGTTGCTTGTTTGAGGACATTTAATTAAGTTCAGTGTTGTGTTCCAGTTTATTTCTGTTTTACCACCGTTTTGGGGGATGAGGGGGTTTCCATTAATTGAGTTGCTGAGATTCTCATTTTTTTTCTACCTTTTTTGTTTAAATAGATAAAGACAATGCCTAAGTATTTCTGTGGACAGTGCTGGCAGTTTGCAGTGGTTTATATGGTTTACAAGATTTGTACTTTATCATAAGTTCATGATAACCCTCTTCTGTTAGTGTAGTAAATTCTNTAGCTATGCATGAGATATCTTAAGTGTCTTTGTCTCCCCTGATGGGTCTTTTATTAATCTTTGCCACTTAAGTTACTGTTAGACTCCATGAAATCTCTTAATATGTTTTAGGGATTTGTGACCCTAATAGAAATAAAATAAATTTCATTCTTGGAGTTTCTTTTAAATTTCTCTTTGTCAAAAAAATTATTATTATTTTACATCAAGTTAAAGTATAAATTATTTCATTTCATTTGAAAGAAGTGTTATTACAATAAAATCATCATGAACATTTTATTTATGGGCAGAAGTTAAAGAAGTGATCTCTGATCTTAATGATTATGGGTATCTTACATAGTAGATATAAGAGCCATGTAAGAATTTCACGTGAGATAAAGTCCTGGTCTGAGAAAACATGATCNAATAAAATCATCATGAACATTTTATTTATGGGCAGAAGTTAAAGAAGTGATCTCTGATCTTAATGATTATGGGTATCTTACATAGTAGATATAAGAGCCATGTAAGAATTTCACGTGAGATAAAGTCCTGGTCTGAGAAAACATGATCTCAGGAAGGCTAAAGTCATCTCATATCTGTTTACCACAAAAATACACTGATTACTGTGAATTTTTTTTTTCATTAGAAGCTGGATGGATACCCACATTGGATTTGTTCCTAATGCAGAAGCATCGTATGAGGTTGTTTGTTGCATTGGAAAGTGCAGAAGCCACAGGCATTTCAAAAGGCCTTAGTGAATCTGTGTACCCTAGAATGGTCAAGCTGGTTTGTGGACAAGAACAGAGAAATGCTAAAGCTTTGTCTCTGTA
Source organism: Neotragus pygmaeus (assembly GCA_006410875.1). Classification (NCBI taxonomy): domain Eukaryota; kingdom Metazoa; phylum Chordata; class Mammalia; order Artiodactyla; family Bovidae; genus Neotragus; species Neotragus pygmaeus. The sequence continues at coordinate 350,379 of SJYV01009137.1, read as the reverse complement.
AGTGGTGTCCTTCAGAATGTTTTTTCTAATGTTTTGAGACAGGTTAGTGAGGAGTCGACACCTGTCCCATTTCTCATTGCCATTCAACTGGATAGAACTAGCCCGTGTGATGCTGACCGTATCCAAGAACTCCTACTTGTGAACCCTTACAGGAAATATTAAAAAAGTCTTTGACATCGTATAAGTGGTAAAAATTTACTTTTCCAGAAAATCTTGGAAAGAAATTTCTTGGTACGCTATGTATGTCTCACCTGTAATGCTCGGCAGCACATTTGGTTTTGCTGAAGTCCAAACAGTTGTGACTCATTGCTTTTCACATTAGCGTACTTAGTATAAGAAAATTCTGCCAGCTGTCCTGAAAGAAGCTGTCAACTTACTAAGAGCCAGGGCCTTGCGTCATTTACCTTTTCTGAGTATGGAGCTTTCCTCTATCCAGAAATGTGCCGATTTTCCAGACAAAAAGTCTTACAGTTCTGAGTTCAGGTAGAAAGTTTCACAAGAGAGAAGAAAAGCCTACTTAGAAAAATTTGATCAGGAAGATTGGTATTGCTTTGCAGATATTTTGATCCACATGACTGCAATAAAATTTTCGGTCAGGACCCTTTGGTCACCATCATGGCTACTGACAAACACTGGGGTGCTCCTTTGTCCATGCTGCCATTATGAAAGAGGATATTGGAGGAGGCAACTTTTCTTATAATCAGAGAAATGTAAAAGTTTTAGAACTAAGTATATGACCTCCCTTACTCTTGGATTGGTTAAACACATAGCTTTTAATATAGTGGTGCGATGAAATTTGTCATTTTTTTAATATTGAGGCTGTATTAACTGGCATAGCTCACTTAAGTAGCAGTGTGGAAGCAAATATTAAAAATCACTATAAAAAGTCACTCTTAAATATTTTAAAAGATAGAAGAAGTTATGTTAGGAAAAGGTTTATTGCAGTGTTATTCACTGTGTAGAAAAATCGGAAGCAAGCTAAACTTCCGACAATAAGGAAATTAAGATATATCCACTGTATGAATAACCCTTTTTGGCTGTTATTGTTTGCTGTGAATGTTCTATCCCCTATCTTCTGGTGAATATTAATGCACATTTCTGTATCTAGAAGAGGAATCGCTGGTTTCTTGAGTGTCCATATGGTCAGCTTTGGTAGATATTGCCAAGAGCCTCTGTGGTAGTGCCATTCCACACCCACCAATGTAGGAGAGATCTAGTTATTATTCTCTATTTTTTTCTATTATCACACTTCTAGTATGTATGAACAGATACCATGTTGTAACTTTGCCTTATCTAATGGCAAATGATATTGTTCTCTCTTCATGTATTTATTAGCCACTGAATGTCTTCTGTGAAGAATCTTGAAGTTTTTAATGCATTTTTTCTATTGGATGATTATTTTCTCATTTGTAGGGGTTCTTTTATATATTCTGGTTATGGGTTCTTTTTAGATATAAATGTTACAAATATTCTCCCTTTCTCTAGCTTTCCTTTTTATTCCTTTATATTGGTATCTTTTGATAAGCAAACATTAATTTTAACTTAATTTTAATGTTCATATTAATTTTTTTTCATGATTAGTATTAATACTTTTTGCATTCTCTTTTAAAATCTTTGCCCCCTTACAGATTATGAAGGTGTTCTCAGGGTTTTCCTCTAAATGCTTTAATTTTCCCCTTCTGCACATTTAAATCCTCAGTCCATCCAGATTGTTCTTTGTGAATGTGTGAAGTAAGAGTAAGGTCTCAAGGTACATTTTCTCACGTGAACCTTCAGTTCAGTTCAGTCGCTCACTCATGTCTGACTCTGTGATCTCATGAATCGCAGGATGCCAGGCCTCCCTGTCCATTACCAACTCCTGGATTTCACCCAAACTCATGTGCATTGAGTTGGTGATGCCATCCAGCCATCTCATCCTCTGTTGTCCCCTTCTCCTCCTGCCCCCAATCCCTCCCGGCATCAGAGTCTTTTCTAGTGAGTCAACTCTTCGCATGAGGTGGCCAAAGATTTGGAGTTTCAGCCTCAGCATCACTCCTTTCAATGAACACCCAGGACTAATCTCCTTTAGAATGGACTGGTTGGATCTCCTTGCAGTCCAAGGGACTCGCAAGAGTCTTCTCCAGCACCACAGGTCAAAAGCATCATTTCTTCAGCTCTCAGCTTTCTTCATAGTCCAACTCTCACATCCATACATGACCACTGGAAAAACCATAGCCTTGACTAGACGGACCTTTGTTGGCTAAGTAATATCTCTGCTTTTTAACATGCTAACTAGGTTGGTCATTACTTTCCTTCCAAGGAGTTAAGCCCCAAAGTTTCACCACATGACAGAAGTTACTAGAGAAATGCAGCAGAGAGTGTAAAATGCAGTAAAGTTGAGTGTTTGAGGTGTGTGCTAATTAAGGCAACAAATCATACAGAGATCATCTGAGGTCTCACTTATCCTTGCAATAATGCCAACCCTAAATTTACAAGAGAACTGAGAAGGTACGCCAGAGCCTCCAACACAGTGGTTTTCATTTCAGCTGCACATTGAATCAACTGGGTAGCTATGAAAAACTACTGATACCTGGGGCAGAGCCCCAGAAATTCTGATTTAATTGGCCTGATCTGTGGCCTGAACTTCAGGATTTGTCAAAGCTCCCCAAGTGACTCTCACTTACAGCCACGATTAAAAATCACTGCTCTAATGAATCACATGCTCTTCTCATCTCATAGATAGCTTTAGTGTAGCCTGCATTGTTCTGAAATTCTTTGAAATATCTGTCAAAGTTAGAAAACTGAGAAATTTTATATAGCTATCCATATTCTTGGCTCCTCTTAACAAAGTGAAACATGTGAACCCTAATTCCTGCATGCAACAATTGGCTGGTTGAGTAGTGTTCATGTATCTAGACAGAACTCTCACTCCTATTGCCCACAATGCCCACCAACCCCTGAATTCTTACACTTGGATTCCTTCATGTATGAAGTATTTGAACTTGGGCCCCTTGTTTTAGACTGAGATTTTAAATTTCTCAGAGGTAAACCATGTGGCTCAGATAGAATCAGCAGCACTAGAAAAGTACCCATTAATCTAAGAACCGGCATTAGAAATTTGGACATCAGTCAACAAGGTTTATGACTCAATACTTTGTCACCCACTGGGAGTTACACAAAGATATAAAGTACCATTCCAGTCTTCAAAAAGCTTATATTCCAGTTGGGAAAAAATAACAAGAATGAATGAATCCAAAATTAATGCAGAATATTTAATAATTAAATTACTCATACAAACTCTTAAATGCCTATTTGTTTCAAAAAAAGAGTTGGATCAGTAAGAGCTTGGTCTTTCCAGGAATACTCCTGCTTAAAAAGGTGAGATTTCACCCTGGACCTTCATTGGAAAGGGCAATTAAGGTAGTTAGAGAATATAAGGCTTACAGGGAATATTTTTGAAGCAAAATAGAAATGAACCAAGAAAATATGGTAATATTGGTTGTTCTCAAATGGAAGGTAAGGGGAGTCTAGTAAGAAACTCATGGGAACTGGCAATTTGTTTAGATTATACCAGGTAGAAGAATTCATTTAAATAATGTTTAAGGGCTTTGAGGTCTTGTGATTTTTTTTTTTTCTTGTTTTCTTTTGGTTGGTTGTTTGCTTGGGCAAAAAAGTAACATAATTAAGGTAAGAGGGAAAGAAAGGAACTGACTACCTGATCGACCTCCAAGACCTTACTCTGCTAAATGCTTTGCATACTTGAGCTCACTTATTCTCATTAGCACCCTGGAAAGCAAATTTTATTATCCATTGGAAAGATGAGTAAACAGACTCAGAGGATAATTAACGTCCCAGGTGGCACAGTTAAGAAATAGTAGGACAAGACTTTTGGATCCAAATTCATGCCTTTCATGCTACACCACAAACTTATCTGTTCTTAATAGGAGGAATACATTTGTAGGAGTAAAGCCTAAAACAAGCAAGGCTAATTGATGCTATAAGAGGCATCAAGACAAACCAAGCAAAAACTTGGTAAGAATCCAAAAATGTGAAGAATCTTTGAGGAATACCCAGGCCATCTCCTTCTTTATTGCAACATAACCATCCTGGATAGTGTAAAGAAACAAACACTGAGTCATCAGGGATTCAATACATAGTGTACATGGTGTAAATTAAAAATTAGGCCATGTTTGGGTGGAAAGTTTTCCATAAAAAATTAAAATGGTAATTACTAAGTATTTTGTTCAGTCATGTTTTCCAAAAGTATTTGAGCCTTTATCATGGGCCTTGGAGATGCAGCAATTAACATAGACCAGCCCCTCCTTTTTTATAACTTATAGTCTAGTAGGGAACAAGAGGAGATAGAGATGGAGACTGAGTAATGAACAAATGAAAATTCGGGATAACTCATGCAGGGATGAGTCCTGTGATGGGAGGGAGAGGGGGTATCCTACTTCCCAAGCTTTAAGGTGTACACACCTGGGAATCTTGCTAAAATTTTGATTCAGTGAGAAGGGATGAGGCCCAAGATTCTGGATTTCTAGTAAGCTCTAAAGTGATGGAGATGCTGTTGGGCAAAGGACTGTACTTCAGGTTTCAAGGTGCTAGTTTCTTTTCTGGGGTTGGGACAGGCAAAGCACTTAACCTAGGCAGAGACTTGGGGGTGACTTTAGAATTTTTTTTACAAGGTTTAAGTACTTGCAAAGAAATTTCAGTGTTCCCACGTTGAATATTTGAAGACTTATCTTTGCCACCCCTCCTAGTACCCATTTCATAATACTCTACTGAAAGATGGAAAAGCCAGACAGGGGAATTCCACACACTAGACAGACAAAGCAGTAAGCACAAATGCCTCTAGGCAAAAATGTCATAGCAAAGAAAGGTGTATCTGGCTACAGTTTAATGAGTAGATGGAAGTGTGATTTTATATGAGAGGTAGGCAGGGCGTGGGGGGCTAGACCACATAGGACTTCATAGCACATAGCAAAAAGTTTAGATTTTGTTCTGTACGGAAAAAGAAACCACTGAAATTCACTTTTAAGCAGCACAGTTTCATGATCTCACATTTTAGGGAAAAAAATTCAATCTGCTGAAGACACTATATGACAGAAAGGCAAAAGTGGGAGAGGGGAGAGTGGTTAGGGATTGTAGTAGATGTTCCAGTTGGAGCTGATGGTGACTGGAGCTAAGGGTAGGATGTCAGTGATGGAGACAGAACCTGTCAGGAACTGTGAAGAGTTTTTAAACCATCGTGCAGTCTAACAGGTGAGTCCACCACAGTTTCAGGGATGCTGACAGAAGACATGAGATTCCTGATTCAGAGACAAAGGACTTTATCACTCACAGCCCCCACTGTAGCCGGAACATCAGCACTTGTGTAGGCTTCCCAATTTCCACTAGGCAATGCAGAGCGGGCTGGTGACGCTTGCATACACAGTAATCAGGACAAGATCAGTGTTACTGACTTTTCACCTTCTCTTTGAATCTGTCACAGCCCAGCACTGTTACTGATCTTAGCCTTTTTTAAAAAGGTGGGTATTGTGTTCATCATAGGCTTTTAGCAAGAATTTTTAAGAAACATTGCAATAAAATATTATTGACTTCTGAGTTTGGGATGCCTCCTTAAGTCTCCCTCTCAAGCAAGTGCCTCATTCTGATCCCAGCCCTAACTTCTCCCTAATAGGTCTAGGTAGGATGGTGACTTGGTTGTTTGTAACCAACAGAGCATAAATATTTGAGTTCTTACCTCCCCAAAGTTTCCCAGCATACTGGGTCTGGTGCATACAGTTGGCAGCTACCCTTGGGGATGTGGAGACTTTCATCCAATCCTTCCTGTCTTCTTAAGGCAGCTGCAGTCAGGATGGAGAGTAAGGGAAGAACCAGGTAGCAGGCAAATCTGCATGCCAGGAAGGAAAGCACATTTGCTCTGTGTTTCAAGCATGTAGAGCTATGCATGGTTCAACTGAATGAAGATCCAATGTTTCTGAGCACCCAAAACCTTGAACTGAATCACAAGATCATCATTACTATCACTGTTCAACTTCAGGGACCCCTTGACTCAGGAGGCCAGAGCCAGGTAGCTATCTGCCTAGGGAATATTGCTTGTGTATTTCAGCTTACTTGGCACAGACTCACATAGACAGCAACATTTTTAAAGGCATCCATCTCAACTCAGGGCATTTGCTATCTCAACATGATGACATTGCTTAGTGTCTT